>LR989929.1:29899141-30457632 GCA_905146935.1 Scaeva pyrastri
AGACGTATGTAAATCAGAACTACCGGATTTAACGCAAGGTCTAAAATATAAAGTTTTTCCTACTAAGGAATCCTAGCACACTGTTTTTGAATATTTTTTAAATTTTTTTAAACCAGATTTTATCTAAAATTTGTCTCATTTTCGTTTCAAATTATTCCGTCAACAGTGTCACTGTTCAAATTTTACTCTAGTCCACCTACATAGATACAAAGAATTTACTCTTCACATACATACTCCTATCTATGGACGTACATGACTATATGTATAGCAAGTGACATGGAAAATCTTTGAAATAACGATACGGAAAATACTAAAGAGAGGGACTCGTACCTACTCGTACAAAATACAAGGACACGTACATATTATTGCGATAAAAAAAGATCCATGCCATCGCTGCTCGCTGCTCGCTGGCTCACTACTGTCGTATGTAGGAACATGGACATATTGGACATTTAGAACTACATTATAATGGAGAAGCTTCCTTTTTCCCTTGAGGGCGGATTATGTTGGTGCTGATGAGGGATCGATGTGTGACGACCGACGATGGGGATAGGGATGGTAATGGGGGGAAGGCGGCCGAGAAAAGTATAGACCGAGGACATTAGCGTGTGTGTTGCCATAGAACGGGAATGAATATTAGATGACATTTTATTTCCTCTGCAATGATGGCGGTACTCTAGGTACTCTATAAAGTATACATATGCATTCCCCTCTTGGTTTTTTTTTTTTTTGTTATTCATTATCTGTTAATTTAGATGAGACTTTTTTTCGAAATATATGTATCTACAGTGATATGTGTATAGTTTACCTGCTGTTCACATGCGCAGCAGCTTTTTTTCAGTTGGCAAAAAAAAGAGAAGATAAATGTAATTAAATCATAGAGAATGTTTATCTTCATGTTTGTTAGATATACGAGGTATAGATGATGTATCTTATAGATACCTGGCTGGCTATAAAGTATACACAATTCTGCTGGTATGTATGTCCGTGGCTTGATGGGGTATTACACGAAGCAAAGAAGAAGAAGAAGATATTTCCACCAGTTTCATCGACGAGCGACGGACGATCCCCGACCGACCAACCGACTACTGGATGGACAGAATTTACCAGCCACACAAAAGCAGAGCACCTGTTCGAGAGGGTGAGGGAAACTCAAACTTGTTTCGACGGACGTAGCGTGGAACGTATATCTATATCTACATTTTGTATCTATGTATTGTAGGTACTTGTGTTTGTATTCTGCTCTTAATGCGACCCTGATGGTCGATAATATTTTTTCTTCGTTGCCCGTTGTTTTATTACTACCTACATTTTTTTTTCACCTTTGTTTTGATGCTATTCTCTATTCCGCCATATAACAGTGTCACCCCCAAAAGTTCGTTAGTGGTTTTTCCACCCCTAGTTCTGTTTTTTTTTTTGTTTTTTTTTTTTTTGCTGTAGATTTTTTTTTCTTCTTTTTTTACCTACAATTTAGTGGAGTATGTTATGTTATTATTCCCTAGATTGTAGTCATATACTCATGTATGTATGTATGCATGTATAGGTGGATATTTTATCACGGTCACAAGTAATTTTTGTGCTATAGGGTATCTTAATGATATGTACGTATAAATGTGTGAGGGAGGTGAATGAGGAAAACAAATTAAGACAACAAAAAAAGTTATGATTCAAAAGAAAATAGATTTTCAGGAAATGAAATTCTTAGGTAACAACTAAAAAAAATCAAATGCATCTCATCTTAGGTACAAAGTGACACAGTTTTTTTGGATTTCGATTTCATCAAAACGCACTTGCTATCTATAATATTTTAAATTAAATATAGTTCCAGGAAGATACAGACTAAAGAGCGTGTTTCTTAAAAAAAGAAACTTGTATTTTTATGGTTAAAAAAAAAAACTTAAGTTAAAATTTAAAAAAAAATCTATCCTGCCTTTTGAAACCATTAAAATCAATTTACACTTAAATCTCATCTAAAGGTTTAGAAGAAATTAAGCACGCATTTAAAAATACAAGATTGATAAATTATTGCTCAAGCATTTTTGTTTTGTAATTTTAAATTTCTTCGAAATAGCTTTACCTAAAATATTTTGACATTAAATCTTGTACAACTTGACAGTTTTATTTTTCATGGCTTTTGTGGGTTCACGCCTTTTGACATTATCTTTTTTTTGCAAATAATTAGTTAATCATATTAGTTTCAATCGTATTACAGTTTTTAACAGAGCTCTTGAGAAATTTGTTATCATGTGGCATATATGTATAAATAAACTGAAACTTATAATTTATGGTTGGAACTAAAAAAAAAAATAATTTTCTAAATTAAAAATATGTGAAGAAAATTATTGTATTCCCTAACATTTTTAGTTTTAAGATAATTTCATAAAGGGTTGAGCCTGTATTGCCGGTTTTGAAAACTTGATTAATTAAGACCAGTCAAAAAAATATTACACCTGTTAGATTTTGTAATTTTTAAGTAGTTTTTGGTAAAAAAAATTTAGCTATGATGTACATTAAAAATGTTTGCATACATTTTTTTTAATTCATATTAAATTTTTGTAGTTTTAACATTGTTTGCAAAAATAACTGCCAATTGAATTTCTGAGAAAATTTTATTAGTTTTCATTAACATAGTTTTTAGTATAAAATTATTCTAGGTAGAATTATTTTTGTTTTTTTTCTTTTAGCGGCGAAAAAACTTTTAAGATGTTTAATTTTTTTGTTTTACCTACTAATTACTTTTGACGTCATAGTACCTACGCAGAATATATTCGTAATTAATTTGAAGTCAATAGGATTAAAAGTTTTTAAGATATTTAGAATTGAGACCAAAACAAATTACCAATTGTCGAAATTCGACTTTTAATGTTTTTTTTTTTTAATTGTACAGAGGTCACCAGTGGATGCAAAAACCAAAATAACGCACAGTGTGTTAATCCATGTATATTCTGCACACCTCCACAATCGGTCAAATTTTGTTTGAGAAAATGGTACCACAAAATTTTCCTTAACCTGTTTACACATATAGATGTAGATAATGAAGTAAAAATGTTCTTAAAAGTCTTATCTGTTAAACACGAGGTATTGTCGAAGAATAAAGATTTCTTTAAGGTAAAAACTCACAAACAGACTGCTTTCTGAATATGATGTACTTACATGAAACTCAATTAACCGGGAATAAAGACAATGAACCTATTTATTAAAACTCTTTTATTCGTAATAATAACTCTACTATCCGTAACATGACAACAGGGCCCCTTTTCACAAAACAACTTATCAACATTTCACTTTGCACTTTTCAAATTTTTCGTCAATTTGCAAAACATTCTGTTCCACAGAACTATAAAGTCTGATAAGTGAAAAGTTAAAAATGATAAGTGTATGTAGTTTGCAAAGTCTTTGCAATTTTTATATTCACTTTGCAATTCTTTTGTGTAAAGTACAAAGTTAGTATTGAAAAGTGTAATTTGCAAAGACTTTTCAAAAATTATGCTGTTTCGTTTTCGTTCCACAAAAAATTTCAAATTCTTTTTCTGCAAAGCGAATTTTGATTAGTTTATCAATTTATCAAAATTTTGCAAAGAGAACAATCGCTTTGCAAATGCATATTGGTATTACAAGTAAAGCTTTCAAGATGTTAAGACGTGAGTTTTTACTTGACTATGATGAAGACAAGGGTGTAACAAGAAATTATAAAGACCGTGTTAATTTTTCAAACTGCAGTATTATAATTTTAATGAGTGTTTTCGTTCAAACCGAATTCAAGTTGATTTCCTTTTAAGCAAAATTGAAGAAAAATTAGTGCACAATACTTAAATAATGTCCTCAACCCAAACAACAATCTTTGGTTTTGAAAAGTGAAAAGTTATAAGACAAAAGTGCAAAGATGATTAAATGCTTTGTGGAACACTTTACACTCTCACTTTGCAGAAGAGTTGCATTAAATGCAAAGTCTTTTCAGAGAGTGCAAAGTCTTAGCAAAAATTTGGTTATTGCAAAGTAAAATTTGCGAAGAATATTGTGAAACAGAAACACTTATCACTTTGCCAAAAAAAAATCAATTTGAAAAGTGCAAAGTGAAAAGTTGAGAAGTTTTTTGTTGAATAGGGCCAAGGACCGAACAAGTTTCTTCACTTCTCTAAACTACCGGAATTTTCTATCAGTTGCATTAATTACATTTAACATACATACATTATGTACAGACAAAAATATGTATTGAATGAATTGTTAAGTTTTATAGAATAATTTTATGCTTTCTTTCGTGTTTCTTAAATAAATAAAAAAAAAAAGTTCTATTATCCGGAATTTTCGATTATCCGTAATGTCCTCGGTCCCTACCATCCCAGTTAATCGAGTTTCAACTATTTAGATTTAGAGATTTCAATTCGACAATTACGGACCTATTACATAATGACTCCCAATGATGGGAAGTAAAAACTAAACCTAAAATTTACAGATACTAGGGGGAAGCATGGTCCCATAACTCTGCTGGTATTTATACATAAGTTTGACTATGTTAGACAGATTTTTGTCTCAGAGTATAATCGATGTTCATGAGTCGGACTAAACTTTAATCGAACTTCATTCCATTAAAATTTATTTTATCCATCACGACCGCATTTCCGTTACAAAAACTTTATTACATATTTTGTGAATTTACAGCAAACATTTCACAAATATTTATTTTTCACGCCGCAGTTCATTGATAAATGTGACCACCACATACAATAAACCACAAATCCTATACAAACGCAACTGCTCTATTATTACATATATCAATAAGAATCAATCAAACAACAGGATTAAATGATTAAAATTTTGAAATGATTCGAAATGATTAGAAATCAGTTTAAAAAAAAACGTGTACGTATATAAAATTCTCTTGAGATATTTTCAAGGAAACAATATAACGTACCGATGTTCTACATTCAAAACAAATCTTTATGGTTTCATTTAATCATTCAAATAAAATATATAAATAGAATTAATATACATAGATGCAACATCACATGATTCTTTATAATACTTTATTCTATTTTCAAGTGTTTCGATATTATGAGAGTATCAATTTATACGATTAAGTATCCATCGATACATATGTACGAGTATATGACATTATATTAGTTATATATTTATGATGACATACAAAACAAAATGTCTTTTGTATGATCGCGCATTTTGTGAAGACTTTTAAGCACTTAAGAAATCACAAGTTATAAATCTCTTTATTGAATTATTATATACGTAAATATGTACGTCCGTATGTGTTTTTAGTTAGAAGTATCTATCTCTCTATTTTACCTCTTATACGCAAATAAAAAAAAAAAAACAAGATTAGTTTTATTTCTTTACTATTTTATTTGTTTGCTTTCTTTGAAATATAGCATCAATCACCTGTATTGATAGATACTTATATTAGATACTTTTCTATATAAACATGTGTGAGTATTAGAGTACAAATGTACAGAGATAGATTACCTTCTTCAAATTGTTTTACTATCTTTTTTAAGTGCATAACATCTTTAAAATTTCCGTGGCAATAAATAAATACCAGGTGTTTGTGTGTATATGTACCTATATATGTATGTACATATATTGCAGATTAGAAAAGTGCTTTTCTGAAACGACTCGAGTCGATATTGGTATAAAATTAAAGACTTTGTCGATTTAAGACAATAAACGTCATATCTTAAAGTTCAAATCAACACTGTCATCGTGACATATGACAAAAATCAAATCTTTCCTAATTATCAAAGTAAAGATATTTTAGACATAACATCCTTTTTACTTTTTTAGATTAACAAGCCAATAACTTTTCGATCAAACTCTATATCTTTTAAATCAATCACAATTTATAATTCGGAAGCCATTCTTGAGATACAGCGTTTCCGTCCTTGTCAAATGATGAAATTCGGTAAAAGTTTATTTGTATAAATACATATCTAAACATATGTCAAAGAAAACAAGCGAAGTACACCCAGAGAAAAACTGCAACATTGATTTTAATAACCTCGTATTGGAATCGAAAAAAAACACAATATTTTTTTAATGACGCATTTGAATTTATTTCATATACGAAACGTTTTTACAAAACCCAGGTAAGTAATTTGCACTTTTGAATAAAAATTGCAATCGATAAACTCACAAAAGCAAAATATATAATTTAATTTAAGTCCGAAAACCATTTATTTTAAAAGTGCTTTTGATTAAATTTTTTTTTACATACTTTGATTTCAAAAAATTCGTGTTTCGTACCAAATTGTTGCCATTTTACTTTGATTCACAATATTTTGTTTCTTTTTTTCTCAGTGTATATGTATTTAAAAACTTTAAATTTTCAGTTGATTTTTGCTCATGTATATTTTCGCCAGTGAAATTCTTTAACAACTTTTTTATCATAATATTTGTACAACTCTTATACTTTATCTTCTTCCTGATCTTATTTGTATTTATTATAAATATACAAGGTAACTTATTGATTATATTATTTTTATTTTATTATTATGGGTAGATACTAAATTATTCGTAATCGTTTTAAAAAGTAACCTCATTAAATATTTGATTCAAAATATCATAGAAGCAATTACAAAACATGACACATATTTTTAAGCTTTAGTAGGTATACCTAAAGTGGTATAAAGTTAAGACTACAATTTATATTTAATTAAACAATATTTCATTTATTTAACCTGAAAATATATATTAATAAAAATATAAATAAATAAATTCATTAAGACTTTCCAAATTCCTGTATAAGGGGCTTCCAGAACCCCAAATTACAGCTTAAACGCCTGGGACATTTGCGATAAGCCACTCTTCTGTAATTTTTACTCTTTTTTTAACAGCATCAAAGTTCTTTTCAAGAATCCATTGATAAGAATATTCAAGACCTTTGCTACGTCCTCTAGCACAGTTTTTAGACTTCTTTTAGACTTAGGGTCTGTGTTGCCTTGGTGAGAGATTCTGTCCACTAATCCATTCCTTAAGAGGGCTGTAGACCATGTTAATATAATGATGTCACCTAAATTGTATCTTCTTTAGCACAAGAGTTTGGACAATGGACTACTTGTCCTGTCTCCATCTTTTGCAGATCTAACGGCTTTTTTATTGTATTCGATCGAATTCCAATTCCAATTTCCTTTGAACTTTTTCCCATGGTAGTTTCAGAGAGTTTGGGACAGAAGCTGTAACCTATATATATGTATGAAGGTGTGATATAATTATTGTTTTTGTTTTTCGATATCTCCTTTTTATCTTCTAAAACTTTTATATAGACACATGTACCTAATTTATTTTTATGTTTTTTATTATTTCCACATGCACCTGTCAACAAAAACAAAATTCTAAGAAACTCTTAAATCATAAATTAATCATTTATATCTTTAGAGTCAAAATTAATTTGATTTAAAATTTAAAAAGAAAGAAAAAAACAACAACGCAATTATTGGCATCTCTCTTATCGTATGGTGACATTTTTTTCTCTTCCATTTATATCAATCCAGGTAAGGTACTTATTCTCTATAATCATATATTCATATTATATTGATTGATCTTCAAGGCTTATATATTTTGGCTCTTATCACATATCATGCATATATGTTCATACGTAGAACGTGCAAAAGCTTATCAAAATCTTACACATCTTTTGTGGGATTTTTGTTGAAATTTCTAAAAAAAATAAATAATCACACCTCATCAGATCATATGCCGCTTCGTCGTTGTCGTCAGTCGTCCGTCGTCGGTCGGTAGGTCGGTCGTGTCGTGTCGTTGTGACTTCGGTACTGCCTATAATAATATGCGGCAGCGGCAGAGAGGCGCTTTCAAACATCAAGACTTGACGCAGATGATCGATAAGTATTTTTTTTTCCATCGCGCTATCGTCTTCAAAGAACTTTTCAAAGTCCAGTTTAATCAAATATTTGTTCTTCACCATCACCCGGCCTGGCCCTGCCCTCATTTGTAGGTTGGTTTTTTTTTGTGTTTATATGTACATAGACTCATTTGAAACAATTTTTAGATACATTTCTGTTTTTTTTTTTCGTTTGAAATCACACAAGAGTTATATACCTATGTATGTACATAGGTATACCCGCCTTACCTATACTCTGTGATAACGACATCCAGTCATCAATTAAAATGATTTAACGACTTCTTTTGCGCATATAACACAATTTTTGATTTAAAGCCTTTTAGCTCTTTAATAATGATGATGGGTAGCTATAGCTTTTGGAATTGTATACTTTTTTTTTAGGTTTCGAATCATCGCGTAGAAAAACACATACCTAAATATACAAATGTATCTATTGATTGGGGGATGTATTTTTCATTGAATGAGTTCATTCTTTGCAATTGTCGTCAAATCAAAGTGGATATACGAAGTGGGCAAAGGTATGTCGATACTTATAAATCTTGTTGACTTCGTATCTTATCGACAATGCTTTTGTTTCCAAATCCTAGTACTTTCCGTACGTGATACATTATATACTTATTTATTTAAGAAGAAATATGTACATATAGAGATAAATTAATGTATTCTACTCGTTTGATATTTTCTTTTTAAACTTTGTTAAGGTTTTAAAAATTTTTAAGTTTGCTCGAAAATACTATGTCTTAAGTTTGCATCAGGCTTGGAGAACTTAGGTGAATAATCCAAATTGAATCGTTAAACTTGGGCTACAACAAGTGTCGTAATTATTTTGACACGTAGATTATATTATGTTTGTCATATTTATCTTCCTGTTTTTCTTTATAATCAAATAAAAATATAAATATAGGATTTTAACCTTAAATAAGCTTATTTTTTGTTTGAGTGTTTTATAATGGGTGATTTTTTAAGAGATTTAGAACTTTAAAAAAAAAAAAAACACAAAAAACTCGAAAAAATGAATGAAATATTTATTTGAATCGATAGTTTGAACCTTGCAATTTAATGTTTAAAGATAATTTCATGCAAATGTTGACCGCGGCTGCGTCTCAGGTAGCCCATCCGCTGAGTCCAATTTTGGCATACTCTTTCACACATATCGGCCGGTATCTCACGAATGAATGCATGGATGTTGGCTTCCAGTGCGTCAATCGAAGCGGGCTTGTCCCTATAGACATTAGCCTTGACATACCCCCACAAAAAATAGACTAATGGTGTCAAATCGCACGATCTAGGCGGCCAATTGACCGGCCCGAAACGTGAAATTAACTGTTCACCAAACTCGCCTCTCAATTGCGCCATTGTTTCGCGTGCTGTGTGGCATGTGGCACCGTCTTGTTGAAACCACATATCATGCAAGTCAAGAACTTCCAATTCGGGCAAAAACAAGTTTGTTATCATCGCTCGGTAGCGTTCACCATTGACAGTAACGCTGCGATTCGCATCATCTTTGAAGAAATATGGCCCAATAATGCCGCCGGCCCATAAACCGCACCAAACAGTGGCTTTTTCGGGATGCATTTGTAGCTGTTGCAATGCTTCTGGCTGATCTTCACTCCAAATGCGGCAATTTTGCTTATTTACGTACCCATTCAACCAAAAATGAGCCTCATCGCTGAACACAATTTTTCGATAAAAAAGCGGATCCTCGGCCAGCTTTCCAAGAGCCCATTCACCAAAAATTCGGCGTTGTGGTAGGTCGGCTGGCTTTAGTTCTTGCACCAGCTGTATCTTAAAAGGCTTTACGCCCAAATCCTTCCGCAAAATTTTCCACGTAGTGCTGTAACAAAGGCTTAACTGCTGGGAACGGCGCGGCGCCGAATCGACATTTCGCGGTCTTCTGTCACACTAGCTGATACGGCCGCAATATTTTCTTCACTACGCACAGTATACGTAAACGTGTTGGTGGTTTAATGTCCAACAAAGTAAATTTGGTGCGAAATTTGGTCACAATCTTCCGAATAGACTGCTCAGAAGGTCGAGAATGCCGACCATAAAATGGAAGCAGCGCGCGATGAACATTTCGAACCGAGCACGAATTTTGATAGTAAAATTCAATAATTTGCAAGCGTTGTTCATTTGTAAGACGATCCATGGTTAAATTGCAAACCAAACTGAAGCTGTTTGACAGTGACACAAGGTACTAAGCACACGTCAGCTGTCAAAACCAGTGTTGCCAAAACCAAACCAGCTAAAAAATCACCCGTTATTTTATAAGGACTTAACTTGACTAACTACTTTATTTAATAAAATGTATATATGCGGCAACCCTGCTTATACATGTCAAAACATACATAACTTACCACTTTGCGAATTGACACATTATTACAACTTTTAATTTTTTGTCTACAAAATATGGATTGCTTTTCTACAAAAGTGCACGTGTAGAATCCGGATTTAATAAAAACATTCATGAAGTTTATTATAAATTTCATATCGATTTTAATCTTTCAATTTGGTTAAGTCATGTTCCTGGATCAAAACTTCACATATACTTAAACCTTATCCACCACATTGTCTATTTATTTTTAATTTCTTTGTTTTCAATGACCTTTATAATATCACTTATGTAAGTTAGTTGATAAAAAAATTCCATTCAAGACAACCACCAATAATGATTAGACTTTCTTTATCAAAGTCTTACCACATTTCTAAAACTGAAGACGAACATTCTCTATAATTACTTTATTTATACAAAATTTAAACAATACAAAATTAGTCGTATAAGCTTTTATTAATGTATTTTTATTTTTATGATAAAAATACCACCGTTCCACCAATTTTCTGACAGACAGTGCTTCGATATTGTCATTTGAATCTTCATGATTTTAAAACCTGCCTCACCAAACACATAATAGTTCTCCATTTTAACTGTAAGTTGTCTAATTTTTTTTTGTGTAGGGTTGCCAAAGCCGTGGTTCTTTGAATGGTTTATGAGGTAAACAAGCTTTCTTGAAATACCTAAATTATTAATTTGTGTATTTCTGTATTGAATCTATACTTACCAATAACATCAGAATAGCCAATAGAGGTAACCCAGGTCCTCGAGATTCTGTGTGTCAATCGTGGTTTTTGTTTCCAAATTGCACTCACTTATTTGACTTGCCTAATAACTCCATAAAGCAGATAATGATAGGTAATATTTTCCTCATTTAGCACTAAATGTTGGAACCTCACCCAAAATAAAAAATTTCGCGTATTGCAAAGATGATCATTTCGTTATGACTCCTCAAGTCTCATCGTCGATCGTAATTCTCGGTTACCTCATCAAAAACTTACCGACAAAATCAAAGAACAAAAAAATAAAACAAAACCAAATCTTTATGAAAATATCAACAAATTTAACGAAATATTTGCGCAAATATCGATAAATAACAGATACGTTTTTCTCCTCAAGATCTTCTTCCTCCCAGTCCCAGTATCTCACACTACGAGTACTTATACATTATGTATCCCAGCCGCAGTATCTATCTCGAAAGATAATGATGTACTCTTATGATATAATGTGAACACTTTTTGAGGAGAGTTAACCACTCTATCTCGGTTTTTCTTGTTTGAAAAGAACAAAATATTATATCTTTATCAGTTTCAGTTCATCATCAACGTCTACACATGACAAACATCTATTTCCTTATCTTTTTTGTGTGTGCATATTGCTGGTGTATCAATCGAGAGACGATCCCTACAAATTGTTTCCTGAACTCTTTTCATGCGATCAAGGTACTCGTTCATATACAAATGTATCTATAGATATTGAACGCATCTATACCTATATGGGTCGTTTTAGTCGCGCGGACAAAACTTGCCATCATATATGTACGTTATGATATCGATGGAAGAAAAAGTTAGTGTCAATATCAAACAGAGAAACCAAATTCCAACTTCAAAGAGCATCCATCGACACATCCGCTGTCTTTCTGTTTCTGGTGTTTCTTGAGGCAGATGACGCTGACACGACGACGACGACGACGCACGACGACACCATATCAAATCAGCAGGTATCCGTATCTCTTGTAGATTGCAAACAAATAGTCGATAATGAATAATATGGTACTCATCTAAAGAAGACGACACCGAGCGGGGAATGTTGTTCGAGGTTATCTTATCTAAATTGTCAATGAGATTGAGATAGACACGTTTACCTATTTGTCTGTCGCAGACTCTTTTCCACCGGCATGAGTTGGATATTCAATTTAGCTTAATATGGGCACCGAATGTCAAGACATCATCATTTGCTCATTAGTGCAACTATAATGCACATTATAATTATTCGTCAATAATCCAATGATGGATGTGGCGCTACTGTTGGTCAAATTCAGGGCTCATCAGTCTGATAATTTTGTTAATGTTCGCCTAATTGGCTGATATTGACAGACGAATTAAGACACGAGTAGAAGTGTTTTATGTCTTCACATGAGGGGTTGTCTTTGTTATAAATATTAACAGGAAGACAATTGTCAGCATCTCATTGATGCTTTAATATTAGTTGCCAAATCGGATGTACCTCAAGGCAGTCATTTAGGGCCACTTCTGTTTTATTAAGTTATTATAAGAAATGTATCTTTGTATCCCTCTGTGTAAGATATGTAGCAATCTACTCCTTTTCAATAGATTTTATAAAAAATGATCCTTATGATATAATGTAATGATAATAATCCTATTAATATTATAAATGTGAAAGTTTGGGATGCATAGATGTATGTATGTTTGGTTGTTGCTCAATAGTATCAGAACGGCTGAACGGATTTGAATGAAATAGAATATAGTCTGGAATAGCATATAAGCTACTTTTTATCTCTCTAAAATGTATATGGTTTCCGTGGGATACATTTCTTTAAATATTTCCAATTACGCCGGAATGGCTGAACGGATCTAGATTAAATTTGGACTTTTGACTGAACTCAAAAACTACGATTAAAATGATGTGCTATTCTATTAGATATTATCTATGTATCCCGTGGGATGCCGTGCCGGGACGAGTCGCTTTTGATGATATAACAATGAAAACCGAGTGAAGCTTTAGATTGTTTTTATATTAGAATGATTTTCCTGCAAAATTGGCCAAGTTGAAAATACCATATCATCTCAATTATTACATAACTTCAAATACATTGTTACTATAACATAATGAATTATCATCGAAGTTACACTATCATAAATTATTAATTAACAATAAAAGAAAACAAAACAAAGAGAAGTTCAATAACCATCACCATCATCATCACATCATAGATGCATAGATAGATATTGCATCTGTTATTGCCAGCAATAGGTAGGTAATATTTTACGAAATCAAATTTTATAATTGCAATCTAACACGACGCATAAATCTTTCAAGCGTTTGAAAGCTAAGCTTGCAAAGATACAATCGGCTATATCGGCGGTGGCAGTGGCGGCTGCATGCGTCGTCGTCGGCAGGGGACTGTGGAAGCCACGCTGCGCGTTGTATCCACTGGGTAAGCAAGCACTAGCACAGCAAATACAAGATAGCTTAAAAAGTATCTATAACCTATCTACATAGGTATGTGTACTGTGTAGTGTATGTATCTTTTTTTCTACTTCTTTTAATGAATCTAAGCTACTCATGGAAAAACAACAAAAGAAAAACCAACAACAAAACAATAAGAAGAGTAAACGTCTTAAAACTGACCTTGTGGTAATTATACTAAGCAAAGGAACAAGGCGCACTTGTTGTAAGTAAAAAAATATAGTAGGTAGCTAAGCTACATACATATGTATGTACATATATCTAGACGTACATATAAATGTACCTATTAAAGTGCAGTCTAATGAAAGTGAAAACTATATTTTTTCCCTCCTATTAGCATGGCGTGCCAACATTTTTTAGTTTCCACGTACCTACATTTAGTTTTTGAGTTAGTAAAAAGCCCAACGTTTGTATACCTACATTTATTTTCCTATCGAATTACGAATATATACATACATACATAGATGTATGTTACTATAAAGGTATGACAATGGTTGAGTTTTTTAAATTCTAAAATTGATAGTTTTATGAAAAGTGTGCAAGAGATAGGTTAACAAATTAGTAAGATACTTTCGCTTGAACAAGACAAACACAAAAATAAGCTTGTTTCCTAAGACAGATTCCTAAAGAGGCTTTGATATAAAATAAATAGATCTTTAAACAGGGCTGTCGCTAAAGATATATTCTGTTTAGGTATTAGATTAGGTACGATATGAAAATGGGCAATAAGATCTTGGAAAACGTTACCTGTCAGATGGCTGCTAATGTGACCCTATCATACCCAGTTATAAAAAAACTGCGAATTATAACAATAATTTAAATTGATAGAAGAATTGTTAAAAAATGCAAAGATGTTTCTTAAATACTTACCTAAACTTTGGAACAATTCTCATTGTGGAAAAATTATTGTAGATTCTGAACTAAATTCTAAGCAACTTTACAGTTTATTTCATTGCTATGGCTTATAATTTTTGTATAATTTTGTTAAAGATTTTGAGCACCAAACAATCAAAACATAATTATCACCCTTATTACGGTTGTCAAAGATCAATACGATATTTGATATTTATCAATAAAAGTAATGAATCGGTATTATCGTTGTCAAAAATCAAAATTTTTGATAAACTGTGAACGCTCTTCAGAAATTAGATCTATTGTGAATGATTTAAATTGACAGTCTTGGTATTATGGTTGTCAAAATGTTTGTTGATTATCAAATTTTCAGTCAATCGCGAAAGCCAAAAGCATGTCTACTATAGAACATGAAATAATCCATCCCAAACATACTAAAATTTGCAGCTGTCTTAAGTAAATAGGCACTATTCACAATAGATTTTTGATCTTTGTTCACAATGGATCAAAAAATGATCAACTCGGGTTCATAATACCGATGTATCAATTGATTGACAAAATATTTCAATTGTCAATTAATTGATCTTTGACAACCGTAATAAGGCTGTATGAGTAATTTAGTTTGGATCCTAAAATCGAATCAAAAAGTATAAAAAATGTAATTCTAAAATCAAAAGTAAATTTTCAAAAGAATTAACAAACCTTCTGAACCTTCATTCACTTTTGAAAATTCACAACTGAAAACGGAACAACAAATTATTGAAACACGTCAAACCATGTCAAATCATATGTCAGAACGTAACATAACCTAAAATGTTATTTTTCTCTGAAAAATTATTATGATCTACAAATATAGCATTTTATCAACATTTATTTTTTTTCATTATTTTTTATTTCACTTCGTTCTATACTCTTAAAAAATTGTAAAATCTTGTATATGGACTAATTTTCTCTCCATTATAAGCATCAGTCATAGAAAACAGTAGCTTTAAAAATAAAAAATTAAATTTCATACAGAAAGAAGTCATTTTGCAACATCCCCTTTAAATCGTAATGTCAACTTAAGCTAGAATTATAACCTTTAGGTCACCTAGTCATAGTGGCACTGAGCATAACGAGCTGCCCTGTCCAAGTAAATGAAAGAATCATCCCTTCACAACTCCCTTTCGGAACAAATTTAAAAAACGTATGTATGTAGGTATTATGAAGGTCAATTGTTTTTAATCTTGCATTATAAAATGTCAAGTGTGTCCGAATTAATTTTTCATTCATTTTGTCACTTTTTTAAACATAATACTCTTGTATTTGACAACCATATACATATATGTTAACGCTCAGTAAACTAATGGAATTTACAGGTGACATTTGTTAAAATTATTGACATACAAACTTGACAATTGCTATAGAAATAAAAAATAAAATTATATATTCGTACATGCTTTAAAAATTTTAGTTTAAAGAGTGTCATTCTACACCTACTCCAATAGCAGCCCTGTCATTCAGATTTTAAATAAAGGTACGTGTATATCAAATCATAGGTACCGGGTGTAAAGAAAAAAAAAGCATTTGATGGGTATGAATATAAACATAAGCAAATAATAATAATAATTTACAATGAAATGGATGAACAGCACGAAAGTATTCCCACATTAATTTACTTCGTTGGTTGGGCTTTTTTTGTTTTGTCTTTACGATCGTTTAACATTTATGCTCTTCCATTTCCATTTGAGTTTGAAAGTGTCAGACACAAAACATCTAATTCAAAAATTTATCACGGCATTTTGTTAAAGGCTTAATTGCGGAGTTATTATAAAATTAATTATTTTTACATTTTTATACACGTACATACCTACCCACCGATATACAGGCGATGTCTTGTTAAAATTATAATAAAGGTAAATATACATAAGGGATAATCAGACGAACTTTAACTCAAGATTCTCGCATTGTCAACTTATTGTATCTAAAATTGAAGTCTTCCGCCATTCATTCAGCAGGATTGTAAATTAATTATATTTAAAGAATTTTAATATTATAGGTAGATACGAAAGGTTAAAAATACGTTTTTAAATGGGGAGTCCTTCAAGGTAGGCAATTAGGACCATTTCTCTTTACCAAACTATCATCGATGTACAATCCGTTTTCGAAGCATCTCTCTTAATAAATATTCACACAATTTATTTTACAGTCATCAGTCAAGCGTTACAAAAGTATCTAGCTACCCAACCAGCCTACACGCATAATATAATCATCTCTTTAAACCCGCATTGATATAATTTTTATGATTGCCCTTTTTAAAAGAACAAAATCATTGCAACTTTGTGTATCCGAATACAATTTAAATGGAGTCCACATCAAGTTCAAGTTCAAGGCCAGTTGGAAGATAAAGAACTAGCTTTATATTGTGGTAAAAGTTTAAAAATAAGCATACTGATTCATTACACTATAAACATAGGCATTGGAATATTTGAATGATGTAAGATTGTAAGGGATTGCGTTCAGTGCCGAATATAGGAAATAATCTTGGAACGATGCCGTAAATTTAGATATTTGTCATTTTCTCATGTTCATTATTTTTTTTTTCTTGGTAAGAATTAATCTTAAACTTTTTTTTTTTAATTTTGAAATTCATGTTTAAATTAATTAATTAAATTTTGTGTCATAGAAATTGTATCAAATGATTACACACTGCTCGTAAAAATACCAAAAAAAAATTCTTAATGATATTGGGATTTTGTTAACTTTAAATAATCATTCATATATAACATCATTAAATAGCATTCTTCGATTTTTTTTTAATTGTATAAGAAGACACGAGAAGGTTCGTTTATAAACTGTCTTAGGTGCGTTTAGTACATACGTATCTACTATACCTAAACGTTTAGTAAAAATATTGCAAGTTACATATTATACCAACTAATTTTCCTTTTTTTTGTTAATGTATATAGCAACATTTAAATAAATCTATAGGTACCTATAGCTTTAAAATAATGGAACAGTTCAGCAAAAATACGTAGTATGTACATATGTAGGTAGATAGGTAGGTACCTATAATAAAAAATTACTAACTGCCTGCCAAAGTCAAATTGACATTTTTGATTAGATATTATGTAAGTGAGAACTTACGTGGTCTAAAGTATCTTCTGATTTTGAATGCTAGTAAGAAAGAAAGTACATATGTACATACAACCTATCTATCTATATCTACTTTCAAACACATGTACATATGTATATAGATATATGTACATATGTATAACTAGGCCTTACTTAAGTAGGCATTTATATAAAATTCAAAGAACACTTGGTAGGTACCAACATAGTTTCCTCCATCTTTATTTCCAATTCCAATTAACATCTTTTACGTTAAAACTACATAGTGGCACTAGCTCAGGTAGCAGTGAGTACGGGGGTGAAGAGTTTGTCGTGCTCCCTTATAGGCAGTTCTCTTTTGGTTAGCACTTGGCACCATTTGTTGACAGCAAGTAGCGCACCTAATACCTATTCTATCATATATACCCATATCCCATTTCCAACCGACCGACATCGTGCGTCGTCGACGAACGACATCCGCTGCTTATTTCTTATCTCACCTCGCAGCAGAGCACAAATTCACCACACACATGCAAATGAAGAAATAAACAGTAGGCTTTGAAGTTCAGATTGTTTCAAATTTGAAATTTCAAGCAACACAGATCAATAGAAGTAGGTAGGTACTTTCTTCTCTTTGTTTTTGGAGAATACTATATACAGATTCAGATATAGATACAGGTACAGAAACAGAAACAGATTCTAATGGTTTGATTGGGATTGTGACTTGGGGATTGAGTTGTTATGCAGTCTGCAAGTTGATCTCGCCCTCTCGCTCTGGCATCTACAAAACATCGTCTTATGTACAATGTACCAGTTACCCTACACATCACACAAGCCACGACACCCAGCCGAAGGCCCAACAACCAGAAAGCAGCAGTCAAAGAAAAACGGGAAGGGATCATTGTGTTTGTGTTCACTAAATACATACATATGTACATTCATACAATCAACCTGAATTTTCTCAGATACAGAATACAGATACCTACAGATAATGTGAAAAAAACACGAGTATAAGTTTTCTGCGTGCACTCGTGTATTGTTGGTGTTGTAATTCATCGGATTCATTGTCGCCGCATTCGCTGGGTCTTTCTCTTGGTCCGTTGGCGGTTCACTTTTCGCCTTCGCCGTATTGTTCTTGGTTCATTTTTATTTTTTTGTGGTTTCCTATTCGTTTGGTTTATTGGTTATCTCTATCGCCCTATGCCTATCAGTTCGGTGTTCGGTACGAGTTACGAGTACGGGTCTATGGGTCGGATCTTGGGTATACGCTTCGACTTGGGGCTTTGGGTTCAGCATTGAGTATTTAGCGCAGCTAGCACTCAAGTCCAAATCCCAACACAGCATTGAGAAATGAGAAAAGTTCTTCCAGTTGTCGTCGTTCTTCGATTTTCTCAGTGTGAATCCAAAAAATATACAATCTCATCTTCGTCATAGTCATCGCCATCGCCATCGCCGTCGTCGTCAATGTGCCTGTCTGGCTCTGCCTGTGCCATGCTAGTGTGCCAGTGCCAGTGCCACCCTTGGCGTTCTTCTTGTGTGTATCTTTGCTTCTTTTTAGTTGTATGTATATTCTCTTCTTGTTCATATATGATTATTTGAGAGGGGAAATGTTTTCATTTAAATAGTTGACGTGCGATGGTCTCGCACATCAGTTGGATTTCATCTTTCGAACGGTATTGATGGTGTCATGACGTACGGTTAAAAAAAAAAAAACAGAAACGAAGAAAACGGAAACGGAAGCAAAGAAAAAGAGAATCTTATTTTATAACAGTTGTTGGTGCTTGACCGGATGGTACTCTTTTTATTATTTTGAATCAAATCAATTCGTGCGTCGGTACTGTTCGGACGAAATTTCTTACAAGAAATACCTACCTCTACTTATGCCTTAACGAAACTGTGCGCGATATGAAACGGAAACATAAAAACAATAACAGAAAGTTGTGAATAAATTAATAATAACAATTTAAAAAAAAAAACCATAAGGTAATAACAAATAAATCAAAATTGGATTATACCTACCTACCTTCCTATCTAACTGCCTAGTATCTGTTTGTGAATTAAAAAAATATTCAAATGATTAAGATTCCGAAATAAAAATTTATAGTTATTATGAATTGTTTAAAAAAAAACAAAAAACATTTTTGTTTTTACAAACTCGTGTTTCTTATGTCCTGGATATTAAACTGAAATGGATATTAAGTGATAAGTGTTACAGATATAAAATCTGTCATATAAATATGAACTAAATAAAAAATTCATCTTGATGAAATTAAAGAACAAGAAAATATTATGCAATGTTTTTGAGAATTTTTTAGTGACAATTAAGATCCTTCCTCAATCGATAAGAAAGACAAAGTTTTTGAGTTAAGAAAATTAATTTTTATACAGGATGTTATTTGAAATGACCACGTAATCTTTTAAACTGATAAATGTACCTCATAATCTATAGCTACATAATTTACTTACGTACGTATTCCTACTTTAAGTGCGGAAGTTTCTCATTCTCATTCGTTTTAAATACATAAAATCTTCTCTTTAATGATAAAACTTATCACAATTCACAATTTAATAATAATTTTATACATTGACATACCAATCTGAATCTACCTATAAATAATAAGATTATAAATCAATGATAATTATATCTACCTACATACATCAGTATAATGTACCCATAGGTGTTGGGATACGTTTAAATTCTTCTTCTCTTGATAAACTCATATAGCAATATTTAAAAAAAAGCTAAAAAGCTAAGAAAAAAAAACAATGTTATAATAGGTCAACTTTCCTGCGCATGCAGAGCTGTGGTGAATTTGTGTGAATAGAGAAATAAATTATTAAAACATTTGAATTGTGGTGTATTTTTGACCACAATTAGGTTCCAATGATAAATAAAATAATATTATTTCTTGTGCAAAAAAAAAAATATATACTTTCATGGTTAATATTTTTTATCAAAATATGCATGAATTATATATTTATGTATACCTAAAGAGAATGGTGTCAAACCTTAGAACCTTAATTGATGTTACTGTAACTCATTGTTCAATTTCTAAGGTACCCGCTTATCTTCTTTTAATATATCGTCACCTTAATACCACAAAAAGTATGGAAATATTTACTAATCTTAAGGAGAGCCGATTTTGTGATTTTTTTTACATTAGTCTTTAAATTTGTGGTCAAAATATAGATTGCTAAATTCTCAAAAAGTGACATATCCAGTTAAAAATCGCTAAAAATTTAGTTACGTCTTTGTGGCTCTAGGGCGACGGTTTGTACCTCCTACAATTTCTAAACGATTTATTACAACGAACCTATTTATTTTTACACTGGATTTTAAATTAAGTTTTTTCAAAAGGTTATGTACCTATCTTGTTTTGTGTAGTCTTAACAATTTTGTCACCCAGTTTCCTATGCAAATATATCGACCGCTAGAAATATATTTAAAAAAACTTGTATGAAGAGCTCAATAGAATGAAAGTTTTTTACCTTCCATCATATATTATAATGTTTAAACTTGTAAAATAATACATACGTACATCATGTATAACTACCTATCAAATTTACCTATGTACATTTTATTTAAAAATACGGCACTGCTTCAATAAAAAACTATAAAAATGAATCTTTAAATAAATATAGGTACATGCACTTTATATACTTGGTGAGATTTTATATCTATCTAAATTCTAAACATTTGGAGTAGTTAAAACTTTATAGGTACAGGTTGAAACTTTGCTTGTTCTTAGATGCTTACAGCAATGATAAATAAAATTCAATATTGACTCATTCATTAAAAAAGATTTTGAAATAGATGTTTCGTAGTTGCAAAAAAGGTATATGTGTAGCTTCTGATAAAGAGGAATAATAAATAATGTATGTATTACTGAACTCATAATTAGTGCTAGTTTAGTTTAGTTTAAAAGTAGGTGGGTATAGATGTTTTTAACTAAAATTTTATAGGGATACAATATTTATATTTTTGAGAACAACAGTTACACATACATACGTTTGAAGTTATAAGAACCTACCTATAAGTTTTTAAAAAGTACCCCTACCAACTTTCTTAAAGGTATAATTTTTTTGTAAAACTAATAATCCCGATTTCCGACGGGAAAACCAGAACACTTTGTTGAAGAGATAAGGTAGGGTACAATAATAAATTCTAACAATAAAAATAATAGAAAAATTACAAGACAACCATTTACCTATTGGGTATCTATCTCATACATACATACATATGTACAATGTACATATGTACATATAAAGTTTGGAAAAATGTTTAAGGTGCCTACTTAATTAATTATGTATGTGAGTACCATTTTCCTATTATCAACAACGCTTTCAAAAGATGAAAGATTAACAATTAAAAATGGAATCAATCTTTGTATGATTACAGCATTGAAAGGGGGCCGTACTAAAATAATCAGGGCAGTTTAAATAAAGTGAAGAAAAACTAAACTTAATTTTATTTAGCTTCTAAATTAAGCTGCTGATACGAAAAGAAAAGCCTCATAATATTTAGATACAATGTTCAACTTCGGCTGTTTTAATTTTTTTGTAGACTTAATTAAGATACCTACTAAATTCAATTAGGCAAGTACGAGAGTACCTACCTACCTGTGATAATTTCCATTAGAAACTTGATTTGCAATGTACAAGGCTTCGTAAGTTTAAATTTAGATACAAAAAAAGTCCAAAGTTTAAACTCTTCTCTACTCTCTACTACAAAGACCTTGGTCTTCAAGTTCTGGTCTGATATTTTGCATCGGATTGGTAGGTACAGGTATAAATATTTAGAAAGCTCTGAAAATGTCGAAAGCGAACTGCAAATTGGTAATATAAAGTACCTAGATCTACTCTTGATGCAATTCATAGCTTTTTTTAACCCCAAATTTTTTTTTTAAGATTAAATAACATGCGCATGCTAAGTTTATCGGTGTTGATAGTTACATAGCTACATACATACGTTGTTTTTACATTAAGAAACACTAACAAATTTTGATATCGTTCATTAATTTTGAACTTTTTAAAGAGGTTAATCAGGTTTGAATACAATGCAATAAATTAAGACTTAATAAATAGAAATTAATTTAGGAACAAAACAGAAAACAAATTATAAATACAACAAATATAAGTACAGATGTACCTGCAAAAAGAAAACAACCCTTAATTCAAATTTAATTGTTCGAAAGCATTCTTCCTATTTTTTCAGTTTTATAAGTATCTATATTTAAATAGGTACAATAATAGACTATTTAAAATGGATTGAAAGTGTTAATCAGTAAAAATATTTGTATGTCTAAATTAAAATATTTATTTTTGCATAGGTACATTAGTAATACAGTACCTGAACCCTGAGAAAAACTAAGAAACTTTGTTTTAAATTGTCTACCTATGTATTTTAAAGATTTATCAAATATAAATCCCTACATACATATGTGTCTAGATATTTATGAGACTATTGAATTCTAATAGATTTTTTAAAAAAAGCTTCTTTTTTTATTGACAGACTTAAACCCATGTACAAAATGTTGAAAACAACGATAAAGAAAGAAATAACTGATATTTCGTTGCGGAAAATGGATCGACGCCAATCAACAACATCAGACTCGTCTGTTGAACCCATGGACTTGGGTCGATTAAATTCGAAAATATCCACAGATATGACCGATCATAGCAGCATAACATTGCCAACAATAGCAACACAAAATAAAGATGCCATTTTATCAGATGCCAATACTAAGTATCGCTACGAATCCGATGCTGATGAATCAGCCGATGATAGAGATAGAGATCAACAAAGAAGGTCACACAGTCAACATCACTACCATCATCGTCGGCGTGGCAATACGAGTCGCGAAAAACGCACTGTGCTCATGGAATGCACCGATAGTCCACATTCCTTGCGAAAGAAATTTCGATTCAGCAGTAATAATCAAAATAATGCGCCTATGCCTGATGCTGTGATCAATTTAAAAACAAAAACATCGAATAATGATACTTCAGCAAAATCAACAACAGCTTCAACCAATTTAACAGCAACAAACAACGAATCGGGATTTGTGGATGCTAGCATAAGTCAAGTTTTAAACACATCAGGTTCGTCGGCGACATCATCAACATCATCGTCGTCGCCAACTTCATCATCATCCGCTTCACCATCGGCAAGTAGTAATGTTGCCTCGGCCATATCGAGTCCAGAGTCGGGTATGGGTGAACGTGATGATATGAAGTACCTTTGCCCAATTTGTGAAGTTGTTTCGGCGACACCGCATGAATTCACCAATCACATTCGATGTCATAATTATTCATCTGGGGACACCGAAAATTTCACTTGCCGCATATGCTCCAAGGTTAGTACATGTTTTTTTTTGGTACCAATTAAGTACCAAACCTAGCGTTGAGGTGTGGTTAAGAAAGCGACACAAATATTTGAATACTGTTGAACGCTAAGATCTTATGCTTTAATGTATATGACAATCGGATGTGTGCAACATTTTGCCAAAAATTTTGACTAAAACATTTTTAGTTCATTTATTTTCTTTGAATATTTTGCCAGTTCTATTTTTAACGGTTTAAATTACATACCAAAATTTTTGTTCTCTGTTTTGATTTATTTTGTATTCCATTTGTTCCTAACCAAAGTTTAAAAAAAATCTAGCCAGATAAAAAAGCTTATGGATTACATTCTTAAAAATATTAAAAAAGCTTAAATAGTTTTTCTGCTGTAAATTTAATTAAGTACAACTTTCTTATTTATAGGTTTTATCATCTGCCTCTTCTTTGGATCGGCACGTTTTGGTGCACACTGGAGAGCGGCCCTTTAACTGCAAATATTGCCAATTGACATTCACTACAAATGGTAATATGCACCGTCACATGCGAACCCACAAACAACACCAGCAGCATTATCATCGCAATTCAAATGGTACAAAAGGTGCAAATGGTAGCAGCTCAAACCTTTTACCAGTTCTACCACTTACTGAGCCATCGCCAGCAACTCAAACATCAACTATTGCGAGTGCTTTGCCTCCGAAAACTACAACAACCAACACTGGCAACAATGGTGCTGTCTGTAACACCAATGGTGACACAAGTGCGGGTGCAGGAGATGGTTGTGGTGGCGAAAGCTATGACAGTGATGGTGGTTGCTCAACAGATTCATCGAGTGGCATCAGCCAAAGTTCCAATAACAACAATAATAGCAATACAAACAACAAAAATATAAGCAATTTTAAACGCAAGAGCACCGACAGCTTGGATGACTTGGCCATTATGAAACGACGCGTGAAGACCACGATTAACAACAACAATATTATCGATAACATTCACGCCATCCCCGAGCAAAGTGGAATCGAATTACAAGGCATCAACGATGTTAAGCAACAGCAACATTCAGAGTCGCAGCAAAAGCTCTTTTGCCCGGTTTGTAATAGTGATGATTTCGGAGGGATGCTTGCATTGGGAGATCACATGGACAGCGATCATTCGGACATTCCGGCTAAGTGTCGTCACTGTGATGTAGTTTTTAAAACCCACAAGCAGCTAAATCTGCATCCATGCACGAGTAAACATAAAATTACACAAGGTTTTAAGGACCTAACGTTTGTGGACTTCTCTAGCGAAAAATTCCCGCTAATTGCAAAATCTTTGTGCGAGCAGAGTATTCGGGCACCGGTTGGAGCTCAAAAATTTGAATGTTCGAAATGTTACCGAGCATTTCCATGCGCGAGTGCAGTTGAAATTCACGAGAAAGACTGTTCGACATCAGGTTTGAATTTATTCGTAGAAAGTCTACCCCAGCGAAAGCAAAGAGCTTACAGTGAAAGCTCCGCAAACGCTGACGATGATGATAATAGGCGTGAGGAGTTTTTCAATCGTCTCTACTTGACAAACAAATCCACAGCACAAAGTATGACAAGTTTATCTGTATCTTCACCATCCCTGTCGGATGTTAAGTCCTCAGAGCTTGACAAGACACCTGTGAAAAACTCCCAACTGGAACATTTCCAAGACACCAAAGAACTTGCTGACATACAATCGATCCTCAATATAACTTCGTCATCCTCGACAAGCAATTTTCTTCGTAATTTTGAAAATTCTGTTAACGCGCCAATAAGTAATTATGGCGCTGAAAATGGCGAAGAAGAGGCTCAAGATGCTTTCACTTCAGAGTTTCGAAAAATGAAACTGCGAGGGGAATTCCCTTGCAAGCTCTGTACAGCTGTGTTTCCTAATCTGAGAGCACTCAAAGGCCATAACAGAATACATCTAAGTGCCGCTGGTCCAGGTCCTTACCGTTGTAATATGTGCACATATTCCATACATGACAAAGCAGCTCTCGTCCGACACATGCGCACCCACAACGGTGACCGGCCTTACGAGTGTGCCATTTGTAATTATGCATTCACAACAAAGGCCAATTGTGAAAGGCATTTACGAAACCGTCACGCAAAGACCACACGTGACGAGGTTAAGCGTGCCATTATTTACCATCCGTCAGAAGACTCAAACTGTGACGATGCCATGAAGAAGTTGCACATGTTTTCTTCACCTGAATTCGATCAAGACGATATGGAGCAACATCATCCACCTAAAGATCGATCAACTCCGGTTTCTCATTTGAAAGAAATGCTGCAAGCGGAATCCAAGCCAATGAAGATCCAAGTTAAGAGTCTTGAAAAATTGATCGATAAACCATCTTTTAATCAACCTGATGAACTAACAAAAGATCATGAGCCAATAATTCGCGAACAAGAGAAAGAGATCAGCAGACCAATTGACCTGAGCATGGATGCATTGGACTTGAGCAAAAAATCTGTAAAAACTGAAAAACTAGAAGAAAAAAGAGGTCAAACTCCTCCACCACAAGCGTCACGTTTAAATGCCGCCCGTCTATTATCTGATGAGCCAAATATTGACATGCGATTACTCGAGAAAAACCAACAACTTCTGTTGGCCCAGCAGAGGCTTCTTAATGAAGCTATGCCAAAAATGGATCCCGCACACTATTTTCAACTGTCGCAGCTCTACAATAACTTAGTGTTTCAGCCACTTAATCCATTTTTACTACAGAACTCCTTTCTTTCAAATAACATCAGTGATTTGAATAAGTTTGCTCCAATAGTGAATCCCCTTTATAGTGGAACATCTGTAGAGAGCCCGATTGCACGAGGTGAAAAACAAAATCAACCAAGTTCACTTCCTAAACCCGTCCAAGACGAAAGCCATGCAACAGTAAAACAAATTAACTCACAAACCCAATCCCCAGTGCCAGCTCAAAACCAGCCGTTGCCACGCAATCCAACACCGTCTCTATCGCAAATGCCAACTTTACCAAGAAGCCATCAGCATTTAATAAGTGGATCACATCCCTCAGGAATGCTTCCATCTTCTCTACCCAGTTCTGGACCTGTTAAAATGGTCATCAAAAATGGAGTTCTTATGCCGAAACAAAAACAACGACGCTACCGCACTGAACGTCCATTTGCTTGTGAACATTGCTCTGCTCGGTTCACCCTGCGCTCCAACATGGAACGTCATATTAAGCAACAGCATCCTCAATATTGGGCTCAACGACAACGTAGTGGCCATCACATAATGCGTGGTCGTGCCAACAGTTCCTCAATACACTCCCACTTACAATCAGCTCACTCGCCCCTAGAAGCTCAACATCCGATTGGCCCCAGTGGCATGATGACAAACCCGTTGAGTGCTATTTCAGATCAAGTTAAATACGCTATACTTGCCCAACAACTAAAAGCTCGCAAAGAGACAGATATTCTGCAACAAGCCTTGTCACAAGGATCCAGCAGTGTTCTCGCACAGAACCCTTCATCTGGTATAAGCAGTATTCGCCAATCGCTCAGCGCATCATCGAACACCAACAATGGCAGTACTGAAGATGATGACCCAAAACTAGTAATCGATGAAGATGAGGATGATCAGGAAGAAGAAGAAGACGATGACGAAGAAGATGATTGTGAAGATCGGAAGCCGGAAAACTTGACAAAATTTCGAGATTTTCCAGAACAGACAACAAATGAAGCAGCAAAGAAAGTTGCCGAATCTATCCTCGAGCAAGCAATGAAAGCTGGGAGCACCAAGGTCTCATACACTAAGGATGAAGAACACGATGGAACAGCTAGTAAGGATTTCGGCCTTAAGCTTTCAAAGAATATGATTGCTCAAGCGGAGTCAGTAGGCAAATTTCTAAAAGAAGTCGCCAGCTCACCATTTAAAGATGAATCAAATGATTTGGTTTCAGTCTCTAGATTGGTTGATAACGCAACTAATTCAATGTCCTTCAATACCTATTTTCGCCCCAGTGACGTAGTCAATCAAATGGAGCAAAGTGACGAGGAAGGGCTGGTCGCATCAGGTAGTGCATCAGAAAGCAATAATTCTGGTCCAGAAGATATGGTCAATTCTCAAGAGCCCAAAAAAAAATCAGCATACAGTTCAGCACCTAATCGTGTCTCTTGTCCATATTGCCAGCGAATGTTCCCGTGGTCCAGTTCGTTGCGAAGACACATTCTCACTCATACCGGCCAAAAGCCATTTAAATGCTCACATTGTCCACTCCTCTTCACAACTAAAAGCAATTGCGATCGCCATCTGTTGCGCAAGCATGGAAACGTTGAGTCAGCTGTTTCATTGTACGTTCCCATCGAGGATGTCAATGAACCTTTGCCTGTCCCCAAATCTGTGGAAGAAATCGAACTACAACAGCAGCAGCAACTTCTTCAACAGAAAAAACAAAAGAGATTAGAAGAACTTAAAGAAATTGAAAGAATCCAGCCACCACTTCAAAAGCCATTAGAGGAGAATGAGGAGCCGACGCAGAATGTAAATTCAACCACAGCCTCCACAAATGTCACTCCTAAACTTGAGCCAATTCCTTCTTGTCCAATGATTTCGTCTTCAGAGTTGCCATTCAAGTGTCATCTATGTGACAGTTCGTTCGCGGAAAGATTCCAATGCCTTGATCATATAAAAATTCATCATGCTCAAGAATTTTCACTTCTTCTATCGAAGGGCGCCATAGACAATGAAGCCGATGTTAATAGCCAAGTTCAGTCCACCGAAGATGATGAAAAACGCGACGAAAGCCGCGGTAAGTACCCAGACTACACCAACCGTAAGGTAATATGTGCTTTCTGCATGCGCCGCTTCTGGTCCACCGAGGACTTGCGTCGGCACATGCGAACGCATTCTGGTGAAAGACCATTTCAATGCGATATATGCCTACGTAAATTTACCCTGAAGCACAGTATGTTGCGACACATGAAAAAACATAGCGGAGGCAGCCATTCCAGCAACGGAGCCGCCAATGCTGGCAACAGTGGGTCTGATGTCTCCGATGATGAACAACCCCCTTCGAGTGTTATGCTTGCCAATGCCCTACGTTCTCACAAAATTCAAGAGCTTTTCTCCAAAGTCAACAGTGAGTGGCGCAATAATCGTATTTCCGGTGAGCACAAAGAGAATATCGAAGAGCACAACAACCAGTCTGATCTTATTGGAAACTTGCTGGGAATCAGTGATCAAGGAATTCTGAACAAACTGCTTTCTTCTGCTGATGAAGCAGCCAAATTTCTAGGCGTTGAAAAGTGAAGTTCCTTTGATGGGGTGTCCTGAGTTTTCAGGTCTTTAATTTTGTATGAATATTAAAGGCATATTTAATTAAAAAAAAAAGATTTAAGATTTTGCTGATTTCGATAGCTGAAAAGTCTGCTGTCTTATTAACTGGGCTTAACACATCTTAAATGTAAATAGTTCAGTTCAGGAGTCCGAATATTCCTTTAAACTGTAGTTAAATAAAAACTAGGTAAC
The DNA here is from genome assembly GCA_905146935.1 of Scaeva pyrastri. Taxonomy (NCBI): domain Eukaryota; kingdom Metazoa; phylum Arthropoda; class Insecta; order Diptera; family Syrphidae; genus Scaeva; species Scaeva pyrastri. The sequence goes on from LR989929.1 coordinate 29,928,331, forward strand.
TTGGTAACTAGCCCAGCCAGTGTGCTCTTATTTTTCGTATCGAAATTTCTTGTTAAGTCTCAAGTCGAATTCGAATTCCCTCTAGTCAATTGCTTATAAAAACAAAATAAGTAAAAAAATACAATTTTAAATACAATGTATAAATCTAGAAATATGTACTTTATTTTCGGCTTTAATGCCAAATATCTTAATAGTTTTAAGTTGTATATTAATTACTTAAACTTCAGACTAATAAAAACAACCCAAAAGAAATTGGTCGAAGAGTTTAAATAGTAACTGTTGAGCTATACCAAAGCAAATCAAAGACCCTGACAACAAGAGACAAACATAATTATATAAAATTATATACATTCCCTACTTGGTTTTTGTAGATTAAGATTTTAGACATTTAAGATTTTAGCATAAGTATCCTTTTGGAAAGTGTATTTATTTAAAAACAAACTTTAAAAAAATATAATCTTTGTAAATCACTGGTGTAACCAAAACCTATTTCGTATTCGATATTTCAGAAACTTTAAACAAAATCAAAATTAGGTCAACAATTTCTTAGATATTGTTGGGTAGAAAATAAAAAAAAATAGAAACAAAAATCTAAAAATTATATTAATAAATAAATAATATAATTAATTACTATGTGAATTTTTAGTAGGCTCTTAAATAGGATTGCGATTTAATTATAAGATAAGAATGAAACTTTAATGAGACTTTTATTGACAAAAATGTATGCCTTCTGCTCGTGCATTATCTATATCTATGCTTAGACTTACTAACGGCTTTCGATTAAAAATACATTGAAAAGCCGTCACCACCAACTTGTGGCTTATTCTAGACTTATTATAATTATACTAACATAATTTTCATTCAAATTCAATATTTGCTGACTTAATAAATTTAAAAATGTATTATAACGATAAAATTTAAGTATCATTTATTTATTTTAATTTAAACAGTAAAATTCAATAATATTAATATTATTATTTCAATTATGCTTTTGCTTGTTATATACATTATGTAGTTATAATTTTTTTTTTTTATTTCAAAACCATTTCGTTAATTATTGTGATTATAATTTTTGTATTTATATTTGAACATTTCTCTTTGTTGTTCTTTATTTGCCAAAAAGATTTTATTTCAAAAAAAAAACCATATACACAAGTAGTTACACAAGTAATTTAAAAAATTTTATGCATACAAAATAAAATTTTAAAATGTTAGCTATAAATAAAAAAATAATAATGGCAAATAAAATATAAAACGCATACAGCAATAACCAAAGCATCTTAAGTGTGTAAACTTACAACATAGTTCTATATAAAAAAAAAAATGTAATATAATACGAGAAAAAAGAAATAATAAAAATGAGACAAACATATTGGTATTTGGAATTTTTATTTTAATGAATACTCGAGTGAATATTTGTGTTCTTTTATCCCATGGACGATAGCTGTGAAGATGCAAAACGAGAATAAAATAACATAGCAAATAAAACAGTTTTTTTTTTTAAACAAACTGGTTGAGCTCAATGGCTGAAGTTTTTCATAAGTTAAAGTTTTATAATTTAATTTTTTTGGATAAAAGTAAATTTTAACTATTTGATTTGGAAACCAATTGAAAATATACTAGACCGTATTAGAGTACCCATTGATCGTACGAAGAAGATATCGAGTGAGAGATTTGACTCCCTCAAAGTCAAATAATTACGTCTATTTAGAAGGAGTTCAAACAAACTGGTTGGAGTTTTTTTTTTAAGCATTTAATAATGTATACAAAAAAAATACTTATTTCATGAAATATACGTGTATTCAAGTGAAAGTTTAAGGTAGTTTCTCAGTACTGCAGTATTTTAATACTGTAGGACTTTGGTCAACCATACATTTATTTAATTAATGCAAATAATTTATTATGTCTTTCAATATTGAAAATACTAGAATAGACCCTGTCGTAGAAGATTCACAGTACGGACTGCAAAAATAAATTACCATTGAAATCTCTCGAAACTCCAGTTTGGTCGATAAATAATAGCAAAACTGTACCCAATTAAAAAAAAAATATTACTGTGCTTATTTTTATGATTTATTTTAAGTTTCTGAATATTCATACTAACATAAATTATGTTTTCATCAATGAGCATTGTTGGTCAAAAGATGGAAGACATTTTGAAACCTACTGTATCTATAAGATTGCAGTATTATGTATGTTTATACTAAGTTTCGAGCATAAAAACAATTTAAAGAAAAACAATACCTCAATATTTTACTTTGTATTAAATTGTTTTCTATTAAAAAAAATTCAAGTTTTAACTTAACAAATTGTTCTCTAAATACTTTTGTTAATTGCTTGGATCAGTTTTTGTATAGAATGTTGTTTCAAGGGGATCTTTATCTCTTTCAGACAATTCTATATTACACATGTCCTGAAGCATATTGGTCAATTTAGGACGAAATTGTTTCAAGAATCCTCTTTCAGTATTGCTGTGAAAACACAATATTACAGTTATGTTGCGATGTTGAGCATCCAATAACTCGTGGTGCGACATCTCTCCTGTAATGTACACATCAGTCTTTTTTACTTCTTTAAGCAGTGATGCTCCAGAGCCAGCGCAGCATGCAACGTCACTTATTACAGTATCCAAAGTATGACCAACACCCATTGCCACATGCACAGGTTTTTCAATATATTTTTGGATACTTTCAATTACTTCACGCAGTTTATAATTCAAAAAAGTGGGATATTTCCACGTCAGCCCTGGTCCGGTTTTTGATACCTCATCACTCTAAAGTACATTTTGAGAGAAAAAAAAATATTTCAGATTTAATTAATAGAGCAGTAGTCTTATTTTATGCATTTTTACAATGACTATTGGTTTAGCAGTATCGGTTGGTCTTAACGCCTTTGATAGCCAACAATTAAGACTTTCACCATTTGGAGCACAATCCCATGCAGTGTGTGGAGAGTAGACGAAAATACCCTCTGCAAGGCACATGGAAACTATTTTTGCTTTCCAATTACTGGAAAAAATGTAAGTATGTACTAGTTAGAAAATGCATTTTGCAAGAATGAACTGACTTTTGAGTTATCCTTTTTAATGGAGCAAATATTGGTGGGTGATAGGATATAATCAAATCCACTTTTTTCTCCACAGCTTCTTCCATAACGTTAAGTGTCAAATCATTGGCAAGTAATATTCTCTTAATAACCTCTCTGAGAAAATTGAAAATGCTTGATTAAACTAATTAATACAATATTTAAAAAACTCTTACTTCTTTTGAAAAGGTTCTATAAGAAGGCCAACATTATCCCATTTCTCGGCGAATTTAAGTGGGGCGAAGCATTCCAGTTTCTTAATTACATGCTCTAGGGGACAACCTCTTTTGGGATAGGCGGCGGCAACATGACTTTTTTCCATTTTACTAAATTCACGAATTGATAACTTTGTTTTTAAAAGATTTGTACTAATTCGAAAATTGATCATCAAGCCGTTTAAAAAGTCCTCGAACTTCAATTTTTTAGCCAAAACAGGTTAATAGTGAATTTTATCGTTTAGGTACTTCTGTTTTGTTTCGTTCAAAAATAGATGACAGAGAGAGTGACAGATGCCGGTAGACTTCAGTTTCAATGCATTTTGTTTAAATCAGCTTGAAGATAAATTCAACTGCTTGCATACCTGCCTTGAGTTGAATAAAGCTTCGTTCGACAAGCTATACTCCTTATTAGATATGACTTCAACAGCTCAATTTTTAGTTGTTCTTGATTTAAGTACATTATCTTTGCAACCTAAAATAAATTGGAACAAGTGCTGGTGTAGATAAAAAAATTGTATTCAAATTTGCTTTTCCTTGATGATCAGAAAAAATAAAGGAATATATTGTTTTATATTTGAAAAAGAAATTGTTTTAACACATTTGAATATATCATAAAACAAGTCAGTCAAACTGACAGATAACAATTATTATTGAATATCTCTTCCTTTATTCTGCCTTTTTGTGCATTCGTTTGGCATCTTCAATAGTAGTTACCTATAGTTCGGTATTACAAGGGGCATGCTTTTAATGTGTGAATCTCACTGATACCTAAAATCATCAGTGTTATGAATTATTGGATACTTTAACAAAAATAAAAGAAAACAAATTCGAAGAACACCGGCGAAGGATAAAGAGATACGTCATCTTGATTTAGTTTTTTCCATTTGTAGTTCTTTCTCTCTCTTTCACCCTTCGATCATCCAAACCCAGAGCTAAGCATCCACCGGTATACAAAAAAAAGTTCCGTCAACTTAAATCTTAAATTCTCAGATAACAAACTAGTTTGGAAACCTAATACTCGAGATATATCCTAAAAGGTCACATCGCGGTAGCCATTTTCTCTTGCAAAACACTACAACCTCCCCTTACACAGTCGTTCATTTGACTGATCCTTGCATACGGAGTAAGAAAAATATATGTTGGACCGTGTTTCGATACAGTGACAAATAGCTATAAACAGAGCAAATCTCAACAGCCTTCTTGTTCATGAACGGATCACTACTAAAAACCGCTATATATTTTAAGTAACCAAACGAACTTAAAAACTATTTATCTACAGTCAGGCCTCCTCACAGTGGATCAGTAATGAGATTGTCCAATGTCCACTCCATTATAAACTCGTACAGAGTAACAAAGACTACACCATCCTGCATTAAAATTTCTACAATTTATCTACCTGTGACTGTTACTTTAAGAAGATAAATTACATAGTTCATTTTCAAACTGACGGGATCTTAAACTAATGATGGGGTTGGTGGAGCCGTTTATAAGACAGACTAAATCTATATCTCTTATATCTCTGTTTTCGTCTACCAAGTCATTGATAGTGTATTTGAAGCAGAACCTCTAGCTATCAAACAAATTCTTTCTTGATCCAAAGAACATGTGACATCGGTAATCGATGTTAAATCTTCTGAGTAAGTCCAGCAGCCATCAAATCATTCGACTTGGCCTCCATCATTTGGATATCCCAGAAAGTATCGTGATTAACGGGAACATAAACGATTGATTATAATTGAAAATGAGCAGTCACAACCAGAGATCAAAAATAACTGACAAAGTGACAACCTTTATTTTTAACTGGTTTCTCTCAGAGAATTACTACATCATTTTAACAGATTTCAGTTACGGTTTTACACTTATTTAAAAAAAAAAAATAACGGTTTCTCAAAGACTTTGACTTTGAACGCAATTTTTTTAATTGAAAATAAAGGTTACTAAGGGATTTTTATGCAAAATGGCAACAAATAACAATTATTTAGGAACCTTTCAAATGGTTAAGATTTATTTCTGACCTCTGGTAACAACACTTTTTTTATCGTTGATCTCACTAGAAAATATTGTATTATGTTAGACATTTAATAACTTCAAATATACCAGAACGTTTATGTATCGTGAAAGAGTATCTAACAACAGATAGTTGTAATTTTATTATACACGTTACATTTAATATTAAAAATTCATATACTCCTCGTTAAAAAAAGAATAACAAATAATTATAATGTCCTAATTCTTTTTCAAAGATACAACTAAACCGTAATTTGTTTTGTTCGTTATTTTAAATAGTAAGAAGGTTTACGAGTTACAAAATATAATGCGTGTAAATACGGACAGTTAAAATATAAAATAACAAATAATGGAATATAAAAATTGTTTTTAAACTTAAAAGTAAGACAACTACATGAAAGACAAGCGCCACGCGTTATTGGGTTCTTTTCGTGAGTTTTTGTAATACTTTAAGTCCTTGCTCTTGGTATTCTTGTTTGGACATCCAGAATGCATCGCGATCTTTTGTAACGTCAGCAAGAACAGCCCCACCAATGAAAACCATGTCTTTTCGCCTTGGCGGATCCTCAATACGAATTTTAAATTTCTGTATAAATATAAAGTTTTTTATGTTAAGAAGCGTACAATTTAAGTCGAATGTTAATTTACCGATAATTTGTCTATGTCATTTTTCAAAACACGCTCTAAATACAGTTGCTTAATTTCTCGTTCTAAACGACTGGGAAGACCTGGATACATAGTGGAACCACCAGAAAGGACAATGTGTTTGTATAATTCTGGTCGCATATCGATATCGGCAGCTTGGATTGTATTAAATACTAGTTCGGCAATACCTTGCCCTTCAACGTTGATTAAATGTGGCTGAAATAAAGCTTCTGGTGCTTCAAATCTTTCACCACCGACTTTTATCACTCGACCATCGGGGAGCTTGAAAAAAAAAAAATAGAAAACAATTAAACAATTAAAATTTCTCTTACAAAATGTGTAATTAATCATGGATATTTACCGTGTATGATTCAACTAAAACAGTTGTTTCAAGTGCAAGTCTTTGTTCCATTTCAATGTCATAGCCAATATAACAAAGTTTCTCCTTCATCATTCGAACTGTTTCGAAGTCGGCTGAATGATTAAATGCATAACCGCGGAGCAAGAGTAACTGCGAAATATTTAAAAAACATATATAAATTCGTTTAGGTAAAAGTTTACAAAAAAAAACTGTTTTTAAAAATTACCGAATTTACACCGAAAAATTAATTTTGCGCAAAATAATTGTTAAATAGTTTTTGTACGAAGAACATCTCTTGAACACTTTTTGTCGACATAGTATGTAATTACCTTTATTAAGTATCGAGTGATGTCTCGACCAGCAATATCAAGTCTCCTTGTTAAATGTGGCAAGGCAAATTCCTCATAAACCGGACAAATATGCGTCACTCCGTCGCCGGAATCAATTACAACCCCAGATATCAAACCTTGAGCGTACAGCGTGAGCACCGCTTGTATAGCAATGTACGTTGAATCAAATCCATATTTTTCAAACATCACCTGCGTTCAATCAAACATTAATTTTTGTTTAAAAAAAAAATCTATGCATGTATGTGAAGAATTACATATGTATATAGAATAATGTACCTCAATCATTTTTTCTCGGTTTTTTGTTGGATTCATTGGTGGTTCCGTGAGAAGAATTTTTGTATTCGTAGGATCAATGTTCATTTTTTTCTCACCGAATGTATAGTCCCACACATGACACATATCTTCCCAGTTGCGTACAACACCATTTTCCATCGGATATGATACCTCCAACAATGATCTTAATTGCGATGCTTCATCTCCAACCATCAAATCCTAAATTTACAATTATATTATACAAAATATAACCTGTTTTGCATTAACAGTAATTTAAAGAAGTTTGAAAATATTGGAAAACTATTTATTTATTTTTTTCAGAGAGGATGTTAAAGGGTGTTATATCTTTCAGATTATAAGTAAATTAAAAAAAAAGAAACAACACAAAGAAAAAATTTAAATTTTGATTCTAACACAAAAACACAGCATCAAAAAATAAGAAAATAATCATAAAGAAAATTTTGCCTGCATTCGCAAAATATAGTTATTTTAGATGTGCGCTCAAAACAACAAAATATAAACTAGTTTTGTGAGAGAAATATTTGAATCGCATTTTTAAGTGTTATTGATTCAATGCATGCAAATTCTAATATTAACCTGATATAAAATTATATTTTATTATACCTTTATTGGGTTTTTACAAGTTAAACAAAAATGAACTATTAAATATTTGATGAAAAATTCAAAGTCTAGATCGTTAGATTAACCAATGAATAGACTTCATAGCCACGTATTTTAATTAAAATTCTCAAACATTGAAAAAAGCTATATTGATCTAAAAAATAGTAAGCAAAATTAGCTTTTTCCGTTTCTTTAAATGAAGGATATTGAGCTTTATTACAGTAGTTTGTTGTATTTTATGTAAGATTTTGAGAAGTGGAATTGAAATATAGACTAGATTTTGTCATAATTTCCTATAAATATATTTTGTTTTTATTAGGAAATACTTATAGTGAATGTTTTTAATACAAAATGCAATAGAAATACAGCTTTAGGAAAAATGCCTGACTTAACGAATAGTTTTCATGTAAATAAGCTCCAGCATTAGAAGTGCGATGGGAATGATAAGCCAAAAATCTCATCACAAATACTAAACCTTTTTTCTACTTAAAGATGTAGGTACAGCGAAGAAGTCTTAGGCAAAGGCCAACTTGAACTTTCGGTACTATCTGGGAGGTATCGTTTAACTGAGAGTAAGACTCTTTGGGAATCACAAACAAATATAAATCACTAATGATGCTTAGTGAAGATCAGATGTATCTGAGTCTCACAAATATTTTAATAAGGCGGTTTGTTATTGCATAAAAGCTTATTTTTTATTAAAAAAAAAAATTAGCTATTAGATGTAAATACCCAGTATGGTTTGCAAATTGAATTACATCTTGAATGCTCTTTGTGACAAGATTACTTAAGATTAAAAGTAGTTCAGCTTTTTCATCAATTCTATCATACTGAACGTTCTCACGAGAACTACGTTCTTAGTCTTACATACATTTAAGCTATTTTTTGTATTACTGAATCAATATTAACAATCAAACAAGACATTAGAAAAAATAAATAAAACGCACCGCTAACATTTCTAAACAAAAAATAGTGGTAAAACAACAAACAGCAATCATATATCGAAATTCAAATAATACATTAACAATAAAAAAAGGAAAATAAACATTTAAATAACAAAAACACATAGGTAAAACTTCCGTACATATAATGATCATATCAAAATAATCGACTCATTGGATAAATGTGGATTTAAATTGTAAAACTATAGACTTACATCGACATGTAAATCCTGTAAAAATAATTCCAAAAATAAAAGGAAAGAAAAGAATAAATTTATAATATATAAAATAACTTGTTTTTTGTAAAAAAATCTAAAATGTAGTTTTAGTATATATTATAATAATATTAAATTGCAACATTAGCATTTTATCAATTTCATTATTGTTCTTACTTAATAATCTAGTGTTTTTAAAAGAGAAGAATTCGTTGAGAATTTCGTTTACAAACCTTAACTTCAATGTCACCAATTTTGTTAACCGCTCTGATGATTGGCCTTCCAACCATTGAGGGGAATATATGTGCTGGAAAATTGCTGCCAGCATAGCCACATTTTACAAACTGCAATGAAAAAAGATTTATCAATAAAAAATGTTTAATATATACATATTTTGTTTGATTGCATTCATTAAAATCTTTTAAATATATATATACAAGGTCTTTAAAGAATTTAAATTCTTTGTAAACCTCAGATCAAATTGTTTTTCAATGAAATTGGAACTTTTTGTATAACTGATTGAGAGGGCTTTGTAATTCTGAGGCAATATTGTATAAAAAAGAAAAAAAAACGGACGTTCGTTTTTCAAAAAACCAAAGAAATTGTGAAGCAAACCTGCTTCCGAAAATTTTGACTTCATACAAAATTCTGGCACCTCGTGAACTATTTTAAAATTAACTCAAAAGACTGAAATAAAAATACAAAACATTTTTTAAATAAAAGCAAAATGTTAATTTTTAATTCTGTAGGGAGGAATTAAATATAAAATTGATTAATTAAATTGTAATGTCTGGAAGTAAGCTAATCCTGATAATTCCAAGGTTAATATGTTTTGATGTTTGATGGACAAAGATGCTTTCAACTCTAAAGTGCAACAGAGATGCTCTTTGTTCACAAATCAATAGACTTTTTGATCCTTAAATATGATCAAAAATCCTTTTCTTATCAAGAAAATAAACCTTAAGTACGATTAATATTGATTGTCTTTTATGTTGCAGCAAGTTTATTGATTAACAAATTCAAAATGTCGAGTTAAGCAGAAAATATATCAACCAAGTTTCTTATGGTTGTTTTTTCCACTTTAGCAATATCAGCAAAAAATTCAATTAACGAGTTATAAATACTCATAGTAATTTGTTGAAAATGGTGTTCCTATACCTTTACACATTAATAATTTCAAGGTATATGTTTACTTTGGATGATTTCTTCATTGGACTATTGTAATATTTGCGGAACCTTTTTCTCTCTATTTTTTCCAACTTTAAAAACCATCGGAGCGGTAAGAACTTATAAGAATGTTAATTAAACTGTTGCCATTTCAAGATCACGAAGCTATGCACATACTCAATCAAATTGCTTCGCAGAATGTAAATAATACCAAGGAAAAATAAAGACATTCAATAAATAAGTAAATTGATTTAAATAAAAAATAATAATGTTAAGTTTTTGATACAAATTTCAATTACAAACTGGATGTTTTAAGGTCGAGCGCTTGGTTTAATTTCCCTACATGGGTAGACAAGAGTATGGCTAAGTAGCATTTGGGGAATCTTTCAACATCTGGCAAAATGTGTCGCAACAAACTCGTTAAACCCTTAAATCAGGACAGCAACAACAACACCGACGATATGAAACCAAAATTGAAGACGAATAGAAATAGGAAACTACATTTGATAAGATATCCTCAAAAATAAAAGTCAATCTAAGGCATCCAGAAATGAGGGCGGGTCACTTATGTGTCACACATATAAACTCAGATAACATTCTTGAACGTCCAATCAATATCACACTCTATCCACTCAAGATAAAAAAGGAATCTAGCAAAGATTTAACTTCCACAACAGAATTCAATAAAGTTTTTCAAATTCATTTTAATAAATCCTAGAAATATATTATTTAAGAGGAGAAAACAATTTAGATAAAAGTAAAGATAAAAAAATCATACATACACCGGTTCCATTATCACAAACTATTACATTTCGCCCTTTGCTATCCATTTTTACTAACTATTTTAGACTAAATAAACAGTTAGGAAATAATGCTTATCTTATTGAAATATTATATTTTAAGGAAAATAAATAATTTTCCTTATATGAGTAAAATTAATTAACTTTTTATCTTTTCAATGCAAAAAAATAAGCAGAAACTTTGTGGACTGTCAAATTTTGCTTTCGAGGAGGTATAAATCGTCATGACTCAAGAAGGGAGCGTTCATAGATGCAACTTTATTAGTCACATGAGACAGGGGTGTTAAAAGTGATGCCTTGCATATATCAGGCATTTAGACCGTAGTGATGTAGACTAAAAATGTAAATTACATGTTGAAATTACAATTTAATGTATAAGTCCATAATTTTTTTTGAATTTTATTTCCGCTGATTTAGTGCGAAATTTAAACTCTTATGAAAATGTTAAATAATACCCTGTTCACAAATTTTGCAAAAAATTAATAATTTTCTCAGTCCTATGAATTTATTTATCTGACATCGAAATTATTTACTTAAAAAATAAGGAAACTTAAATTTGTTGTAGCTTTTATTTGTTGTGGTGGTTTATTGTTTTCAGTGACATTAATAAAATTATCAAAATAAACTTCTCGATTGCAATACAAAATATTGGCGATATTTTAATGAATTCTATCAAATATGACTTTAAGAACGCATATTTAATTTCATTTGACAAACAAAATCGAAAAAATACCAATTCCGTTTAACAACTTTGAAATGCAAAACCAAATCGCCTCCAGTGTATGGTCGACCTTAAATAATACTCATTTATTTTTCGTTGCACATCCCTGCTGTTCTTGAGGTAACTTTTAAAAAATTCCTAACGAAACTTTGACAGTCAACTTTCGAAGATTATGGTATAGTTTCTTTTTTTGACAAATATAGTTCATTTCCATTTCCAAAGAAATTTTGAAGAAAAAAACCTATAAAACAATTTAAAAACGAAATTCGAAATCTTTTTAAATTAAAAATAAAAACTCTAGAAAGCTGCAATAGTCTTATAACACAAAAATGTTGTAGACAAGAAGTGAAAAATTGATTTTTCCTTCGACGTGTTCTGTAAAAAAGTGCTCGTAAGTCGCAACTAAAAAGTGTTGGTTTTCTCCAGTTGTGTACCTTTAGTGTGTCTTCTTGACATAAAATTGATTGGGAGACGGAAAAACTATTTTTCATGCAATTCGGTGGTTTTCATCAAAGTTGCGACACCATCATCATCATAACATCATCTCTCAACGTCGATCACCGCCAGAGAAGTAATAACCATTGTAGTGAAAATTATATTTTTTTTACGCAGAAATAGATCCCGAAGTGGACTTAAGTTGTGAAGGAAATGTCTTCGTCAAATAATCAATCGAGCCAAAACCAGGCCACCCCTGCTGGGGCTAGTCAATCCCAATATCCAGCTCAGCAATCAAATCAGACGGCAGCAAAACCAAAACACGATGATCCTTCGACTCCAGATGGAGTTCAGCCACAGACCGTCAAAAAAGCCTCGCTTACTGGAACTAAGGACCGCGTAGTAGATAGTGTGCCATTTCCTCCCAGTCATAAACTGACTATTGCTGAGATATTCGATGCCAGGACAGGTAAGCCCCAGCCCGATGTACTCAAGCAGCACTTTATACTTGAAGGTCGCATAGAAGAAGCGCCAGCGTTACGTATTATCCGCGAAGGTGCTGCCATTTTGCGATCCGAAAAAACTATGATCGAAATTGAAGCACCAGTTACAGTCTGCGGCGATATCCATGGACAATTTTATGATCTCATGAAGTTATTCGAGGTTGGTGGATCACCAGCCTCCACCAAGTACCTCTTCTTGGGCGATTATGTTGACCGAGGTTACTTTAGTATCGAGTGCGTGTTGTATCTGTGGGCCCTGAAAATCTGCTATCCCACGACGCTATTTTTACTTCGGGGCAACCACGAGTGCCGTCATTTGACCGAGTATTTCACCTTCAAACAAGAATGCAAGATAAAGTACTCAGAATGCGTGTACGATGCCTGCATGGATGCATTCGACTGCTTGCCCTTGGCTGCATTGATGAATCAACAATTCCTATGTGTCCACGGTGGGCTGTCGCCGGAGATACACGAACTCGAGGATATTCGTCGTTTAGATCGGTTCAAAGAACCACCAGCATTCGGACCTATGTGTGACCTTCTCTGGTCCGACCCCCTGGAGGATTTCGGCAATGAAAAGAACTCTGAATTCTACACCCACAATTCGGTCCGTGGCTGCTCGTACTTCTACAGTTATGCCGCATGCTGCGACTTTCTCCAAAACAACAACTTGCTCTCGATTATACGAGCTCACGAGGCACAAGACGCCGGCTATCGAATGTATCGCAAAAGCCAAACCACTGGCTTTCCCTCACTTATTACGATATTTTCTGCACCCAACTACCTGGATGTCTATAATAACAAAGCGGCCGTTCTTAAGTACGAGAACAATGTAATGAACATCCGACAGTTCAACTGCTCACCCCATCCCTACTGGCTGCCCAACTTCATGGACGTCTTCACTTGGTCGTTGCCGTTTGTAGGCGAAAAGGTCACCGAGATGCTAGTCAATGTTCTCAACATATGCTCCGATGACGAGCTAATGACTGAAAGTGATGAGGATCCACTAACTGACGCCGAAGACGCTGCCCTCCGCAAGGAAGTCATCCGCAATAAGATTCGTGCCATCGGTAAAATGGCACGCGTCTTCTCTGTTTTGCGCGAGGAGTCTGAGTCCGTATTGCAACTCAAAGGACTCACCCCAACTGGAGCCCTACCATTGGGTGCACTCTCTGGTGGCAAGCAGTCACTGAAGAACGCCATGCAAGGCTTCTCACCCAACCACAAAATCACATCGTTTGCTGAAGCCAAGGGTCTGGACGCCATCAATGAGCGAATGCCACCACGAAGGGACGCCCCACCCACACCTATAGACGATCAAAAGTCCACCACCCAGCAGTCCATCAATGGGTAATTTAGTTTAACATAACTGAAGTTCCAGTAAGCAAATCGTGTTTCATTGTTGTGAATTCGGGGTATACTGTACTTTATTACTCTTATTAATTTTTTATATATACATTTCTTACCATAAACTTAGGAAAATATTGATAAAGATAAAAGGTTTTCTCTTAGTTTCGAATTTGTGTCCTTAAAAATTTCAAAAGCAACAAAGTTATTTCGTATAAATTTTTATCAGAAGTTGGTGTTCCTTGAAATAATTTTAATTTAAGATTTTTTTTTTTTGAGTTTTTTGTCTTTCGTTTTGTTTTAATAAATATTTTATTTTTGTATTTTGTTCTTTCATTTTTATCGATGTATACAATTATTAATTTATTTCAAATAAAACAAAAGAAGCAAAGTGTGTATTTTTAGATTTTTTTCTCTAGCTAAATTTTTACCTTTAAAAATGCTTATATACATAATCGTATATAAAATAAAAAATAAATCTATGGACATATTATATATACATTATAAAAAGTTATTTAAATTTACAAAAAAAAACATACATACATAACACATATTAAGTAAAAGGGAAAACGGGAGCGCACGCCTAAAGGGAGAAGTAGATAAAGGCACACGCTTTCCAGTACGTTACACACACCCGCAACCAGACATATTTATAAACTCAAATTATATTTATGATGTTATTTAACTATAAGATATTAACAAAAAATAGGCCAATTAGCAAAAAAAAATTTATTTTTTAAAAGACAATGGGTAAAAAATGTATCCAGGAATGTAGTGCAATCTTTCTTACCGACCTTATTAAAGACTTCGATAACTTAACACTTCGTCTTATTCGTTATTATTTTTTAAATTTTGCTTTAGTAACCTAACAACCTTCATAGTACACCTTAACACCAAGTATTTAAATCAGATAACTTTCTTTTTGAAGGTGGTGTTGTGTTATACATTTTCCTTTTTTTTAATTTCTATTCCATTTTGTTTGATAAACATATTATATGTTATATTTATGTTTTTTTTATTTAATACTATTTCTTATGTATTATTGCCCTCAAGTAATCTTTTTTTCAGAACAATCCTTGCTAGTTTATAAAGCAAACTAATTCTTTTAAATGTTTATTTTTAAGATTCTTTTTGAAATCGTTACAAAACAAAACAAAACATACAAAATAATAAATTGACCCGAAACTGAGGCATGCCAAGTAAAACTAGTTTAAATTAGGAATAAAGACATCAATTATACGGCCCGCACAATGTACTTTGATGCGTGATGTCCATAAATTAAACGCCTATAAGTACGCAATATTTTCTTTCACTAATTTCAAATGAAAAACATTTTTTCATAGCCTTAAAACTTGTGTCCACTGGGAACATACGATGTTGATGAACTAATATTAACCGGAAACACAATTCAAGAGCACTTTAATGAATAAAAGATCGAATAGAACACTGACAAATAAAATGAAAGAGATTGGATCTTAAAACCATTGTCTATCTATTTTTGATCATTCAACATTTTATACTGTATATTTCAGTTAAAAACTATTTCCAAAATAAGCCAAAATAGTTTTTTCTTGAAGATGAAATTAAAAGAAATATTATTTCCTGGTAACCAAATAATTAAAGATAAATTCCCGATTAAGCTAAATGTTAGTATGAGAATATAAAAATTGAATTATAACTCCGTGCTTTTTAAATATATCAAATTCGTTTCAATTGTGATAGGAACTTTCAGTTACATCAAGATAGTTCTCTGCAATATTTGGCTTAGTTTTAATTCCTTGTTAATGTAATGGTTACTGCATAATGCACATATGCAAAAACAACCCATAGCTCCCATTTTATTTTTATAAATAAATATTTTATTGCAATGCGAAGAGAAGCAATTTTGTATTCACTCTTTTAAATTTGACAATTAGTGAGTTTATTTTTAATTTTCAAATCATTTATTTTAATTTGAAAATCATAAATATTTAAAAGTTATTTTCTTTGTTATTGAATATTATTTACTGATTTGTTAAAAAAACTTAACTTTCCTAATCAAAAAATAATCAAGAGAAAGTTCTATATTCTCGGATAATACTTATGGATATTGCCAATTGTCTTTTCGTTTTATTTTATGTAATTTTGTAATGGAAACAATAAGATCGGTATTTAAATCAACAATATTTTAAATCTTAATAAAAAATTGTATCTTCTTTTTAATTAACACCATTTTTTATAATTACATTTATACATAAGTAAATATACAAAAAATGTAAACAATTGATAAACAAAGTTTTTAAAATAGGATACATTTTTATTACAACTTATTTTTTAAATTTAATCATATATCATATGTATACAATACATACTGCATAAATGTACAAAATGTATTCATTTGTATGCATATTAGGGTGAATTAGATAAATTCAACTTTTGTTTTCTTCTAGAACTTTGGGATGTTATAAGTTAAAGGTATAATGGTTGGCCAGGCACAGTTCTTGAAACTGTTTGATTCACTTATACTTGAACTTACACTCCAGAAAAACAGATATTTTTATATTTCCATAGAAACCTCAGCCATTTGGATCTTGTCGAAAATTTCGTGTCCACTTATTTGGGTTCTTAGACTTTGGTTGCCTACAAATTGGGGTTGCACAAATTCTTTTTTATAATTGAATTTTAAGTTCACTAATAAAGACTCCAATTGTTTTTATTTTTCAGACTATAAGAATTTGTTTTCCGGCTAAAGTTTTTATTTGTTATCGTTTAGTGGTTGTGTTAAAAGTTTGATAAATTTTCTTGTAAGGAGAACTTCCCAAAATTTAGAAACAACGTTGATATCCATGAAAGTTCTGCGTACAAAATTTAACAAGAACAAGAGAATTAAAAACAAAAATCGTTTATCACCTAAGAACGATGAAGTCTCGTTCGGAAGTAGATGTAGACTTTTAAGTTATTAATAAATAGAATTTCTATTAAATATTTTTTTTAATAAATACATATGTAAGTAGAACAATTTGATACACCCTAAGATGTTTACATATTATATATTTATATATATGTATGTAATTATGAACATAAATTATACAGTTTTAAGAAAATTTTGCACTTACTATATTCTATATTTGTTGTTGCATTTAATGCTAGTGTTGAAAATGACAGTGAAATTTAATACCGTGGTACTGTTGGAACTCACAACAAAATGTCTGTATTTTTTTTAAATTAATTATTCTTATTAATTTTAATTAGTTGGTATTTTAACCACAAGCATCACAACAATTATTAAATTTGGTGATCTGAAGATGATCCCTATCTAAATATTTTCTATTCTTTTTGGATAGGTTTCTCAATTTTTCGAAGGAATTCCATTCCGTTCTTTCTATGATCTGATTAAGGCCAACCAGAAGACATTTCAAAAAGGCATAGGTACCTAAATATTCTCATTTAGGTCCTGTTTATTTTATTAGCTGTTCCGAATCAGATCACTGGAATTGAAAAATACAACCTCTTATAAAGGTCATCCTATCCTAACATCATCGATTTAACCATTTTTATTTCATGTATGGTTTATTTTGTTTCAAAAGTAAATCCTTTTTTGCTGTGGGTTCCTACAATAAAGAAACCACACTTCACTGTTGTACTAAAACTCACAGTTATTATTACATCACTTTCATTAAATATACTCATCTATCACTCATTAATATTATGTGTCGTGAAATCACTTTGTATACAAGTTACAAAAATAGAAAATGCAAAAAAAAAAAAAAATACTTACGTTAATTATAAATATTATATATATACATTATATTATATACATACAATTTATGATCTTGACATAAAGCTCCCAATAAAGTTTTCTTGTCTTCTTAAACAAAAACCAAAAACCAAAAAAAGAATTACATAGAAAAACATTTAACACATTACAACTAAAGTAGCCTACTAAAGCAATCCTAAAATTAAAGATATGTTTACCAGCAATAAATTTAAGATAACTTTATATTTAATTACAAATAAGTATAAATGTTTATATAAAATTAAGCATATTTGCTTAGGAATATATGTATTTATTGCATGTCGGATAAAATTCACAAGTCGACACTAAATCAATTTAAGGAAAAAAGTGTATTAAACTAATTAAGTTATCGACACTTGATATCCTATGCAAATATAATTAAATTATTTAAAATAAACAAAAACAAAATTGAAAGATATCGTAACATCTATGTAAGACTACTTTAATACCGCTATGAGCAAACTCTATGGGTGATGTTCATAAAGTATAATTCACAAAAAAACTAGCTACATTTCTACTATACTAAACACTATGTGGGACACATTTTTTACTTATACATCTATATTTTAACTTAAAAGAATTACAATTTAATGAATTTAATTATACAAATAAAATATTCAGGATAATATTAAAAAAAGCGAATGATTGCATTTTTAATGTGTGTTGAATCTAGGTTCAGTTTTTGCATATTGTTTGGATCTTAAGCCTTGTTTTGTTGTTTAAAATGAGCGAAGTAATTTTGTTAATGAAATGGATTTCACTGGCGAAACTCTCACGCCTCGTAATGGTAAGTAATAAAAGGACATAATTATACTCATATTTCTTAAGGCCCAAAAACAACGAAACTTTTTACACAAAATATTTTTAATACCAATCTCTTTTGTCAGATATTTAAACAAAGTTTAATTTTTCTTGTAGAAGAAATTTGTTTTTTGTCTATTTTAATAGAGTCTCGAAAATCTTCGCCTGGAACAATGAGAATCTAAACTCCATCAGTGTAATATGTATGTTTTTCTTTACCGTGTTCCATTTATTCAATTAGATACTATTGTTGCTTTAGGACTGATTAAAAAAATATACATAATAATAATGAAATAATAGTTAACATAACATAATATGAAAAAAGTATGAACTGTCTTAATTAAATTTATAGTTTTATTCTACAATATCAAGGTCACAAAACTTCTTTTTAATGCAAATATTACTTTACTTTTTATAGAGGACGTTAATTAATTTTGTTGAACACTTAAAATTATATATGATTTTATCCAGCTAAAGTATAACTTTTTCGAAAAAAATTGATCTACCAATTGAAGAAAACGTATGTTAATATCTCAATATCTCAATTTTAGCTCATAACCCTCTATTTATTCCTCATAGTTCTCAAAATAGCCTTTGAAATTTTAGCAAAACTTCACTCATCTGGTAAAGCGGTTTAAGTTTAGAAAGGTTTTCGGACTCAATAATTTCCAATCCAAAAAGAGAACCACAGTTCTTATATCATAGGGAAAGTTCAAAAATAAATAAAATTTAGACTGATTAATACTCAAGCATTACCAAAAAATAAAATCGAGTTATTGGAATACTAATGTTATTCTTAATTATGAGTTCAATTTAAACAAAACAATTAGTGTAGCAAAACATCTAAAAAACAAAACAAAAAATCCTCCGCAATATGTTATATGAGAGATCCCAAAATCTATCCTAAATACTTTTCTTTACGAAACGAGATTTCCACAGGGTTTTCTTCTTAAATTTCAAGAACTGCACTTTCTTGATTTACAAATATGAAATGAACTTATAGAAAGCTTTTTTAATTAATTTGTATGGTAAGTAACGGTGATTTAAAGTAAGGAAAACAAAACCATGGTAAGTAAAGGAATTTCAGAATTTTTAATTTCACGAATAAATGTTCAGATTAATTAATTCCATCTTTCTGGCAATAAATGATAACAAAACACCTGAGCAAAACCCCAAAAAAATCTTAAGCGTATATTAAACGTTGCAATCAATTTCGACAGTACTTTACAAAAACAGTAAATTTCCAAATCAAACATTGGCGGAAAACGTGTAACTTTACACATAAACACAATTATTACTTAAATAACTTAAAACTTGATTTTAATTAATCTAAGAGCCCGCAGCAAATTTTGGGTTGTGAAAGTTAACCGAAAAAGAAGAATATGAGTGTGAAGCTTTGGCAAACCTATCCACAAAAATCCATGTCTTGTAGTTCCTCGTTACGGCACTAGTGGCGTAAAAATTAACTTTGGGAAACATAATAAAAATTCTTCTCACCTCTCTATAGATATCGTCCCCTGATTACAAAAAAGTGAATCCAAGACAAATTCATAGCAGCAAATTCAAATTCAACAATTTGAAAAAACCCAAAAGTACTGTAAGAAAATAATGAAATTTGAATTTTTTGGAGTTTTTTAAAAACATGAAGAGTACATAAGTTTTTCTTCAAAAAATTCTCTTATAACTACAATTGAAAAAAAAAACAATTTTTGCATTAAAACAATTTATTTTTTCTATACAAACACAAAAATATAGTATTTACAACAAATTTACACAGCAAGACAATAAAATTTCTTGTATACATAAAAACTATTTCCTTAACTTAATAAAACATATTTTAGAATAGTGTAAAAAAATCAAATTCTGAATTTTCATAAAATAATATGTACAAAAGAATTGTTATATGTTTATCTTTTATATTTCAGTAAATGTACGTTCAGTGTAACGGTACCTAATTTCGAGATTAATAACATTTTATTTCTAAGAATAAGGAAATAATTCCAAGCAAATAAAACTTATTGTTTATTCCATTAGTACATAGTTATTTTTAATGTATCTTATTTTAAGTAAAAAAATTATTTATCCTCGACTAACATATATGGAGAAATGGTACCATTATATTGAACGACAAAATGTATGTAAAAAGGAATAACTTAAAAAATTATTTAAACATGAAATAACACTATGGCTATGCAATTTTATATGAATATTCGATCTATTTATTTTATATAAAAAAATTGTTTTACCTTAAACCTAAATAAATGCTTTGAAATCATTTAATTTCCTAAATAAGATTTTCATTTGAATTTTTAATTTTATTGATAATTTTAATAATTTGTTTAAAAGTAGGACGCTTTTCCTTTTCGGCATTCCAGCTGGGTAACATGATTTGATCGTACACAACTTGTGGGCAAAGATCCGGTTTTTTCAGCCTATTGATGAGAAAATTAAAATGTATTATATTAAATTAAATATTAAATGTTTGCACGAATAAATGTACCTCTCCCCTTGTTGCAACTTAGCGACAAAATCTATATCCAGAAAAGGTGTGTTCTTTTTAAGACCTTCCAGATAAGGTTCTTCCCCTCGAGAAAATATTTCAAATAATGTGACCCCGTATGACCAGACGTCCGAAGAGGCTGAAAATTTTTTCGATATAAGAGATTCAACAGCGTACCATTTGTATGGAATATCCCTCTTTTTTTGCGTTATGTAATAGCCATTAGTGTTCACATGCTGTGCTAGACCAAAATCAGATATTTTTACTATTTCACCATCAACTAATATATTTCTTGCAGCAAGATCTCTATGGATTATACCCTTTTCACTCAGATATGCCATACCCTATAAATATGTAATCAATGTTTAGGCCAACTAAAAATTATAATGAAAAACAATTATCTTACCTCTGCAATCTGCAAGGAAAAATTCAGAAGTTTTTCGTTGGTAAGAATTGGCTTACGAGACAATAAGTAAACTTCGAATGATCCGCCCATTAAATACTCCATTACAATGGACATAGGCTGCTCCGTAAACATAATTATTCTGACTATATTAGGATGATTTAAGCTCTGTTGGTAGAAAATTTATGAACAAAAGCCAATTTAATTTCTCATGGTAACACTATACCTGCATAATATCAATTTCTCTATTGAAATCATCACCGATACACCCACCATCGTTGTTTTTAAGAACTTTGATTGCAACTTCTCGCCTTGTTTCATTGTGATATTCAATCTCACCACGGTACACCACACCATAATGACCTTCACCAATTTTAACCTTTCTTATTAGTTTACCTTGGGTTATTCTTTGCACTGTTGCCATTTCTAACATATCCGAGAACATAGCTGCATCCTCTTCGTCGTCACCTTAATGAATTAAGTAATTAATATCTAGAATTTATTTGTCATCATATTTCTTACAAATATTCCCAGTTTCATTACTAGAAGTCGAATTCGTCGATGGCTCAATTTCGTCATCTGTATAAGGTTGACTCATTTCGGAACATAAAGCTTCATCCCTCTTTATAAGTTTGTTGAGTTTTCTTAATACGTCCATTTTATCGAAACGTATTTCGTTAATACTCCAGCCGTTCATTATTATGTCACGAATATCATCGTGCCAGTCACGAGGGATTTCTAAGATCCCCCCAGTCTCTCTTTGAGTATGTGTAAGTTGCTGTACACTTAAACCTAGAATAGGTTCACCACGTGAAAAAATTTCCCACATAGTTGTGGCAAATGCCCACAGTTCCGAAGACAAATCATATAGTTGTTTGTTTGAAAGATTTGAATAAAACGTAGATGGTATCCAAGGCAAGCTATTAAAGTAATACAAAATAATATGAACATAATATAAACAAAATTAACATTCTTTTAAACTATAAATCCAAACACCTAAATAAACACATAATTTGAACAAGGACCCAAGGAGAACTTTTCAAGTCTTATTCTTAGCTTTAGAGGCACTGTAAAAGTGTCGCCTTTTTTATAGTTTCCTTTTTTTTTGATTTTGGAAACATGTTACATGAAGTTTTAAAAGGAATATAATTAAATGTCTTCAAATCTTGAATACACCATTGCACGTGCTTATTCATATTAAATTTCAAAGATAAAACTCTTTATAAATGAATGTACGTTAATGTAAACCAATAAATAAGTTTAAGTATATGCAGTTCATCTTACTCTCTATTCTTGTCGTATTCTCTTCGAATTCCGAAATCAGCAAGTTTGGCAACAATTAAATTTTTTTCTGGGCAATAACTGGTAACCATCAAGGAACTACATCGAATTCGCCCATGATATATTCTTTTTTCTTGCTGAAAGTGTATAAAAATTAAAATATAAGTATATGTACATAATTTTTTACAATTTTTGTTTCTAAATTTTTTACCATAAACGCAACAGCACGGACTAAGCCATTTGCTAATTCTAGTAGACATCTGAATGACACATTACGCCTTGTAAGCAAAAATCTATTAAGTGGTCCATATTTAGAGTGCTCTACTATCACGGCATATGGAGCTGTCAGTGTTAAACCGTACATTTTAAGAAAATCAGCCGAATATATTCCGCTCCATGTATTCGACAATTCCATAAAAGCCTTCATAAAACAAAAATAATCCATAGTTCAAGTATGCACAAATAATGGTGTTTTAAAATGTATAGTTCTACAACATACCCCAAAATCAGATTCATTATTTAACATTTTCAATGTTACTTTTATATTCTTAATACCACTTTTTTGAATCCAATCCGCTAAGTGACTTGTCATTCTACCACAATCACTTCGGATTTCAGAGTCTGTAAATTAAATCGACTCATTTAGTATTTCAGTAAAGAATATATACATATATGTATGTATTTTGTACATATGTACATATGTACATTATATGTAAATATAAATTTAACTTACGAATATAACGTTGAAGATCTCTTTTGGGTTCGAAAATTTGTGGACGATTTTCTTGCAGTCTTTCAAGGGTAATTTCATTTCCAGTAGTTTTTGGTAAAAGATTTCGTGAAACACACAACAGCAACAAATGAGGTTTATCTATTTAAATAAAGTATGTTTCTTAATATAAATATTTGTTGTGTATAAGTTAAGTTGTGAAAATTTTACGATTCCATATAAAAAATCTTTTATCACTGTGGATATTTGGATTTATTTTACAAGCAGATACTTTAGTGTAGGTTTGAGAAAATAAAACTGAGCTTTATATATTACCTATGATGTCTTAATTTAAAACCATCACATTAAATAGCATCAAATATTTTTGCTCAAATGTTTTTAATTTAATTTTGGATATATAACTCATAATTTGTATAGACGAATAAAATAAATAAAGTGTGATTTTTTAACTCGTCTTCAAACCTAAAATATTTGTACAAGGCAACATGGGACAACAATAATTGTATGGTATGATAAAAGAATTTACAAAAAGGTAATGTTTTTAAACAAATATCAATTACCATAATCAGATGCTGGTATCTGATACCTAAATTTGGTGTCAGCTGGTATATGATCGGCTAAATCATTTAGGTTAACAAACGTGCTTATTTCATCCATGTGCAGCAACCATTCATTGTTTACTCTTGTTATTTTAAAAGTTTCTGGATGTTTTCTGCAAAGATAATAATATTTTTAGCAACATTTTCTAATTTTTATCAAATTTTGTCCTTACTTTTTTGCAACAATATCAATGTAATATGTATCGTATTCTTTTTCACACTGTCGAACAATAAAAGTTCCACGCCCCTTACCTAATTCTCGAATTTGAGCGTAGGAAAAATCACCCCTGAAATTCAGCAAAAGAAAAAGTATTACAAACAATTTTTATAACAACTCAACTTGTTATTTTTAACTTCCTTATTTTATAACTTAAAAATCTATAAATCTTTTTATATACGTTTTTTTTAAATCCTTATTAAAAATATACATATAAGGCGATACAGCTTTTCGCTTCATTTGAGAACCACCCTGTATAATGAGCCTTCCTATGAGATAACGAGTTGTTTAGGTTTTTTTTTTAAGTATTCATGGTTGCTTTTACTGATAAGGAACATTTGATTTATATTTAAAAAACAAGAAATGTCTTCACTTGAAAATAAAAAGAAAACCATAAAAAAATATAATTCTAATTCTAATTTATGTCGATAAGAGAATATAATGTGTTGGTAGTTTCATTTCTTTGATTTTTTTCTCTATCATCCCAATTATACAAAATATGTACATAATTGAAATTGTAGATTTATGCTCTACATAGGGTCATGTCCGAAATATGCATTATGCATTATAAATTCTTATTTGCTAAAAGTATTCCTTCCCTTTGAAATAAGTCAATTTTTTTTTTAGCTTTCGGGTTTGTTCTTTTTTTGTTGCTTGTTTATTTCCTACCATCACATCTTTTTTTTTTGCATTATTCATGCTGTAAGCTTTATTATGCTTTTGAGCCAACGAACGGTTGACAGGCAATTCAAATTCTCTAGATATTTTCAAATTATTTTGTTCTTTATTTTTTCTCCTAAATAAAAATATGAAAAAAAAAAATCAAACCATAAAAATAACATAAAATAAACCATTTTCTTGTCACCCATCTGAAAGCGTTTCATCATAAGCATTAGAAACTTAAAATAGAAGTTGAATACATTATCTATATATATTATATCTATCTATATATATTATATATTTAAGCTAAAATGTTTTATTATCAAGAAAACACAAGACCCAAATATTAAACAGCACTGGACTTCCTTACAAAGTGAGATAATTTAAAAGGAAAAAAAATAAAGATTTCAACAAATAAACTTTCCGAATTTTAATATTATGAATCACGGTGTGGCTATAATACGTGATACCGATACATTTATTGGTATGGGTCATACATTATTTGTTTTTGTTTGGGCGTTCGAATTTTATATTTGAAGTGCCAGATTTTGAAGTATGTATGTAATTACTTACGTTCAAATTAAAAATATATTCACTTTGAATTCCAGAATAACATTTCTAAAAACATTTATCTCAAAAGCACGTTGTCGATTTATTTGTATACCAAAATCAAATTTTTATAGAAGTGCAAAAACAAGGATTAAACAAGAAATAAAAAACACAAAAACTTACCCCACTGGGCCATGGCATTTAAGTTCCTTCAGTTCCATTAGAGAAGGTGTTGGAAAATTTACACAAGGATCAAACATCCATTTGGTCGAAAGCCTTACAAAATACAAAGAAATGAATCTAATGCTAATTGGATAGAATTTTAGTTTATGTTACCTTAAATATCCTGTAACGTAAGTCATAAATGACTTTGATTCATGTGGATAATTAAACTTTAAATGATACTTTCTCAAGTGTCCATTTATATCTAATTCAACGCCAAGTTGATTTTCATCCAAATATAAAGCGTTTAGGTTTTCTAGCTTTGTCACCAATAACCACTAGAACAAAAACAGAAAATAAATTAGATTTTTTACATGTATATACATTTTTTCTGAATTAAACATTGAATTTCTCATTTTTTGTCTTTTTGTGAACATTCAATAAAATAAATAAAAAGTATTCCTCTTGATAGATAGGTACCTACTAAAATTTTCCAAAGAAAATATTGAAATACCATTAAAATTTTACGAAAACAAACATGAACGGTATTTATTATGAAACGATGATGTTCAAACTTCAATTCGTGGGTAATCGAAACAAAATAAAAATGTTTGCTTACCTGCTTTTTAAAAAGCGAAACTTTTATTGATGGGCCTTCATCGCCACACAGATCCAAATCTACATTAACCGGATAGCTATTACATCGATTCAATTGATCTCCACCGTCGGGAAAATGTGCAACTTTGGCATTATACTTCTCTTTCAGATAGTTGGGTGCAAGATCTGCCAAGGTATGCATATAAGAGCTCTTCACATAATTCAGTCCTTTTGTTGTTTTGCGAAGATTCTCAAATCCTTCTAATATTCTTTTTCTGGCAAACATTTGATGTGTTTGTAAGATTATCGGAGGTACATACTTCTTATAGTTCTTCTCAATACTCTCTACAGATCCTTTTTTTTCGGCCAAGTCAATATACATATCAACTACCCCTAACCCAAGAACATTATTTTTGTGCAATGGATACCGAATTTCATCTATGCGTTCGTGGAACATATCATGCCTTATTTGATGGTACAAATATTCGTATGCATTCGGATCAATTGTAGACAAATTATTCAAATCTGGCACCTTAAATCGCATCCGGAATTCATATTTATCATTTGTTTCTGGTATTTGACATGGAAAAAGCCACTCCTCCGAATCAAGTTTACGAAGACCAAATAACAAGCGAGTCGTTGGCAGAATTTTAAGTGATATGCAGCATTCGATGCATATCTTCTCGCAGGTAATGTCCGAATCTGAAAATATCTTGAATTCCTTTTCTTTATAAAGGAAAACTTGAATGACTTCTGGCATATTTGTTGCTTGGGGTTTTCTTGACCTTAATGCATTTATAACTTTCATCATTTTTATACGGTAATTGTTTGTTTGTTTTTAGTTTTGTAAAGAAAAAAAAATAGTTTTTTTTCAAGATCCTATTTTAATAATTGCACATCGAAGCACATCTGCTTTAAAAGCAGTATCACACCACTTAATTTATCAGATCACTTTATTTAGATTGTTTTTTCAATTAAAATTATTGTTCAAAACAATTCAATGGGAAATAAAAATGTTAAGCGATAACAAGATCCGTCAACATTCAACACCATTTTATTTTTGGTTTTATGAAAAATAAAGTATATGGGGGTGGTTGACAAAGCACAAGGACACGGCGATTTAATTCATTAAAGGTATAAACACATGTCAAATGGTTTATAAGACCACGCTTACACAGGGAAATACATAGTGTGTTTCCCCCATGAAGAGATTTGAATGTAGATTTTATTTGACAGTAAAATATCTCTCACTAAAATTTCGCTTTCATAAAAAATTATCAAAATTAGCCGAAGTATGATTTAGCCAAGTATTTTAGCTGCTACTGGAACCAAAAAATTAAAATTTCTTTTGCTATTGTCATTAATAATTATTATATCTGTAAATTATTTAATAATTATATGTAGTGCATTTTGGATAAGATTTTACCTGATGCTTAGTGTCAAAAGTTGGAGTAAGATCTTATCGCAAGTTGCGTACCAGTCTTAAATTTTGACATTATGGTGCGTGTAAGGTAGGAAACAGCATTATTTTTTTTTTAACGGAGCTGCATAAATCCTCCCAAAAATCACTGCCAAATTTTGAATGGGAACAAAATTTAAGCGCGACATGTGTTCTACACTTAGTTTAAAAATGCAAATTGTGTTCAATTTTTTGTATTAAGAAATTGTGATAGTAAATCTTTCGATACAACTCCCGAATGAAATCTTGACTAAATTTTTAGTTTCTTCCAAAAGTTCAAAAATTAGAGTTTAGGTTTTAAAAAAAAAATGTGAAGTGTTCGTTTCTATATATACATATTTGAAAACAAAATAATTTTTTGAAATATAACATAATTAATATTTTTCTTATCTTAAAATTATGAATCCACTTTTTAATATATTTATTCAATGTAATATAATTTTCTCACTTTTTTTCTTGTAAAACTTGGATTTTAAAATTATTAAGTTCTTCACCTTCGTTTCTATAAAATAATTTTTTTAGAGAATTTAAAAGAAAGAAAATAATTAAATAGGTTCGATGTTTGTTGGTCCCAAAAATCTGAACAGAGCTGTTTATTTTGTATGCACCACAAGGGTCTACAATACGGGAACAAGTAAGTCGCGGCGAATTGGAGGTGGAGCGAAGATTTTGAAAATCTCTTCTGTCAGAAATCTGTTTACCTCTTTGGTCTACGCCGCTAAATATAAAATATAACTGTTTACTGTTTCTATTCACAGAGCACTACCCTACCGCAGTCTAGATTCTAAAAAGAAGACAATAAAATCAAAATATAATGCGAGATCTGCATAAAATTCTGGAACTTTTCTCCAACGAATGTGCCATGGATTACTGCCAAGAATTTGATGCTATAAAATCTGTTCTAGACTATTGCAATGATAATGTAAAATCCTTGAATAAAGTTCGTTTCCGAGGAGGTAACTTTTAAGAACATGATTGAAGTAGTTACCTACATGTTCGGAGTTAATTGTTATGTGTTTTACTTGTAACTATTCCTTATTTAGGTAATGAAGATGTCGTTGATGAGATTTGCGATCGACTACAAGAGTACCTCCTTAAAATGGATTACATTGATGCTGAGAACAAAAGACCACTACCCAAGGCGCAGTGCAAACTCCGCAAGATGGTTATGTTTCTCCTTGTGAATACTGATGCCACCTACAAGTACAACCTTAAAGATGACCCTGGATTGGCACATGTTATAGAAATCTGTCCCCTATTACCCAAGTATCTTTTAGTTGCCATAATTTGGCAACTAAACCTTGATCAATTTTTTTATGAAGCTTTGGCGCATTGTCCTTGTTGGTTTTCATTTCAGTATTTTGAAATAGCAACTGACTCTCTAAAGCACATAAAAGATCCTTATGAGGTGCTGATCAAAGTCGAGAACATGGTAAGGTCCATATTTACAAGCATAACTAAGTCTAAAGCTCAACGTATTAACTTTGTGGACAAAAAAATCATTCTGGGCAAACTTTATGATTTTACGATGAATCTGCTGAGACAATTCTATACTCCAGATGCAGAAAAGTTCAAGGCCTTCAAGAAGAATGAATTTTTCGCATACTCTGGCTATGCTATCCATCATATCCTAGAAATGATAATATTCGCATTTGATGTTTACGAAGAGAAGAACAAATTAAAGCTCGATTTCGGTGAAGATGTTTACGACGTTTGTGCATCGATATCTAGTCAGAATCCGACTTCAGAAGCAGAGTCACACTCCCTGGTCAAAGAGTTTCAGTTAAAAGTTATAATTGCACTTCTCAACTCCTTACAGTACAACGTAATGTTAGTCAAAATCGATGTATTTATGCACTGGGTCGAGGTCGATTTGAATAGCCAAGAGACCCTTCAGTCGGTCATCGGGGAAAAGTCGTTTTTAGTTGGTGAGCGCATGCTAGTCAATCGAGATTTTCACCATGATGTAGAACAGCAACTGAAATCGATTGCCATTCGTCCAAAGAGCTTGGAGGAGCAAATCACAGATGCAACAATAGGAGATATCCTAGGCAAGTTGCGGGAGCCTCTAGAACGGCATTTGAAAAAGGCCTGGTTCGATGGACTCTTTAAAAATACTATCTCTCTTGGGAATGAAGAATGCCTACAGTCCATCAAGGACAATATTAAATTGATAAGCTTAGAGAATTGTATGGAAATTCTTGATTATATTGAACTAGAACATAAAGTACGACAGGAGCAAGCAGAAGAGGATGCAGCATATGAATGCATGGATATTGATTCATCGTCCGATCTAACAATTATACTACTTTCGGCAGTGAAGATTTTCAGCTTAGCAGATATAATCAAGCTTATTAACTTTGAGGTAAAAAAATTCGGTAAGGATGTGAGTCATTTTCAGGGAGAACGTTTTTCGGAGCGCGCAACTGAATTTCTGAACAAATTCTCCAATGAGTTTGATGAACAAGGATTCCTCTGCTTGTGTTTTGAGAATCCAAAGGCCATTTGGGGAAAGATGTTTGACGTTGCATGCAACTCCGAAGAGCACATAGGAATATTTTGTTCCATGGTCAAATTGATGCGTCCTTTGTCTAACGATTACTTCGAACCACTTCTAAGCAGTGCTCTTCGAGATGAGCGAATTCAACAGAAATTCTTTAGTCAGCTTTTATGCAGTATTTATTTTGAACTGTGCTTCGAAAGGCAAACCGAATTTTTCAAACAATTCTTTAACTCGAGTGTGAATGAGATATTGGATGCAGAGCGTTATGTTGATTTGATTCCATTGATTAAATGCCTGAATATGATGGTGTCGAAAGGCAGTAAGGAAATTCTTCCATTTGGACCAGCAACAGCACCAGTTTTATTGATGGCGGCACAGATTATGGAAAATGTACGCTGGGATCTGCTAACGTATTCAGATGCAAAAGATGAAGTTCTCAAAGGTTGTACTCAATTTGTACAAAATACTACGAAAGGATTTTTGCCAGTGGCTAGGGAGAAAGGTAAGATTTTTATTTTTTTTTTTTCACATAACAACCTAGTCTTCCACTTAAGCAACTTGAGCTTATTGTCCAAAGTTCAATCATATAACATTGTTCATTGGTTTAACGCCGTAAATAGGTATCATTTAAGATTTCGAGATGAAACAACTCAGAGCATCGTGTGTAAAGTTGCCAAGCCGGGGTATACAGAAGACCAGAATAACCTAAAATATCACTTAGTTCCTTGTAGTAGTTTTTAGTCTCTCAATTTTTACATTATTAGAACGACCTTAATAAAAGTATTCAATTACTGTATTTTTTTTTAGATAAAAAATGGATTAAAAAGTCAATTAAAGACTCATACAGACCCCTTACGCAGTATTATTTCCAACGATTTTCACTTACTCCTGACCAAACACCAACAAAATTCGATGAATTTCTCATGTCCTCCGGAACAGAAAGTGCTGCCGATATTGAAATGTTTCTCATAAGTGTAAGAACCAATAAAGTAATGCAAAATTGCCTATCATTCACCGAATCAATCTTAATTCACAGAATTTCATACGTTGTACTACGAAAGAAACTGAATGGCTAGCACGCAGTGATCGTCTTTTGCCACATATGTCCGATATGATTCTAACGCTTGGGGTGGTTGTCAATGAAACAGAAAATCCAAATGCCGTACTTAATTACCGTAATTGTATGGTCAACTATGCAAATATAGTTAAGAAATACCTAATACCTAGAGTAGCTAAGGACACGTCCAAAGTGGAACAGCTAATGTCAAAGCTATTAAAGATTATCGAGTTTGCACCGGCTGCAATATATGAAGAGATGTTTATGAGCTTTGAACGGCTGCTTTTGGAAGTGATGCAGCTATGTGTTGTTCCAGTTAACCAAACTGTATCAGATAACATACGGAAAAATATTGTCAAAATGAAAGATTGCAAGGCCAAGGAACTATTTCTACAAAAATATGCAGCACTAGTTACTGAAAAACTAAGCTAAATAAAAAATGCACTTTCTAGACATAAAACAATGTTTCTGTTTTTTATTTAAAGATTTTTATTTAAAAATTTCTACATTTCTGATCCATAAAACATTAAACAATGGGAATGCTTTAAAATACGTTTTCTAATAATGTTCAACAAAACTTAAAAAATAAAAATATACATACGTTTTTGAAAAAATGTATCGCAAATCGAATTATAAAATTTGAGTTTCCTACAGCGCAAATGTTTTAACTATGTAGTTGGTTGTTACGGGTTACATTCTAACTTAACTTTGAGTAAATACAACAAGAACTTAATTAAAAAAATACAATTAACTTTTTTAATACAAACAAAACAATGCTGACATTTTTTTAACTATTAACTTCCGACTATCTGATGAACTTACAATTAGATAAAATTTGTCTTTTAAATGGTTAGAATAATAATACTATACAGCGGTAGCGGCAGAGCCTATCTGCTGTATGGAAATCATAAACTAACTTTGTAGAATCAATCAACTTTAATAACTTTAGTGTTTATTCCCTGCATCAGAAGTTCCTCGGAGAAACCTTACCAAACGCAGATCGTGCACTCCAAGTGTGACTCTTCCCCGATGTAAAGTGCAGACGTAGGCATCAGCAAATAAATTCGTAAGATAGATTTCGCATGATGTTTGTAAGGCCTCTAACGCTGTCATAGTTATCCTTTGGGCACTGTTAGACTCCCGTATCAATAGCTCGCGGATGAGGCGGCCAAAAGGAGCCTTATTGGTTAAATTATCTAGACTCAAAATTTAGATTTAGTATGGATGTGAGGAAATGCCTTTAAATTTGAACTACCTGTTCGCTGTTGGAGTCCTTTAATTTCTTTCCACAAATTTAGCTCACGTTGCACTGGATTGAGTTGTTTCCGAGGTTTTCTATTTTTTTTTTTAGGAGTAACCTGGCGGGGAGTCCGAGTATTTTGATTTGCACTTGACCTCGGTTTAGAAGATAACCTGTTTCTAGGCTCATTCACAGGTCGAGCTACGCTTGGGGGTTCTCTTCTTGAACTCTGAGGACTAATATTGCTCGTTGTGTAGTCGAATCCATAGTCTGTATGATTAGCTTCCAATTCTGGAGACTGAAAACTCTCTGCATCTGATGTTTCTGTGGCCGTACTATCTCCGAGAAAAGATGGTTGTTTAATATTTGCTGTCTTTGATTTTGGTCCGGGACCAATATTTTGTCTTCTCGGCATTACAGATTAAAAAAAACTTAAAACTAATAAAAGTATCAACGGTTTGTTTAAAAATTAAAAAAACGCGCCGTTTAGTTTGGTTTCGTATTTGTTTAAAATTTAATTTGTAGCTGTCATTTTGTCTTCTGCATAGATCACAGTTTGCATGTATTGTCGAAGATGGCTTGATACCCTGGTTACAAGAGGAGATCGAGGAATCGAATCGAAATTGAATTGAGATTTCGATCCAGGTATACGATGTCAGTGGGATCGAGGAATCGAATTGAAATAGAATCGAAATAACATTTATTTGTGTGCTTACTGTGTTGTGACTTTGTGAGCATATTTTCTCAAATAATTCAAACAAAATAATGCTTACAACAAGAACACAATACAGAGCACCAAAATAAACCCATCTCAAAACAAACAAGAGAGAAAAAATATAATACTCAATAACTCGATTCGGGTTTACAAACAAATTTTCGATTCGATTCACCTCGTTTTGTGGGATCGGATTTAGTAATCCTATTTCGATCCGATCCGGGTATACGCGGCGCTAAATCTTGATTCAATTCTCCTTGTAAACTGGGTATGAGTTCAATTTGAATTCAACCAGCGCACCCCGTATTCTAGATCGAAGTTATAAATTTATAGTTCAGGGATGAAAATAATAGATGTTTAAGCTTAGTACGCAGTATACGGTAAAATTCCAAATTTTTAAACATTAGCCTTTTTTAATTCTCAGCTTTTAGATGTAAGATGTGTGTTGGTACATATGTATGTTTTCAAAAAATATTAGAATATGTCAAAAAAAATTTTAGGAAATAATTTTGAAAATATATAAACCTAAAACAGTAAACTAATACAAATATTTACTTTAAACATTTTAGAAAGTATGTAAGTGCTTTTTGGGGACGGTTCTGAAAAATAGAATGAAAAGTTATGTGATTATATCTTTTCTCAAAGCGGACAGTTGTTATCTCGTATAACGAAAAGCTGAAAGTTATCACGTTGGGTGTATTGACTGGATATTTAATATTAAAATCGAATTTTATTTCTCACACGAACATTGACCATGGTTAAACCTCACTTAACCCATGCCAATGGATGAATTTAAATATGTAACATTGAATTAGTTCACTGGCAGTAGGAATTTAAACTCAATGTTTATGCTAGTAAAGTTTTGCTTGCGGGCATTATGCGAGAATTAGATTCACACAGAAATTTTTACAGTAAACAAAACTTTAACATCAAAAGTCATGTTAAAGTGATTACAACGTTAACAGCGCTTTTGACATTATTTTTTTTTTTTAAATATTGTTAAACTCGAAAATGTAATCTTAAGTTTGATAGCATTTGCACAGCAAAATCGAATTAAGAGTTTAGAACTTTCGTTGAAGTTGGTGTTGCTCTGTTAAACCACCATTTAAAACCACTGGTTCTGAAATGAGTGATATGGTTGTCAAAGTTGCTGTGTCAATCTGTTTCTCGCATTAAGTTCCACGAGTAACTCTGAGTGACATACGAATGAAATTAGAAAACCACTTTAAAATGGCTTATTAATTTTAATAAGTTTATTATGTTTCTTAACATTTTTCTAATAAACTTAAATATGTAGATCTCTAATTTTGATTTGAATTTTTAATCGCATATCTAAAAATACTCGACAAACAGTACTATTTAGTCAACTGGCTGAAGTTTCGTAAGTTTTCTTACAAATAGAAACAAGAACTGTAAGAAAAATCACGGCCGATACAAAAACGCAAACAAACTCTGTCAATTATGTAATATTTATTCAATTCATGTCGATTATATATATATGAATGGGTTGTGTATAGATTCAGAAAGATTTTAGACATTTAAATCTAAAATTTTGAAATATATGATCGAAATTGAAGAAAAAGTACTCATTTGTCACTTATGAGCCTGGTAACGCGAGTGGAAAAAAAGAATCATTTTCGTGGATACACACAAAAAAAAAAGTAAGTGGACACGGCAGAAAATTGACAGTAGAGGAATGATCTGAAATTAAAACACTAAAAACTTCGGTGAACTAAGTCACATGAAATTTTGTTTAAAACTTGTGTTATTAATTTAAATATTTAATTAAATTATAATATATATATATATCATAAAATTAAAAAACATAAGGCTAATGTGGACTCTTGGCCATGTTGGAATTCCCGGAAATGAACACGCCAACAGTGCTGTGAACTCAGCCATAAACGCACAGATTTTTACCTTCAACATCTCCACCTCAAGCATACCCGAAAGACATCTTCTGCAAAAAATATACATGACTGGAGCCTATATCACCACCACTACAAGGATATCAACCCCTCAAATTCATCGCCGAGGTACCCTACTAATTGTTTGAAACAAAAAATAACTGCTGCTTCCCACCAGCACCTCCTCAACAAAAACGATCCGCAAACCTACCCCTCTTGCAACATCCGCCTCGATCTAAAACATATTTTGGAACATTGTCCGTTGTCGGAGCCCTTATCAGAAAAATTTTCAAAAACACTCCCATACATGAAATACTTAAGAATCCTAGCCTAACAAATATAAATAACATTACCGAGTTTCTCAAAAGTGTAAATAATATAGGTAACCTTAACTATCGAACGAAAAAGCTAATAGTCTCTGCAGCTAGGCTTATTTGAATTTTATATTAGCTTGTAATTTGAATTGCTTGTTAATAAATAATAATAATAAAATAATAATTTATATTTATTGTTTTGTATGTTGCTAGAGTTTTCATATGGGTTACGGTTATGATAAAAACAAAAGAATTCATTAGAAGTTATGGGCAGCAGCAGGATATTAATCATCATAATAATAATAATAATAATAATAATAATAATAATAATAATAATAATAATAATAATAATAATAATAATAATAATAATAATAATAATAATAATAATAATAATAATAATAATAATAATAATAATAATAATAATAATAATAATAATAATAATAATAATAATAATAATAATAATAATAATAATAATAATAATAATAATAATAATAATAATAATAATAATAATAATAATAATAATAATAATAATAATAATAATAATAATAATAATAATAATAATAATAATAATAATAATAATAATAATAATAATAATAATAATAATAATAATAATAATAATAATAATAATAATAATAATAATAATAATAATAATAATAATAATAATAATAATAATAATAATAATAATAATAATAATAATAATAATAATAATAATAATAATAATAATAATAATAATAATAATAATAATAATAATAATAATAATAATAATAATAATAATAATAATAATAATAATAATAATAATAATAATAATAATAATAATAATAATAATAATAATAATAATAATAATAATAATAATAATAATAATAATAATAATAATAATAATAATAATAATAATAATAATAATAATAATAATAATAATAATAATAATAATAATAATAATAATAATAATAATAATAATAATAATAATAATAATAATAATAATAATAATAATAATAATAATAATAATAATAATAATAATAATAATAATAATAATAATAATAATAATAATAATAATAATAATAATAATAATAATAATAATAATAATAATAATAATAATAATAAGAATAATAATAATAATAATATAATATAATATATAATATTATAATATATATAATTAATAATTAATTTTAATATATTAATATATATATATATATTTATATATATATATATATATATTATATATTATATATATTATATATTTATATTATATATTATATATAATTATATATATATATATATTATATATTATATATTTATATATTTTATATATAATATTAATAATATTAATATTATAAATGCGAAAGTAACTCTGTCTGTCTGTCTGTCTGTTACTTTTTCACGTCCAAACGGCTGAACGGTTTTTGATGAAATTTAGTTGAATGATTGATAGTAACCTAGAAAAGGATATGGGCTGTTAATATTCATGCTATCGTACATAAGGCGTAAGCAATAGGTAGAAAACTAATTAAGTTAGTGATTTTAATCGTTTGTTTTAAAAGCTTACCTCATTCACGCCTTAACGTCTGAATGGATTTTTATAAGACTTGGTTAATTTAAAGATAGGATCCTAGGCACGGACGCAGGTTACTTTTTACGGCGGGAAAATACCTCATTCCCGCGGAAATCTAGCGTGATCGTGTCAAGAAGCGCATGACGCCATAGCTACCGAAATGATTTTGATGTTTTTTTTTTAACTGAGTGTTACTAAGACTAATAAGTATTTGATCACTTTTCTAACTTAGAGGGTAGGTAGGCGCCATAATAATTTAGGGAATTTATTATAAAATTTTGATACAACTGTCTTTATTTAACAGTTTTACTTGGATCGAAACTTAATGACATTCCATCACACTACTTAACTTATAGGGTAGGAAGGTACCAAAATTCAGACTATATTTTACAACATTAAAACTCTGTCTAGAATCACATTACGCCAAAATTATTGATTTGTATACGTTTTTTTTATGTTAAGACGTTAAATTTGGGCGAGACGAAGTTCGGGAGGTCAGCAGTCCTGTCAAATGTCAAAAGTAAAAATCCTTAAGTTTTATTCAATTTAGATGTAGCGAAGCGCACCGGGTAACAGCTAGTTAATCATAAAAAGAAGTCAAATTTCAGTGAACCTTCTCCTTCGCCGGCAAAAATAAAATGAGAATTTCTGTCAAAAGAGAACGGTTTAAGAAAGAATCATGAGTTTTAACGCAAAACTCATATCAGAAAATGAGGAAAAAGCGAAACTTGAAATTTTTTTTCCATCTTTCCTTCCTTCTAAAAAATCATACTCTCTCTTTCGAGAATTAATTCTTTTTTGCGTCAATGTAACCCGTCAAGCCACTATGTCAATGCAGAAATAGGAGTCAACGTGTAACACATGTACAATTGAAACCCTGTCGAAATAAAAATAAAATTATTACTGGCATCACTCACAGGCTTTCGAAACTCCATGTTGTTTTTTTTACGTCACTACTTGTCGAAATCGAAATTTCTTCTAAAATATGACGCATGCGTTGGATTTCTTGCCAAAAAGCTGGAGCATAGAACGGAAGACCGGAATAAATTTTCAGTTTTGAAAAAAAAACTTAAAAGTACTGTTTTGCAAAACTGTTCTTAAAACCAGAGTTGAAATTAGTATTACCAACGGCAACAACGCTAAATATTACAACGATAAAATAAAAGCATAAACAAACAGACTCAAAGAAAATAACACCAAGAACTTCATAAAGGAAAAACGAGAGAAGAGCCCCCAAAATGATTAATAATAAAAAGGAAATTTTAGTAATTGACCCACCTAACGAATTGCGATTCCGTGGTACGTAATATTTTCTTTCATTGAAATAAAAAATAGATACTCATCAAAATACTCAGTACTTCCATATTTATGACCGAATATTTAGGGTTAAAATTAGTTTTTCATATATAATTATGAATTATAGATTAAAAATAAAATTCTTGGTTTCCATTATAATATTCTTTGACTGTCAAAGTTCAATAGTATATAATTAAATAATGCAATCGGTAAAAGTGAGTAAGAAACGATCGAATAAAATGGTGCACCCAATGTGCTGATTTGGGTTCAATCGAAGACCATATTTTATATGGTGTTGCGATAGTGAGTCGGCGGTTAGGGTATTATTTTTTTTTTGTTTTTTGATGAAACGAAAGTGTGGAGCCAAGGAAAAAAGATAATATGAATATAAAAGAAAAAAATGTGCAATTCTGCAACGTATCATCGTGACAGTCGCCCAATTTCTCATACATTCATTGTTGCTAAAGAAAAATCGATTTTTCGATTCGATAAATGAATAAATCTAGTGTCGGTTATACGCACCATAAAATGGATTATTGCTATCAACGTGACTTCTATAATGTATTTCAATTTTCAGAAAAAAATTCATTTAAACTATTGATCCTCGCTTGTACCTTAGTGCTTTGTTAGGAATGAGGTGCTCTTTGATGTTCCTACGTTGACACACATTTGGTGAAGACCGATTTTTTTTTAATTTAATTTTTTTAAAGGACAACACCATGCCAGATGTAGCGATGTAGGGTATGCAATGTGTGTGTTAGTATACTACTATACTTGAAATACAGAGCAGAAACATCGACTAAATTTTGTGTGGCTATTGTTTAAACATACAAATAAAAATAAACAAAATCTATGCAAGAGTAGAGCAGCTTAGTCATTGTACAAGGGCATATTGCTTACTTTACTGGACAGTTCTTATAAAAGGTAGCCATTAGTTGTAAGGTTTCAGTAACTTAGAATGCAAACTTGGCTGGAGATAGAATGTTTGCAAAAAAAAAAAAAAAACTATTTTTGTCTCTAATTTGTCGAGACATCCTAGAGCTTTAAAATTAATATGGATTAAAATTTCAAAATTGTACGAATCTTACACCCGCGATAAATGATTAAACATTATTTTTAAAATACAAGCTGTGAGAGAATGGTGTATGGTATTCTAAAACGTTAGTGGAATTGCTTTTATTTAAAGTTAATTGCTTAAGGTTAAAGTTCTTATCGAACTGTCATTAAGCTTAAATATCATTGGTTTTTCAGTGTAATTAGAATTGGTAAGGAAAGATGCGGGATTTCTTTATGCAACAATAGCTATTTCTTCTACAGATCAAGAGTGTAGTTTTGGTCTATATACATATCTACAGCGCCGTTTGGTATGTCTTCTATTTTGTTATGGTAAATATCTAAATCCCAGAATATAAAAAGCAGCTTTAAAATTTTGCCACTGGTTCTGAATCTATTGATGGTGTAAAATTACTTATATTTAAGATTAATTTGATTTCTTGCAATATGATACATGCAATGTTCAACTTTCTCTCATCATTTCAACATCAGTATTAGTATTAGTTTTTGAGGACATTCTGGAACTACACCTCACCAATTGACGGTAGATTGGAGATCCCCAGTGCTAAAAGAACAATCAGAGCTAGAGTTTTTATATATAGACGAGAAACTAAAGGTTTAATTTCCATATGGACAACATAATTGCTTTAAGTTTTCACCTATTTTAACTTTTCTAACTATGCAAATTTCTTCCAGGGCCATTTACGAGACCAGTTATGACTGTGATGACGTTGACGAACCCAACAGATGATACAGTTCTTTTCAAAATCAAAACAACAGCTCCAAAAAAATATTGTGTTCGTCCTAACTTTGGCCATATTGACCCACACACTACCATTAAAGTTGAGAGTAAGTAAATTTTATTTGAAAAAATTGTCATGATTATACTACATATTAATGTACACATATTATTTTTTGTTTTAGTTTCTTTACAGAAACTTGCTTACGACCCAAATGAAAAGAACAAACATAAGTTCATGGTTCAAAGCTTTGTCGTTCCAGAAGGCGAAGAAGACTATGGAAAGCTGGTAATAAATTATTTATAATATTTTTTTATATTAAATTAACATTTTTTATATGTTTTAAGTGGGATGAGGTTGAACCCGAAAACTTGATGGACGCTAAACTAAAGTGTGTATTTGAAATGCCAGCTAAGGCAACAAAAGCGGATAATTCTGGTATTTTATTAAAATTATATTATTATGTACATATAATGAATACTATTATTTTATATTATTAAGTTTCTTTATTTTCTTAAAAACAAATTGGTGGAGTTTTTTCTTAAAGAAGGAAAACAGACTAATGGATATAAAAATGTAACAACATATTTCTGTCATTTTAATTTTTAATTCTTCTTTATTGAACTTTTCAAAATCTTTGATTACAATTTAAAATTAGCCCAGGTTCATTAAATTGAAGAAACTATGACAGTTTTGCAGACATACCAGTTTGAGTAATAATATTGCAATGTTGTTTTCTTTCAGTAACAAATATTTCAATGGATTTTATTTCTTATGGCAAGAACTTTACATGACTGAATATAAGCTCTTGTAAAAAAAAAAAAACGACCACACAAGCTTAATTAATAATACACTTAATAATAAATTTTCCCTTTATGGTCACTTCTTAATACGTACATTTTTCCAATACTGAATACTTATGAAATAATCTATTGAACAGCCACAAAGATTACCCCATAGTCACATTGAAATGGCAGGTCTCTTATGAAAACGATTTTTTCAATGGACAATATAATAATATGTAATGATATTTCAATAAGTATTTGATACCAACAAATTTTTAGTACATGAACCAGGATCATACGTTTTATTAATGAATCTGCTTTAATGATTTAAAAATAAGTTTTTTTTTCTGAAAACGATAGTTTTGAATTGCAAATGTAACAGCAGGAGGCCAGAAGCCTCATTTAAGATATATTTAAAGTACCGAGTTTGAAAAAGTTTGCTCGGTTATTGATTCTTTATTTTTTAAAGTCGTTATTTCTTAAACATAGACCATACAAAGCATAGTCATTTTGTTCAACTTTTTAACTTCAATTTAATATTAATATTATGAATTTGTAGATCCAAAAGAAGTGGTGACTAACGAAGCTTCACCTGTTCCATCAGGCGAGGAGAAGGTATGTTCCTTGTTTAAAAACCGTCTGAAGATATTTTGCAAAAAGCATATCTGGATTAGATTATAAAAATAATGTATTATTTTTTTCTTACAAAGCAAAACGATTCATATAAGACAGAACAACTCTTATCAGAAATAAGGCAACTTAAAACTGAAAGCAGTGAGTTGAGAGAAGAAAATCTTACTCTTAAGGTAAAAACAATTTTTAGTTTTAAAATTTTACTATGATTGTAACGGCTGTTTTTTTTTTACAGAATCATCTTATGCGCATAAAATACACAACGTCGCAGCAAAGAATGGACGAACCATATTCACCGACGGTGGAGAAACAAATTCCATTGTTCTTCATAGCGCTCTCCATTGTAACAGCAATCTTTGGCATATTTCTGGGCAAATATTTGCTCTGAATCAATGAAGTTAAAAGTTTATGTTATTATCGATGAGTAAAAGAAATAAAACAAGAAAAAAATATAAAAATTTTAGACAAATACAACAGCAACAACAAATCAATTCAAAAAGTGATGAAAAAATACAATTCAACTAAATATAAACCATCTATTTAGATAATAATTCAAAATACAACAAATCCAGTGAATGAGTTCATTATAAAAATAGCTTAAGAGAAAAAAAAAAAAGAAAAAACCAAGACAAACAAAAGGATACACAAAATGCTATTAAAATACAACTAATGTCTAATTATTTCATAAAATCACAGAAAATGATTAATAATTGTATAGATGGGTGGATTATATGGCAGGAGGTGATGGGAAACCTTTTTTATTTTATTTCTTTGAAAATTCTTCACTTGATTGTTTGTTTTGTATGCTTTTTGTTTAAAAAATGCCTTTTTAATTTAAGTTACTACATAATTTAGACAAAAAAAAAAAAAAAACATTAAAGTAATTCTAATACATTGACATGCATACATCTTTTGTTTTGTTGCTGTTTACAAGTTGAAGAAAAATTATAATTTTATTTTAAATAAATAAACTATTGCATTGCATTGCTTTCAGTAATTGACATTCATTTTTTTTTCTGAACAAAAATATCACTATTAATAGTTTATGATATTGAACTTCTCCTTGTAACGGAAAAAATAATCTAAGTACACATTCTTTGCACACATTGAGATTTGTTAAAAATATAAAAAGTGCTTGGTTAAATAATTTTTGTGTGAATTTATCAATTATAGGATTGTTTTAGTGACAATCCTCGTGGAATTCAATTTAGAAGAAAACATGAAACGGGAAAAATATTAAAAAAAGAGGAAAACTTATTTTAAAAGGCTTGCTATTGTTTTGTAGCCTATTTTTTTATTTGTAGCCTATTAGCCTTATTATAGTAGTTTTGAATTCTGATATCCGTCTCATGTACATCACAATTTCTAAAATTTACAGTGATGACGCTCTAATTAATATTTATTAAATTATCATTTGCAATAATTACTACTAATTGTATAAATTACATTTAATATTTTTATTAAAGTTCGAGCATAGACATACAGACATATGTTTTAAACCATCCGAACTTATTATGCGTTATTATACTAATTAAACTTCAGAATAGCTTTTGACAAAAGTTTTGTCGAGTAATTGAGTGAACAATTGGAGATAACTGCGAAAATGCATATTTTTTCTATCACCTCCTGAATAAAACTCTCAACACATTGACAATTTACTGTACTGATGTATCTTGTCACAGAATTGTTATGTGTATTTAAGCATTATTAAAATACTTTTTTAATGTTGGTCAAATGATTGTTCTTAACTTTGGTAAGGTAAAAAAAAAGAAGAAAACAAAAAACAACACACTTAAATTTAAAAAAAAAGACAAGTTATCTTTGTTAGTTGTGTTTAATTAAAATTAAACAACTAAAAAATACATTCTTCATACCAATAAATAAATGTTTGGCATATTCACAACAAAAAACTATATATAAATACATTATATAATTTTCGCTTACAATAAACAACTCTCGAACATAATTATTTTTTTCCAACAGTAAAAAAATGTAATAAGTTTTTAAACATGCCGTTATATAAAAGAAATAAATTACTAAAAATAAAATGACCATTGACATG
Source organism: Scaeva pyrastri (assembly GCA_905146935.1). Classification (NCBI taxonomy): domain Eukaryota; kingdom Metazoa; phylum Arthropoda; class Insecta; order Diptera; family Syrphidae; genus Scaeva; species Scaeva pyrastri. The sequence goes on from LR989929.1 coordinate 29,971,603, forward strand.
GTAAAAATAATCTAAAAACTTATGAAGTCAGTTATTTGCTTTTCCTCTTGAATTCGAATTTTCTTCTTTACTGGTATTTACATCATTACAACATCTTTAATAGTCTAGGGCTTTGATTTTAGTGCATTTTTTCCCGGATTATATTGACATGTACAAAGATGGTGAAGCGTAAAAGAATTATGGTTTATGGTTGAAAAATATAGCACCCAGAAGTAAATCATTGTTTTAAAAAAATTGTGAAGCATGATATTTTAATATTTAGGATCAGCCGCATATGAAATAATAGATATTTAGCGAGTTCTATATCGTACTCTCTCCGATCGTTTCGCTTCAAATCGGGAAACGATGTAGAATCCGCTAAATGAATTTTGCATACGCTGCTAATCCCAATATCATTCATTAATAAATATTAGTTTAAGCTATACGCTTGTTTAGAATGGTTGATGATAAGGTAACTCCCTTTCTGACCTAATTCGTCAAATAGAAGTCATCGGCAGTATGAGTTATAGATACAAAGGTGTACATATCTGAGTTTGTTATTTACTTCAAAATTGTCAGTATTTTAGTTGTAAGAAATCTACTTCGGTGTTCTGAATTTTTTCAGCAGTTCCAAAAAGGTAATACTTATGATCCTCGGATTTTATTATGGATACATAATGTTACAGCTCCTTTTTAAAAAATTAAGAATCGTTACGACTAGAAAGTCTTCCTTTAAACCGAATAAAGTACTTACGTATTTTATGGATAAAACCCAGGATTTTGGTTTTATTAAGTGTGTTAAGTGCAGTGTTTTTTAATTGCACCTCAATAAACTAAATCAATTATTCGAATTGTATATTTTATGTATTTGAGTTTTTATCACATTTAAAAACAAATATATTTTTGTGACTTATATTAATATTATTTTCTTATATCAAAAATACTAATTCCAATGCTTATTAATATTATCGTTCTTACAATCTATAAGTTCTCGATATTCCATATAAAGGCGTTGCCATTTTGGATGTAGTTTAAGAACATTAAGGACAATATCTAAAAGCAGTTTCTTCGGTATTCCCTAAAAATACAAAAATACAAAGTAAACCTTTTATAATAAAATACAAAAAGGAAATAAAACCTACCAAAATATGAAGATCTTCTTCACTCGATTGTGCACAATTTGTACCCAAAAGATCATCGAGAAGTAATCTTATTTGTTTTTCTACGCCATTTGTTGCCAAATGATATGCCAAAGAAGAATACCAGTGCTGCATTTCCTTAGGCGAATTAATTACTTCACAAAGCTTTATCTGATTCTCTATGAAAAGCAGTTTAGCCGCTGACTGCCAGTCATCTTTGTTCCTGTAATACATTTTTATAATTATTAATATTTTGTTTAAATTTACATAATATTGATATGATATGTCTAGAAATCATGGACATACATCTCAGAAGAATTAGGTGTGTAGTTATTTGATGAAGACTGTATTGTGGTAAGAGGATACGATCGAAAGTTCTTTTGAAAATCTTTTGGTATTGCTGTTCTTAAACCATGACGAATTGCGGGATCCTTAGAGTTCAACACCATCCAACACTGCATGCTGCTTGAATATGTATACGAGTTTCCATTGGAAAATAAGACAAAAGGAACTCCATTTTCTGTGATGCTGAATTGAACAACTTGGCCGTGTTTCCCAAATATTTCTGCGCAGGTTGTGGAAATGACAATTTTTTTCAATTCAATGTCCCAAATTCTGAGTAAACCGCATTCTGTTATAACGCCCACCAGATTTCCAAGGGGACACTGGTAGAAATTAAAATAAAATCGAAAATCCCTTGTAGTAAAAAATGTTACTTACAAAAGCACACTGTACGGCGGTTGTAGCTAAGTTTATTATTGGAAACACCGTATTGCCCGTACTCAATGAAAGTATACGCAAAGTTCCATCCACACTGCACACAATCAAGTACTTGGAAGATAGACAAGACGAAGCGACATGTGATCCTTCAAAGTAATATTTAAAAGAATTCAATTGTTAATGACGAACACTAAATCAATGTATGCTCAAAGTTTACCTATGAATATTTCCCAAATTTTTTCGTTGCCATTAACAGCCCAACATATTACTTTAGTCAAAGGTCCCATTGAAGTCGTAAGAGCACCATTTTGTACGTGAACTCTATAATCTTGGGCCGATTTATTAAGTTCATTTTTAGTTGAATGCGAGGCAGGTCCATTACAAATGGCTGATTTAGGGTTTAATTTGGACGATGTTGAGACAGCTGGAAATGACTTTAGAACAGTTTGACTCGCATGTGAAGGAGATATTGCCAGCGTACTCTTTGTTAATCGATTATCTAAGCGCCTGTGTTATTTTCAAAGCAAATTGTATTTTGTTTTGTGATACACATTTTAAAAAGTTAACTTACGTTTGTTCGGCTTCTGTTATGATTGGTTTCATTACTGAAGTGTCGGTATAACTAATAAATTGTTTCTCGGTTACTATAATGGCATCATTTTTAGGACGTGAACTGCTGTTTATAACCGCAGCTGGCACTTCACTATTTAAAATTGAGAAACGTTAAAAAACCATGAAATTCAAAAACTTCTTATTTATAACAGTAGTTCAACATTCAATGCAATAAAACAATATTAAAATCTGCACAGTTCTACTCCTACTTACCCTGGTTCTTGATTAAGCGGTATAAACACAGGAGTGATTCTCCGTTTTCCATCTGCTGTTCGAGTTTCAGTTTGTTTGTTAATGGCTTTAGCTTGGTAGATTTTGTCTGCAGAATTGGATGTTATAGTACGAGTCATGGTTTCATTTACAGTTTCTGATTTAAGATCGATTGGGAAAGATGGCGGAAAAACTTGTTCTGGTGCTGCATTTAACAATTCAGTATTCTCAATTAATGTGTCCCTAGCTGAAGTGGTTGTTTCGAACGAAGTTCCTTTTCCGTAAATTCTTTGATACAGTAAATTCTAAATTAAAGATAGAAGGTAGAAGTTTTTAATGGCCGGAAATAGAAACATTAAAACAGTAAGCAATATATCACGGAAATTCAAAGTGAATACAAGTAGATGACATCCTTCGGTTGTTTAATTTTTCTTCCCAAAAAATCTAAAACTGATTCTTTTAGAAAAACCAGTTAAGTAAAACTTTCCATGGGGGTTTGAAGGGATGCGTCTCTATGGATCACTTTTACTTATTATACTAAGATGTTGAGTGAAGGTGGGAAAAAATTCTGCCCCCTTTTTAAACGATCAACGAAAGTATCGGCTATATAAATTGTATTACTTTAACTACCAAGAAATAAATGGAAATATTCTTACTTTGTCTTCTTCCGAAAGCGAAGTACCTAGTTCTTTTTCGGAGAATTGCAAACAGGCAACGGTGCCATCTCCACTGCACGCTAGTAAAATACACTTCTCAGCGCCCCATGATAAATCCAGAATGCTGTCCTCAAATAGGTCATGTATAACGACTAATGGTCGCTGCAAAGCTGTCATCCAAACCGATAATGACCTATCGCGTGATCCAACTGCTAAGCAACAATATTGTTGAGGTTTATTTGTTTTCGGAGCTTGTCGCTTAAGTATTGACGAATGAAAGCGTACACACGTGACGGCTTTACGATGTCCAACAAAGTCTTTGTCGCACTTCCAACCTTCTCGTTCAATTATCTGAGCAGTTGGACCACCACCGTTCATGGCATGAGCTGATACCAAATATTGCCCATCTGGAGACCAAGACAATCGAAGAATATGCGTGGTTCCACCACATTCTTCAAAGGGTTCTGTTATCGTATTACTGCATGTCCAATCGCTGGTTTTCCAAATCTTCACACTCCTATCATCGCTTTGAGAGGCTAAAAACTTTCCCACTGGATCCCATGTTACGCCCTTGACAAGCCCAGTGTGCCCTTTAAGCATTGCTACCATCGAGGGAAGTGCTTGAGCATCCCAGACAATAATAGAGTTGTCAACACTGCAACTTGCCAGCCATCGATCATGTGGAGACCAAGCCAAATCCAAAACATCTCCAGAGTGACCTCTTAAAGTTGCAATGCATTTCCAACTCTCGGGGTTTTTAGTTATACCACCAGTGCCAAATACGCCGCTTGAACCCTAAATGATATATTGTATCAGCCAACATATGCAACAAGACACTTCACCACAATTAAAGCCACTCACCTTAGCCTTTTTCCAGAGCATAACAAGCTTATCGTCAGAACCAGAAGCTAGAAGTTGTCCGTTCTTTGACCATCTTACACAATTTACACACGATAGATGGCTGTCCATTTGGCACAGTATTTTAGGCACTGAATTGTCCAATTCAGCTTTTTCCGATAGAATCGGAAGTAGATTCCATATGACCACTCTACCAGAATCATTACCCTGCCCACCAGTGGCAAATTTCAGGCACTCTTGGTGAATGTCAACTGAAAATATGGGCTTATCTACGAGGAAAAAATTTACATAAAAACATTATTAGCTTATTGTGTGATAAGTTCAGTGAGACTTGCCATCATGATGAACCCAATGGGGTTTTACGAGTTTCATCTAAAATAGTTTTAATTTGTATTTTAATTGAAAAAATGTTAAACTTTTATAAAACTAAACAGAAACACGGCACGGGCCACGGGCCGGTTTTGGCTTTGACCTTTTTGGCGTTTTATGTTTTGACAGAATATGCTGTGGCGCGTTTCGCATACAAATGAAAGACTTCAACGAAATTGGCAAACCAACCTGTTAAGTGTTTCTATTAAATCTGCTACTACATCTCACGAATATTCACCCGAGTCACAGGAGGGGTTTAGAGATTTGGTCGTTGTAAAAATCTATAAGGGACAGTTGCACATTTCCAGCTCATTATTTAATTTGATTTCTTCATAAGTTAAACCGTGGTCCAAGGTGGTAGGGTAATTTGGATACCTTTTTTGCTAGATTAATAGAGGTTCAATAAATGTTCAAGAATTTCTTTTACCATATGAAGTAACTTTGAACCAGTATAATGTAATGGGAAAATAGCACTGGGCAACGTATTTCACATTCCCCAAATTGGTAAATAAATTTGATTTAAAATTTTTGAGTCAAGGAGCAAATATTGAACATTCACTATAGCTCTCATCCGAATTCTATGTTTTCACACATGAGTAGTAGGCTTAAGGAATATTCACACCGACAGCATTCAGTGCAAAACAAATTATGATTAATGACGTCTCGTTTGTTTATTTTTTAAGTTGAGTCTTGAATGTTGAGAGTATATAAATTTCAATTTGTTTTAAATAAAAACGATCCTTGCATTTAAATATTTGATTTTCTGTTATTTACAAAAAAGATTAATAAAACCAACAATTATAATGGCTGAATTAAATACAACAGGGCCAACAGATAGAAAAACTCGTCTAAGAAATCTCTTGGATAAAGGAACCGCAATTGGTATTATTTTTGCTAATGATTCTTTATTTTTTAGTTCATCTTGTTATTTGAAAAACAATTGAATCATAGAGCAGTAACATTATCAATATTGATTGAACAAATTTTACGGTCTGATTAAATTCTACTTTTTATTGTCTAGAATCATAAACGTGAATCATCAGCTCTCCAACAAACCTCTTTCCTTTAACATTGACTTAAAATGTAACTGTTTCCAGTATTAATTCTTAATTCTTATACAAAACGTTTTCTGTTCCCTTTTCTGATCCTTTAGTAGACATCTGTTTGGATAGGAAATCAATTTGGCTTCGAAAGACGATTACACTTTTTCACTAAGGTTGGAGCTTGATTTCGCTACGGGTACTCTGAAAACTGTTCTATTACAACTTTCCAAGTATCTCAATTAGACTCCCCCTTTAAATTAATTTGTTCATTTTCTTCTAAACCTACCCGATTTTACTTTTTTAAATATTAACAGGTGTAAATGTGGAATCCGAGGACACCGTCGAAACAATAACTGCTATCAAAAATATCATCACTGAATCCGATGAGATTATTGGCGAGGGAAATGTTGGTGATCGAACTGAACATACTGCCGAAATAGTAATGGATGCTCAGCTTCTCAAACTGAGCCATCAGACCGTGGCCAGAGTATTGGAAGCTAGTACTGAATTTAACGATGGCATTTATCAAAACGCTATTGTATATAAATATTTTGTTTCAATTTAAGTCATCAATCTAATGAGTTCTATTATGCAGGTTGGCCTTGTCTTCAAAGACGATAATGATAATTGGAATGCTCTGGCCGACATAGCAATAGGAATATGCAGAGCATCCAAATTTTCGGCATCCATGTTGGGATCGTTTGATTTAAATATCAGTGAAACACAAAAAACTATCAAAGAAAAACAGCAAAGGAAAAAATCAAAAAACGTGAATTTGAATTTTTGTTTTTTAAAACAAGTAAATTACATTATTATTTATCTTCCTTGGTTTTTCTAGAACGCACAAGAACTAGAACCTGAAGATGTGGCTCTGTTAGAAAAACAAGATAAAGGAGCAAAAAAAGTGAAAATCATACTAAAACAAATTGTACGGGTATGTAAAATCATTGAATGAAATTCTTGTTAAACAAGCTTATATAAGTAAATATTTTTGTTATTTAAGGCATTCGAAGCAAACAATGAGTTTCCTATTCCCTTTTACAAACTTGTCATAGATCCAAATAACTTCATGAATACTGTTGAAAATATATTTCAAGTTTCATTTCTTGCAAGGGATGGCATTGTTGCAATTGAAACTGGTGATAATAACATGCCTCATGTTAGAGTCACCCATCCAAACGAGAAGGATCTGGTTCAGTGTACAAGTCAATCGGTTTGCAGTATTAATTTGGACGTTTGCAAAGTAAGTATTGAATCGGGTGTTATTTGTTTTTTTTTTTTTACAAAAACAATGGTTTACTAACGTATTGTACATTTAATTAGGAAATGATAAGTTTGTATGACATCAAAGAACCGATGCTTAAAATTGACAATACCACGTAACCAAGTTGTAATTTTCTTTTAGCTTTTTACTAATAAGTTGTTTTATGAAGCAAAAATAAAAGTGAGTACTTTAAAATTTGATTAAAAACAATCTACAGTATGGTTTCGATAATTTAAATGAAGAAAATTAGTTCATAGTGTTGGTTTTTAACGGTAAGCTTAATAGTTGCTTCTATCTATTGTTGACCCAAGACGGAGTGATTAGTTCTGTTTATTACTGAATTCTGGTTGATAATGACAAATGTGTGGTATAATTTTCAGTGATAAGCAGATCATTAATTCATTCAAACTAGTTGTGTTGCTTCTAGATCGAACTATTAGCGTTCTTTGAGATCCACTTCTTTCCTTGGATTCATTAATTGCTCTGGAAGGTAGGTAATAACATAAGAGAATTCAATTTTTGTGGAGTATCCAAACAATTTAAACAAAGTTGAACAGAATAAAAATATTTGTATACAAATATTCCGTGAAGTAACTGAATTTCTTTAAACGTATGGAATAACTGATGAGTTTTTTGTCTTCATAAAGAAAAGTTCTGGTTTAAATTCGAAAATAGATAAATGTATTATATTTTTTTTATTAAAATTAAGTGATTTTCTTTCGTTATTTAATTGATTTAACATAAATTCTCCATTTAGAAGCAGGCTGCAATTTTTGTTGTCATATACTAAATTTAAAAAAAAAATCAAAGTTCTATATTTTTGTTGCTTGTTTTACTTAAAAAAAAAATACAAATAAAAAAAGACTGCATAGGTCGGCAAATATGTGTGTGTGTCATAAAGAACAAAAAATAACTTAACAATTATATTTTTTTATATTGAATAAAGAAAATTAGCAAAATGAAAATAAAACGTGGACAAACTATATTCTAAAGGTTGTTTTAACAATTTTAATTTCTTTTTGAATTCGATAAAGTTTTTGTTTTTTGTTCTTGATATTTTATATGGATAACAATTGTTTTTTTTTTTATAAAAGGGACAGTTTTTTAATCAGACAAACAAAACAAGAAAAACCAACTACCCTTCTTGGCCGAAGTCTTCTGTGAACTTTTGTAATTTCTTAAGGTCATCTTCGTTGACGGTTGGTTTGGTACGAGATAGTGATTTTAACATGTCACGCTAGACAAAAACAAACAATACAATTACAACGCCATTCTGTTGATCAATTAAGTATATGATATTCTCACCATTGTAACAGGAGGTTCGAATAATTTATCGCTATCGACATCCATCCATGCCATTTCAAATGCCCCTTGATCGCCTGGTGAGCAAGGTGTTAGCAAATCGTCAACAATTAGATTTTTGTCAAGAGGTGATGGGCCTCTAATCCTCTGTAAAAAAAAAAAATAATTTAACAGAAGTCTTTCATATTTTTGTAGAAGTTTTTTAAACGTTATTAAAACTACATAAATATCGTGGTTTTAAATGTTTTGTTTTAAACCAATACCATCTATAGTTACCTTGAAATGAGTAGCTTGTTGAACTTTTCGGACAGGTTCCATAAGTGCATCACGAACCACAATTGATATATCCGCTCCAGAATATCTGTAATAGTGTAATACGTCAGTTCATTTAAATCAGCATTATAACCACTGATTAAACCTACCCTTCAGTTCTGCTAGCAAGAACTTTCAAATCTTCTTCTGTGAGCACATGTGTCGTGTTACCCAAATGAATTTTAAACATAACTAATCGAGCATGATCCTCGGGAAGCGGAATGTAAATACGCTTTTCAAAACGCCTCCGAATAGCTGAATCTAATACCCATGGAATATTGGTAGCTCCAAGAACTAAAATCCCATCAGTATCATTGCCAACACCTTGCATTTGAACCAAAAACTCTGTTTTGATTCTTCTTACACTGTCGTTTTCATTATCCGATCGCGCCGAACACATCGAATCAACTTCATCGATAAATATAATACTTGGCTTATGTTGGCGGGCTAATTCGAATAGATTCTTGACCAACTTTTCCGATTCACCAAGCCATTTTGACATAAGATCAGAACTCGACACCGAAAAGAATGTCGAATTATTTGCCTCGGTGGCAACGGCTTTGGCCAAGTACGATTTACCAGTACCGGGTGGGCCGAAGAGCAGGATGCCTTTCCATGGTATTCTTTTGCCAGTGAACAAATGTGGAAATTTAATGGGCAAGATTACAGCTTCCTTGAGAGCTTCTTTGGCTGCTTCCAGACCAGCAACATCTGACCATTTGACTTGAGGTTTTTCAATGACGATGGCACCTTCCAACTTACTCTGAAGTTTCTTTTTCTCTGGATCTTCGCCATCTGAATCACTATCACTCTTCTTGTCCTTGTCTTCCCTGTAAAGATAACAGTCAAAAATTATTAAATAACATAGTCAATTTAGTTTTTGTAGAACTTTTTTTTTTAATTTTGTTTGATTAGGCAAATGTAAAAACTTGTGGTCATAGTTTCACAGGAGTTTTTCGTTATTTGAGGGGCGTTAGTTTAAGAACTACACTTTACTACATATATGTATATTATCAACACAAACGACTTTGTATTTTAGTTGGACAAATTACACTCATCAAAGTTTTACGGCGGTGCTGAATGTTTAACGATGATTTGTGAGATCAATTTGTCTCAAAGGCAATAAAATCTTTACCAATGTAAAAATAACTTGTATTTTTTTGTTTTCAAATATATTTTTTGAAGAAACCCTTAAAAACATTGAAAAGAAGGATATAAGAGCTGCACAAAAAGAACATCACTATTTAGAATTTTAATATAGTGTCGTATCGAATCTCCACAATTTTTAAATTCGTTAACAATGATCAGTCTACTTAGAAGTGTGAATTGTGAAAGTTAGTTAAGTTAACGGTCAACAGTTATAAAAAAGTGGTAATGAGTTTACTTGGCAACATAACGCCGATAATTTTGAAATAACAATAATTTATTGCCAAATTAGAACTCAACGAGAGCCGACAAATATTGGAAAGGCTAAGTCTTATCGTGAAAAACGTCACTGAACCAATCTATTATTGATGACCACCCGAGAAAATCTATGATTCATCCATCAGTTTTCATTCCAAATCACTACATTTTACAATTAGTGCCAAGCAACCGAGCTAATGCGCCATCAACGATTGTGTAGTTAACTGTTTAGTTGCAGACTCGTTTTATTCTTTAAAATTTCGAATAATCAAGTTTACTTACTTGGAAGCAGAATCACCCTCCTTCACGGGCTTCTTTTTACCTTTCTTCAGATATTCCTTCAGTTTCTCAGCACGGTCTAAGTACTGAAGGCATTTAGCCCGAATCGATTCCTTTGCCTTCTCTCCCTGAGCTTCATCTAAAAAATTGAAAAACAAACAAATACAATTTAACTCCAGTAAAACTTTATCGACCACATACATTTGATGGCATGCAAAAAGTATTCCACTCCATGCTCGTAAAGGCGTAATGCTTCAGCATAATTCTTATTGCGATCCTCCTCAGTAGCTTTTGTCACCAAATCGATGGCTTTTTGAAGTGTTGTTCCAGCAGCCATTTATCTGGATGATCTTCAAAAAGGAAATACAACAAACCCAACAAATATTAAAAGGTTAGATGTTAATGTACAAGAAATTATATTCGTCAAATGAATGACTCAAATTTATGGGCAGTGTTGTGCTGTGAGCTGTGATGTCATAGAACTCATTCGTCTGATTGAAATAACACAAAAAAGAACTTCAATTGATTTTTTTTGGAAGACTCCTAGTTCGGAATAAAATCTCAATTTGAATTCGATTGGAATTTCAAATCACTTAACATTAAATTAAGGACTTTACTAGAGGAAAATGAATGGAATTATTTTTTTTTCTTGTTCAAAACAACAAAAAAAAAAAATTTGATTTCTATCCGACCGACGGCGATGTGACCCAGACAGACGGGTTTTCTTTTGTTGATAAATTACGGCGCATCTTATTTGACGAATGGCCCATGGAAGGGATTATAGTCTGTAGTGATATTTACCTTCTTAACTTTATAATTAACTATATTAAAAACGTAAAAAAAGAAACGAAAAACTACTTTGGATAATTTTTAATCGAAATTTCAAAGCGTTTACACCACTTTTGCAAAATGAAAATGACGATTTTGACGTTTATGTTTTTGTGCAATGGTAGCGTTCGAAGCTTCTACGAAATCGACAGCGCCAGTGTCTGCCAAACTGTTTCGGATTTTTATATTTTGGTTTGAAGAGTAGTGCTTGCTATACAAATTATTTCATTTCAGGAAAATATGAAATTTTTACAATTATAGTGAGTTGTTTCTAATAAATAATTATTCTCATTTCTTACTAGTAAACAAATTAATACAATTTACGTTTTTGCAGTACTCTTATTTAACAGTTTTAATATTTATTTAATTCATAAAATGCAATACTTTAACAGTTTTAATATTTATTTAATTCATAAAATGCAATCAATTATAGTTAATAGGAATTTGTTGGCTGCTCTGATATGGAGCTCGTCTTAATCTTAATCATAACTGCCCGTAAAATATTCTGTTCTGTTCTTCTTCTCTATCTTGTGTTACAGTATTGCCGTTTCTGTTACACTTACTAAAATTAATTCTAATTAATAGAAGCACTATGACATTTATCGATCTAGATAATCAGAAAGACAGTCCTCTATGGTTAGAGACTACCATTAGATATTTAGATTAGGAGATTTTTACATTTTTAAAATATAAATAAAAAGTAAAATCATTTTTTTAATTTCTTAAACTAAATTTGTTATAGCTTGAACAAGTTGATGGATAAGTGTATATTCGGCATAGAAAATTTAATTTTTTTGATTTATAATGTTTAATATATAGAAAAGTAAAGTTTATAATATGATGACCCAGTTAAAAAAATTGCAATGTCATTTAAAGAATCTGGATCACATTGACATACTACTACATGCAGAAGATTTAACTTAAATGTAGTAGTTTTTTTTTTTGAAGAAAAAGCAGTAGATCTACGGCAATTGTAGTAAAGTCATAACACTGCTGAAACACGAAACTTATTGAGTTAACAAAAGAAGGTTTTTTGTTTAACGTACGAAAGTAATTCATTTCCTTCAGCAGTTGCACTAGTTTGAAGATGTGCATTTTTTCCATTAGCATGAAATGAAGGGCTAATCGCTAGTATAACATACATAGCTGTTGAGAATAGAGTAGAAACGTTAGGTTTTCAGTTTATTCCTGACATACCCTGACAGTTTCACAGTCGTGGTTCAATATTTTATCCACCGAAGAACAATTTCAATCTACCAATTTCGGCCAGTTAAATGATCTGCAACACTAGCCTTTAATAATGTTTTTAAAATACAAATATCTAAGCCTCTGTTTAAATCAGTCAGTTGAAATTATTAAATCACGGATTAAGTACCTATAAGCATCCAAACACGATTGTGCAATTTCAATTTGATCCTGTTCATTCGATCATATGCTTATTTTATAGGGTCTGAAACTTTAGTTGATGCTTCTCTGAACATCCTTCAAATCCTTTCAATTATAAAATCACATTTTTACCACTAGACAAGTTCCTAATAACCTACACTATACGCCCATTTTAAGAGCTCCACTATATGTGTTTGTCAATTGATTGTTTTCTTCAATGATAAAATCCTCCGTTAATCGTCTGTTACTTATGTGGTCATCATGAGTTCCAATAGTCTTTGTCAAATAGAAAAAGAAATAGTCTATCTCTGGTCCTAGTCTCATTAACACACGTTATTTTTTTTAAACAAAAAAGTTCTGGATTTGTGTAAGTTTTCAATTCTTATTTTTATATAACTAAAAAATAAAAAAAACATGGCTTTAATAAATTGGTATAATTCTTGCCAAGACACAAGTAAACTAATTCGACAAAATAAATATGCTATCGAAAATAATATTCAGAACATGATCGATATTTTAACCTCAACAAACTATGAGTTCGAATTTAATGAGTCGGCTGACCAGAACCGGGGATATAATAAAAAACAGTTTTTACCCCGAAAACCCCCACCGCAAAATCAATTACCAACATCATCTGTTGATGAGTTTCCAGAAATTCGGTGTAATATGATTGGAGATTCGAATGGTAATTTGGAAACACGCGGTCCGTTTCAAATGCCAAGGTCAAACCTAAAAATGAAAATTCTCCCTTCACCTCAGTTGCCCATTGGAAAAGGAGGAAATGACATCAACTACAACTTTGATCCAGAGATTCAACTTCAAGAAGACCAGAAATATACAAGTGCTCATAAGATTCCCTATTTGTGGAATGGCATCCTACCCCAGCCTCGCAACTATCGCATCACAACATATTCGCAGAAAGTTTTTATTGGCGGCATTCCATGGGACATGAGCGAGCAATCGCTGAACAAATTGTTTGAACCTTTTGGTAGAATACGAGTCGAATGGCCCAGAAGGGACAAACACGCTGTCCAGCCGAAAGGGTATGCCTACATTATATTCGAGGCCGAGACAAAGGTGAGAGAGCTGCTCGCAGCTTGCACTACCTCAAAATATTGCCCAGAAAACGGTGGCAACTACTTCTTTCACATATCGTCTGGTCGTATTCGAACGAAACAGGTAGAGATCATCCCATGGACCATTTCTGACTCAAATTTTGTCACATCCACCCATCAGAAGCTGAATCCGAGTAAAACTGTATTTGTAGGAGCCCTACATGGCAAACTGACCGCCGAGGGACTGGCCACGATAATGAACGATATGTTTGACGGAGTTGTGTATGCAGGCATCGATACGGACAAATACAAGTATCCCATCGGATCGGGTCGCGTGACCTTCAATAATAGCCGCTCTTACATGAAAGCTGTATCAGCTGGCTTTATTAAGATTAAGACAACTATCTTCACCAAGACCATTCAAGTTGACCCCTACCTGGAGGACACCTTGTGTGCATTGTGCGGCGTACAACATGGACCGTACTTTTGTAGGGAGCTGGCCTGCTTTCGCTATTTTTGCCGGACTTGCTGGCAATGGCAGCATTCGTTTTATGATTTTAAGCTTCACAAGCCGCTCACAAGGAGCTCGCGATCGGACACTTTGATTGGGTTCGATTTATCAAGTCCCTAGGAACGAATATTTATTTATTTACTTTTTTTTGTGAAAAAACTATTTATTTCAGTTTTTATTTGTTATTATTTATTTAATTGGCGATTTTGGTAGACTAATTGTTTATTTATATTTTTTAAGTGTAAAAATTTTGTTTTCCATTTTTTGATTTTGATTGTTTTCATTAATTTAATTTTCAAAAATGAATTGTTTTTGAATATTTAAGTTATAAACATTTGCAATTCGATTTTTAAATTAGCGATACATGTTATGATGTACGTGAATACGATTGTAGATATTGCCCGATCCTTTAAGGGCATTGTTTAAAACATATTAATTTTAAAACATAACAACTTATGTTTTAATTATTAAATAAACTATTTCTAAAGGAATTACATTTCTATTCACTGGAATATTGTTATATAGTATATATATTTTTTTGTTATTTTCATAATGTAAATATTTATGTAGTTTGATCAATTCAAATTTTTGTAATATAGACCTCTCATTATGTATGAAACATTATATAAATTTCTTATTCTTTAAAGAATAAAATTTAATACTGATTTTGTTTTAATATTTAAAAAAAAAAAAAATAAAATTATAAAATGTCAAACATTTTTGCTGGTTCAAAAAGCATACGATTTTTATTTCTTTATTTTGGCTTTTTATGGTCCGTGTGTATGTTAGTTTTATGGAGTTTTGATACCTGTTGAACATCTGGAGGGATAACTTATCATTGATGAGTGTCTTCAACAAAAATATTCATTATAACATCAAGTAAGTTTATTGTGTTAGTGGAGAGTTTGTGGTCAATGTGTAATAATGGAATTCGAAGTGAACCGTGTCTAGTTGCGGAGTAACAATTTTGCTTTCTCATTTTTCACTTCGAAGTTATTTAAATGGAACATTCAAATTAATATGCATTGATTAATTGGCCGTTAACAGGAAGTCGGAAGTAATTCATCAATCATCACAAAAGAAAAAAAAATAATTGCAAACAGAAGGAAATTTTTATATATTAGATTGTCTAGTGCGGGCAGTACCTGGTTTAAAAAACTACTTATTTCAAAGAATAATATTTAGGGGTGTACTTCAAGATAACATCAAAGATAAGCATTGTAAAGAGTAGTGTTTTATAATTTTCTATTTAATATTAATAGGAGTTATTTTGACGAGTTTAAATGCTCAGGCATTTGTTTAACCTAACAAAAAAAAAATGTATAAAAGGGGATGGGATTTAAGGGTTAAGGGCGATGAAATGGGTTTATTTTTGGAACAAAGTTATATATTTAAAAGTAATTCTTTTTTAAATCACGAAAAGTTATTAGTTTTTACGGGAAGAAAATTTACTTTAGAATTAGACAAACTGTTGAATGAGGAGGTTTAAAATAAAATATTTCACTTGCTTTTAATTTTTAAATATTTTAAAATATTTGAATTTTATTTATAAAAAAAAACAAATTGTAATATTTTTGTTGTTATTTCTTATTGAAGAACATATACATACATATGTAAGTAGTCTTATGCGTACATTTATATTGTATGTATGTACATACATACATATACATATGTACATAAATGTATAATATATAATATATAATATATAATATATAATATATAATATATAATATATAATATATAATATATAATATATACATATATACATATATAATATTATGCGTATAACTATAGTTGGAAATGAGTAAGTTTAATCAATCAATTTAAAATTTAAAAGTTTAAAATTAAATTTTATCACCTATAAACGCAAACGTTAAAAGTTAACTATTAAGAAAAAAGACGAACAAAAGGTAAAGACTTAATTTTTGTCATTGCAAACGTTCGTACATCATTTTGAACTTTCATACTTGTGCAGAAATTAAGATTGCTCTCAACAGTGACAGTTTAGATCGTTATGGAAGCCTTTTAAGAAACAAACTAAACTTAGCATCCAGTGTGTTTGGTAACGTCAAATTTTATTTAAATCACAGGAGCTGTTTTTAAGAAAAAATAAATTTTATAACAGGTCAATTTCCGTACACTTAACGAGAAAAATTCTAAAATAAAAAAAAAATAAAAATTCAAACATTTTGACCTCGAACAAAAACAAATTCATGACAATGAGTTACAAAAATACTATACTATGTACATACATTGTAAATATGTACATACAAAATTTTATTTAATAATGTATGCATGTTTTTCATTAAATCAATTTTGTTTAATAAAAATGTAGAAAGCGGCTTTAAAAGGTAAAATTATAAGTCGAAAATTGTTTGAGATGTTTTCAAAAAGTTATTGTTTTGATGAATTGGATTCGCAATCCGGGGAAGAAGCTTTGATAGTAAAAAGAATGAGTAAAAAAAATTCACACCTTCTTAGACACTCACCCTATACAGGTCAAGGTATGTACCTACCGACAAAAAAAAAGTAGTTAAATGGGGAAAGTCCAGCAAAGGTTAATTTTCTTTTTAAATAAAAAACAGCAGATTTGTGTAAAAAGGTGAACTTCTCTGTACCACTTTCCCATTTCTTTATTTTTGTCAATTGGTTTTAAGTTTCAATTCGGATCGGTCTGCGTTAATATCCAACAGTTGAAACAAATGATGCCTTTTTAAGAAAAACTTCTTTATAAGTTAGTTCTTTTACCTCGTTTTTGATTTGACCTATTACGATTGTTGCGACCTTAATGATCGTTATGGCACATTGCGGCGTAATAAACCGGAAATAAATCAACAGACTCATCAGTGCGCTTAATTTCGCATAGCAATATTACAACGACAATCCTAAAGTTTTTTTCTTGTTGTTGTTGTTTAAAGATACGAAAACGCATATTTAAGATGCTCTTGTTACTTTTTTATTTCATTGCTGCAACATTCAAAGCCTTTTATCACGACTTATTACATTTTGTGATTTTTTTATTGTTCTTTCCTATTATTTTTTATTTAGCTCTACCTATTATTGCAAGAAAACAAAATAAAACAAAAAATGAAAAAGATATAATTATTTTGGTGGCAAAGTTACTCATTGTAGCCACATATTTTGTATTTTGCCTGCTCCAGCTCCCCCACTCTCAAAGTTGTCTATACAAGTATCTACCTATTGAAGCCGGAGCTCCAACAATTTGAATTCATCATGGAGTTTCCACTTTCATCAAGTTAGTAACTCCGCGGCTCCCGTACAATTCGCTCTTACATTTTGATTGGAAATCTACCGTCTTGATAGTAATGGTACCTTAAAAATAAAAAAAAAATCTTGACATATTATAATTATAACGTGAAGCCATTCAACTCTGATTTGTCCGCCCGCCTGTCATAGTCAGTTCAAAGTGCATCTTTTTAAAACTTCAATAAATAATTTAATTTTACCCCGATGCGATGCTCTGCTTCACTTAAAAATTAATAATTGGAATATCTTTGCTGCGAAAAGTGTTGTTGTTGTTGGTTCTGTTTGATTCGTCTTTACCAGTTTTGAAGAAAATTGCATCGCTTCGCGGCGGCGGTAACTTTCGGCACATAAAATAAAACAAAAAGTAAAATATCTATCCGTATTTCAGTAAGCCGTAGGCAACGTCTTAAAGGTACTTGGTTTTTGTTTTAAAAGAAGCTCGTATTGTGTTGAAACGAGACAAGATTTCGAAACTAGTGTAAAAGATATTCTTTGCGTTTGCGCGAAAGTCAACCACAAGTTCCGCAGAGACACGAGAGTGCATCAGTGATGGTCAATGCTGTGCTTAAGAACCGTCAAGAGATGGCATTTTAGTAAAACCATTATTAAACCAAAGGTACGAATTTCTAAAGATATCTCCATTAAGTTTACATTGTGGCATTGTGCAATGGATTTCAGACTTTAAAAAAAAAGAAAACCATTTGAACATAAATAACTCACTGAAGATACTCGGACTAGCACATATACAAAATGTACAGTTCGTTTGGATTGAATGTGGGACAAGTGCATTATTTAAGTGCGAATAAAAAACGGTATGAACACATAAACAGCGACGACGACGAGACACGGTCAGCCAAACGAATTTGCTTTCAGATTGATTTTCAATTGTGACAGTGCATAGGTATAGAGTGACAGTGGTGGCGGGGCTTTGATGTAGGTATTCCTAGCGACTTAAAATTCGTCTGATGCGGTGTTGTAGATTGTTTTATACAGTGCGGCTTGTTTGATTAGTCATTTTAAGCTTGGACTACAAAATTGTGATTTTGAATTAAACTACCTAGATTGGTGCAGAATCTGTCAAGGTGATGAGTGACGGTCACAATTTTGGAAGTCCAATTTTAATTGAAAATTAAAATTTTCAAATGGTTTCATTATACCTGCATAGTAATGAGATAAAAGTTCAAAATTGACTTTCTTCCTTCTAAATTTGGTAGCTTTTCAGGTCACTGGAATGTTTGTTTGAATTGAAAAACACCGAGAAAATGTTTTTTTTTTTTGGTCGATTCCACCCCTGAATAGTAGGAACATGTAGTTTATTATCATTTTGAATTATCTTCCAATCGATAAAAAAAAATCTAAATTTTGTACATAGGTACATACATATATTATATTGATCCATGAACTTGGTTTTTAAACAATTTAATTTCTTAAAACTATATAGGATGTAATTTAATAGTTTATTGATTTTGAAAAATAAAGTTAAAGAGGACAATTAGAAAACTATAACTGCCAGTTTTTATATATGTATGTATGTAACTATCACGAACATTTTTAGTACCAAAGTTATAAAATTTTAAAATTTAAGACTATTTTTGAAGTAAATTATTATGTCATCTCACTGTTGATGATAAGCAAAAAATTAATTGATTTTTGTTGTTAAATACAATTTTTAAAGTTTAAAAAATACAAGCATTTACTTTTTCCTGAGAGGAGAAAATAATCATAAGAATTATGAAATGGATTAAATTTAGTCGAAATGATCATACATCTATACATAGTTGGCAACCACCTGTAAACATGTTATTTTACTCGTATGTGAATAATGTGTTTTAAGTTCTGGTCTAGCACCTACTGCTTTTAAACGTTTACCATTTTTATGTTAGAGTATATCTAATCTCATGAACCGTACTGTATTAAAAATGTGAGTGTGTTTTATGTGGGTCAATACTTTGAGTTCTTTGGGTTTGTTTTTGTTTTTGTTTTATTTTTTTTTTTTGCTCAAGTAAGTGACTAACTGAATGAAAGTGGAAACATAAATTATTATGAAACAGTGCGTTTGTTGACTGATAAAGATGTATACTTACAAATGTTTCCTGACTGCTTTTTATGTAGAAGCATGTCTATCAAAAAATTAAAAAGCCTTGACAACCAAAAGCCTTATGTAGAGTCAGCCAATGGTTATTGCATCAAGATATAAAACTTCTACATATATTAAATAAGTATTATAAAACGAACACTTTGCCTCGAAAGTTGGGAACAGTGGTTGGATAGCCCGAAAATGGCTAAGACTAATTTGAACATAATAACACAACATAGCGAACCATGATTTAGTGCTTATTATTCTTTACCTGTTGAAGATGGCTAGTAAAAGTTAGTCGAGCATTTTCCATAAAGTTTTATTGTAATTTACCGCAAAGTCATGATTCTTGTAATTTTATATTTTCTTTTTTTTTAATTTGAATCGGAAAAGATATGTACTTAAAGGTGAGTTCGTGTGAATTTGGTTTACATTATTGAATTGGGGTCAAGATGTCTTGAGAACGAAATCAGAATTAAAATAGGTACATAGTTCCAAAGTTATTGGCTATCGATTTTATTACTATTTCGTGTTTTTTTTTGCTTTGTTTACTTTTTATTTTGTTTTGTTTTCGTTAAAGAAAAAATTATCTTGTATAGTATATTTTCATTCATAAGGTTACTGTCATTTTACATTTAAATTGCAGTTCAAGTTGTTTAACGTCGAACTATAACAGTTCCTTCATCTTTTTGGCATTTCAGTTTGAAAATTAAATGAATTTGAGCATAATGGTTTAAATTCCTGATTGGTGAACTGTCAAAAAAATGCCCTCCATTTCCTACTGTCACCATCAAGTGTCAGAAAACTGCGATGTTTTATTCCACTGAAAGCTGACTGTATTTAAAGTTTTATGTTAAGGATTTCGTTGTTCAATTTCAATATTATATAAAAATGACATTTAAGAAACAAACTAGTTTTCTTTGTGTTATAATTTATAAAAATTCAGTTGACTGGTATCACAAAAGTACAAATTCTTTGAAACTTTTTTATGAGTAAAATTAGAATTAAACGTAATGGCTCTTGAAAGTAAAAAACAAATTAAAATAACTTATTGTTGTTACTTGTTTACTTACTTGTATCTATAAAAGCTAAAAAGTAATAAAATACAAAGTTAAATAAAAAAAGAATAATTTTATTGTTCCCAACGAACAAAAAAATTATTTGATGTTTAAGTGTTGGGTCATTTAGAGATTCTATATTACTTTTTCCTATTGTTTTAACAATTATAATCACGTCTTGAATGTCCAAAAATAGAATTGTTTTATAACATACAATTCTTATTAGGTTTATTTTTAAGTATGTTTGAAATATATGTATAAGAACAAATTTATTATTATTCAAATGACTACTTCTTCCATTAATTGAGTTTTAGCTTGAAAATTAAAAACACACTGGATATAAGTTTTAAAAAAAGAATGTGTTGAAAACTTGATTTTAAGTTTACTTATTATTATTATTATTATTAAAAATACGTTACGGAATTCTAAATACATTAAATTTCCTTAGCTAGTTTCTTCATAACTTTTTATCATTAAATGAATCTCTTAAGAACTTAATTGGAGCATTTAATTTGTTATAAAACACACCTATTAGAGGCAAACTTAATGGACCAATATGTTTTTCTGATATGAGATCATGGCTAATTATGTATTAAAAAATCAAGTAAATTGCGGCGTGAAAGTAAAAGTTATTTTCATACATAGCTATAACCCCGATTCAGTGACACGAGTACAGAGGTATTTAATAATTTATCAACTTTATTCAATGTCATCAGTAATCATGTGCGCAAGAATCTTATTGAAAAATAACATTTAAGTTGGTAAACTTTACTATGAACATTTAAGGAGGTAAACAGGTTAAGAATAAAAATGTATCTAAATCAAGGTTTTCATGTTCTTCAAGAACTTGAATTAAATCAACCATTGGAATAATATTATTATGTAGATTCGAAGAACTCCATCACCATTACCATTATTATGACCACCGACGGAATTCTTTTCTTATTTTTCGACCAAAAGAATAAATAAAATGTGTGCATACATTAAAAGTAAAATCATTGCTTTTTTGGTTACCGGAAATCTGCAAAGAATCACTTCCGGCAAACAATTTGGACAACATTTTTGTTTTTTGCATAAAAACTTTATAAGTGATAATTATCATCTTCCGCTGTTGGCGGTGCATCTTATGTGACCTAAATTAAACTCTTTGCCAAAAACGTAATGACAATAATACAACAAAAAAGCAATTACACTTGTGTTCACAGTTTCCAAGCAAGGGGACCATGACAGTCACGGTGGGTTTATTATTCTTTTCACCCTGAAATTTTGCCTATATTCAATGGATAAACATGCAAAAGGGTTTTCAAAATTTTAACGGTCAACAGATGTTACACTGCTGAAGGTTAACTAAAGAAGTTAGCCCTGAGAAATTACCTTTTTCTTTGTTAACAAGATTGTTATGTTAGTACAAGCCCAAGATTATATTTTTGATTAATATGCCTATTATATGTTTAGTATTCAGTTTTTATTACAATTCTGATCATCTGTTAACGTTAACAGATGACATTTGAATAAACACAACATTTTTTCAAACTTCAAACAAATGCACTTCCGCTGTTTGTTGAACGTGGTAGATGAGGTAGTGTACATTGAATGTTGACAATACAGTGAAGAAACATGCAACGTTTGTGGTGTTAATAAATTTATTTCTCTCAACAATCGGTATGACACTTAATTTGGTGGTAATTAAATAAACAAAGACTTTTTTGTATCTCTCAGTTGAATATTTTATGTGCGTTTTTGTCGTTTATTTAAAATCCAGTGCCTTGGAGGAAGGTCATTAATTATTTATTTATTTTTTCTCTTTAAAGTAGAAATAATGCAGTTATTAAAGATATTGTTTTTTTCCTCTTTAACCTCTAGCTGAATATTTAAGACAAGTTTGTATTAAAAAAAACGTTACAAAATTTTATCGGATATTACAAACAAGATTTTGATACAATTATTCAAAAATCATTTTTTATCATTGTTTTGAGCAAAAATTAAAAAAAAACAAACCTAAATTTACAGTAACTAACTGGTTCTCGTCTAATAACCACAAAAATTACATTGAATTGGGAAATTAGCGATAAATTATCGAATTAAAATCAAGGTTTGCTTGTCAAATTAGAATACGATCAATCTGATTTAGATTATTTTGGAGTTAAAGTTATATGTTATACGTAGGTGTTTATGATTGTTTTCATTACCATAATTATGTTGCAATTTAATAAGTGAAGAACTAACAGTTCCATTTCAATAAGCTCTATCCGCTAATTTAAGTATAATTTTAATAAACATATTGAGGTTGATAAAAACACACCCGTAACAAAAATAAATAATAAAAAACATTCAATTTAAGATTTAAAAAAATGTATTTTAAAACATATCATTTTATTTGTCTTTCTGTTAATTTTGTGTTTTGTTTTTTATTTTTTCTTAATCAAGAACTAATGTAGGTACGTTAAAGGAATTCAATTCAAAGTAAAATTTCAATAACTATTTATGACATTTTCACTAACTACTCAATTATATTGTCACTTCCACAATACTTTGAAAATATTATCATCTTTGACAGTGTTGTTATTGATACTTGATACAATATTAGTTTCTTTTAAATATCTCATAAAACTTAATAGAGCAAACCATGTTCTTAGTCAAATTCACAGAATTTGCTAAAGTAGTAGAGGACATAAACCTTATCAAATGTAGACTGTATGGCATAGTGATTCAGCAGTTCTTAAAACGAAAAAACCCTAATCGATTAGCTGACTCACAGAGACACTGATAGATCATTAACTGTAAACTATAAAACTCTTTTCGATTTTGTAGAATCTTTAATTTGTTTCTAATTTACATATTTCAATAAATGAGTATCTATAAATTTGTATCTTCTATAAGACAATTTGTTTATTTTTTTAAAAGGGCTTGTATCCTGCACAAATTTAAAATTTTAAAATGTCATAATTTGTCTTGTAAGGAATTTAAAGGTTTACCTTGAACTTGAACTTTACCTAAAAATAGATCTAAGAAATTTTTGACAAGCTTTACTGAATGTGGATTCAAGTAAATGTCTAAAGGGAATGTCAAATCTGAGAAAATAGGTATTTTTTTGAGACTTATTTCGACATCTATGTATCTATTTTACGCCCTTATTTAAGGTTAGAAAGAGATGCTAGTTTTACAAAAACAAAAAGTTATGTGAATAGTTTTCAAAAAATTAGTTTGAAACTCATCTAAAAATAAGCCCAATCATTTTCGATAAAATTACATAGATTCCTTAAATATGGAACATAAAATGTACACCTTTATTTAGTTAACTCTCAGCTGTACATTAATTGAATGTATAAACAGAAATCATTAAAACACCCTGTATCGAAAAAATATACATTTTATCAAGTGCATATGTATAAAGTTATTTTTTTTGGCGCGAAGCCCACAAATAAGATATTACAGTTTAAGGTAAATTATTTTGTAACAGTTTGTGGTTGATATGGAGAGTTATGTATTAGCAAATAATATAATTATTTATAAAATTATACAAGTACATAATTTTCGTTTTATAATTTAAAATGCATTTCCTACGACACAATAAAATAAAAATTGTATTTTCATCTCTTCATATTTCCATTTCAGACCAACTTCAAACTTGTTACAACCAAACAAGTTTGAGTGGATTACTCCAGCGCAAGTGAAAGTCAACCAAGTTCGGCAGCCTAACCGCCAAATAATCCAACAACCAAACAACCAAACCACCAATACACCGCGTCGATCGCACCACGCCGCGCCGCCGCCGCCGCTAGCCGCCCGCCACACCGCGCCGGTGCAACCACTCCGCGTGAAAGTGACACTTTCATTTTTCAAGTACCTACCGCATCATTCGGATCGTATGTTTTATTTGTTTACATTTTAAAACGTCATACTAAATGGGTATGAATCTAATATCGGTGTATCTTCTTCTTCAAAGTAATCCAATGGTGTGAATTTTGTTTTTGTAATCGATTACTCACCGGTTAATATCTATGTATGTATATGAATACGAAATATTGAAAGACTTTTGCTTTTACCTGCAATTAACATACAACAATTTGTTTATTTTTAATTTGAAAATGAAAGTGGAATTATATAATATCTCCAAATAATGCCAACAAATAATACACAAGTACACTCGGGCGTATACTTAACCATATTTCTTATTCGGTGTGAAGTTAAATAATAATAATTATTATTGGAGAGGATCGTTTTGTAGCTGAATATAAAATAAAAATAAAAATAAAAAAATATGCCCATAACTTTGATAAAATAAAACAAAAGCTTAATTCATTGTTTAAAGATGCACGGAACAATAATCGTGATATTGATCGCGTGCGTTGTGGTACAATCACTAAGCGCAGGTAAGTGGGTGGAAATAGAGAAATGATGAGTGGAGTTACAGGGAGATATCCGCATTCGGTGTAAATTTTAAGGAAATAATTTAAAACATACATAAGCAGTTATAATTTGCAAGAAAATACAAATTAGACATTCAAATAGTTCCGAATTTAAATTATACTCTATAATTTACATGTAAGCTTAACCGAAATCAGCAATCATTCAACGTTATCGTTTTCCTATATTAATTAATTCACTCCACGACAGAAAAATAAAATACACCTTTTGTTATTAGATATTTTGATAATTATCAACTTTTTGTATTTCTAAGTTTTTAAGCTGCTATTAAAATATTGCATAAGCATTTAAGCAACCTTGGAAAATTATGGTGTATGTATTTGCATCCTTAATATCAAAATTAATTTGCGATTGTTTGTAAGTATTACAGAGATTTCAATTATAACATACATTAGCAGGAACATATAATTCGTACGAACAAAAATTGCGATGATAAAAATTAAACACACAACACACACAATAAAATGGTAAAAATTAATATTTACAGATCAAAAATTGGTAGTAGAGTCGTAATTGGCTTTTGTTTTTTGACGGTTTTTGAATTAATTTTATTTTTTCATTCAAATAAAATATGAACATTTTTCTGTTTTTCTTTGAACAAAATTTGATCAGAATTCATTTAGTTGTTTATTAAACTTACTTACATAATGTAAGTATCGATTATTTCCTGTCATTTAATAATTAAACTTAGAAAAAACCTTTTTTTATTCCAACTCATATCTAAGATATGAAATATTGATGTCTGTGCTAATAAAGCAGTTTTAGATACATATTTACAGAATCTTAACTAAAAGTACGAACATAATATGAGAAGATTATGACGAAATAGGAGTAAAATAATTTGTTATCTTGGATCGCAGTAGATTTAGTTTAACAACCAAAAAAAACGTGTTCTTAATTCGTTTTTAGATTTCAACTTTAAATGGCGAAAACCACAGAAGGAAGCCTTAGATGAAATCAACGACAAAGAGCTGTTAAGAGCTGTCCAGGATTCTGTCAAAGAATGGGAAATGAATAGAAAAACACATCACAGGTTTGAGACAAAATAATTCGATGAACTTAATTTTAATGTTCTTTTTTGTGTTTGCGTTTTTTAAATGTTTTATTTTTTTAGGAAAAAGAGAGCAGTTAAAAGGGTATGCTACAACGATGTAGGCTGTTTTGATGATTCTGGACCATTTAGTTATTTGGAAATGTTGCCGTCATCTCCAGAAGAAATAAACACGAGTTTTTATTTTTATTCAACTAAAAATAGGTAAAGATCCAAGGAAGTGTTTTTATCAGGCGACCTTAGAGAATTAATGAGATTTTTTATCTTTATTTAACAGGAGCGAGCAGCCCCTGATGGAAATACCATTTGTTAACATGACGTCCATGTTTGCCAAATACAATCAAACCAGCAAAAATACGACCAGTGACCTAACGACACCGCTCACCAAGTCCCATTTTACCCTTGACAATTTGCGTGGGCTAGAAGACTTGTCTATCCGGGTTATAGTCCACGGCTTTGGGTCCGCATGCCCGCACGTTTGGATCTACGAGATGAAAACGGCTCTGATGGCTGTTGAAGACTGCATCGTTATATGCGTCGATTGGGCCAGTGGTTCAACGTTCCCGAATTATGTGAAAGCAGCTGCTAATACGAGACTTGTTGGAAAACAAGTGGCAATGCTTATAAACAATCTCAAGGAGCACAATGGCTTGGATTTGGCCAAAACGCATTTGATAGGTTTCAGTTTAGGTGCTCATGTCTCTGGATTTGCCGGAGCCGAATTACCTGGGCTGAGTCGCATAACTGGACTTGATCCAGCCGGGCCACTTTTTGAGGCTCAACACCCGAAAGTTAGATTGGATAGCAGCGATGCAAACTTTGTCGATGTCATTCACTCAAACGGAGAAAATCTTATCCTGGGTGGATTGGGATCCTGGCAGCCAATGGGAGATGTAGACTTCTATCCCAACGGAGGTAGAGTTCAAAATGGCTGTTCGAATTTATTTGTTGGTGCTGTGACGGACTTCATTTGGTGTAAGTACCGATAGTTCCGTTATTTGGAGTTTGATTGATTTTGATTGAGATTCTTTGAACTTCAGCTCAGAATGTAGAAGATGAAGAAGGCCGTTCGTTGTGTAACCATCGACGTGCCTATAAGTTTTTTATCGATTCCGTGGCTCCAAGATGTCAATTTCCGGCATTTCCATGTAACAGCTATGACAATTTCTTGAATGGAAATTGTTTCCCTTGTTCGAAATACGAAACGAATGCCACAAGCAACGGAGCAAAATGTGGCAATATGGGCTATTATGCAGACCGATCGACTGGACGTGGTCAATTATACTTAGTGACTCGTGAGGAAGAGCCATTTTGTGCGCATCAGTTCCAAATTCAGATTTTCAATTCGTTCAATGACCTGCCATTGAGGACCATTGGACGCATAGAAGCCACTCTTGAGGGAGAGGGTGGTCTCAACGAGACTTTCCGTATATCTGAGTGAGTTTGAAGATGTTCTGCAAAAGTATAATGAAATTGAAATTTTTTTTATTTATAGAAAAGAAGATACTGAATTCTTTGCGGGAGATATTGTGTCAAAAATAATAGTTCCTCATCCGGCATTAGGTTTTCCTACAAGTTTAAGTTTACAATACAAGTCCTACAGTGGTTGGCTGTCGAAAGGATTACCCCATTGGGATATTGATAAGATCGTTTTGACTGATAGTTTTGGGAGAAGCCATTCTCATTGCAAACCACAAGTTAAACTGTCTTCAGGAAGTCCCGTGCATTTTAAACTTGATCCAGGAAACTGTGAAATCCCAAATGAGGAAGATTACGGCACTTATATAGCCGAAGACACCACAGAAAGGATATCAACCGAGGGTCCACATTATCCAGATGCCGTAGAGGCAATTAAGAGAAGAAAAGATGAAGTGATTCTCAAAGCTCTGACTGAGATTAATAAAACCGAAAAATTTAACGACACTACTGAAGGACCATGGCATTCGATTTTGGAAGGAAATTCACTTGACAAAGAGGCCACCGAAACAAGCCGAAGTTTATCGGAAATATTCGAGCCAATATTGAAGGATCCGCGTTCTGTTGTAAGCAGTGGACGAAAAATGCAATCAGATGATGTTCCTGACGAAATCGTTGAACCACTTCTTCGTTCAACCACACCACGTCAACGAGTGAAAACATCGACAGAGGGCTCTAGATCAAATAAAGACATAATTGTCAACACTCCGGAAACTATGACAGTGCAGCTTTTACCTTTTAGACTAAGTGAACTGCTCGAAAGAGCAGAAAGATACGCAAGGGAAACACTTCTTCCGCTGATTTCAATTCAAGCCCCAAAGTTCTTCAATTTAGGCTTTAAAGAAGAAGAAGGCAGGGACGAACGAAAGCCCAGATATATTCCTCGCATTGAAGAAGAAAAATATCGTCGGGAGCTTAATGCAACCCGAGCTGCTAAGAAAAAAACCAAAATGTACAAATTAGTACCTGCTGAAAGTGAAACCCATCAGAACATATTCGACTTTATGCGTCAAAAACCTAACACCGACTCAACGCCATCCTCCAATGAGGTATCATACTACGCGAACGACTTGACAGAATCAAGAGCTCTTAAACCGCTTGACGAAGTTCGTGAATTTGTGCATATTGATCTTCCGACATATAGACCAACAACAACAGCAAGAAAAACTTCTGACCGAAGAAAAAGTTTGCATCGCAATTAAAGTATTTTTTGTTTCTATATTTTTGTCGAACTTAAGAAGCAAAATGGACTATAAGTCTTTTAAAGAAGTTTTATTTCTTAATTTGATGAACAAAAAGAACACAATAAAGTTTTCTAGTCGAGCAATAGGGATAAGACATGTTGCATTGATTTTTCTGTCCAAATTTGATGACATTTAATGTGGTCGTAATTGATTAAGTTTTAAACTTTTATTATTATTATTATTATTTTTTTTAATTATCATTATTTCATTATTAATTTATAGACTATAAATTATGTTAAATCATCTAATGTAAATTTCATAATAAAGACACACAACTTATTAAAAATATTAAGTGTTATTTTTTTTATGTATAGATGGTATGCAAATAATATTAAGAACTATCAAAAAGTAATTCATGACAAATCTTAGAAATCAAAAAATCTTTTTATTTAAATATTCAGTCTTCTTAGTGAGCTATCCGGTTGGAGCGGAAAATTGTCCAAAGCATACTTTTTTGGAGGTTCAAATTGCTTTCAAAGGTATCTTAACGGAAGGAATAATAATAATTCAAAGCGTTCGTTGGCGCATTTTGTTCTCACAAAAAAATAATGCTATTCTTTGCATTTCAACTTAATTTGCCGGGTGCGTTCAATAAAGGTAGAAAAAGTAGGTCAAGAAAAGTTCCAAACAGCTGTTCGCTTTACAAAAATCCTCCGAATCGTACACAGTAGGAACATTTTTGCACCGAACGGATTCATCGCTAAGGCCGATTTATGATAAGATTTTGTTAGATGTCGTCTAGATCCAGGACTACAGGAAGCTGATTATCCCGGTTCAATATATTATAAGAGCTGGAGACAGTGGACATAGACTTCGTATATCTATATACACACTTTATATTACTTAATTGACAGAATGATTGGATGACTGTAATTTTAAAATCAAACTAAACAACAAGACAGCTTGACTAAAATTAAGTATTACTTTCTCTGCGGTTTTTGGTGATCTTACTGAAAAGTTTTTAACTGCTATTTTGAGTTTTTTTTACGGGAAAGACAAAACAATACCTAACATTTTTGACTTGTGTTAGCAATCATCGTTTTATTAGAAAATTTTTGTTGTTAGATTTTTTGTTTGCAATTTAAAGGAGGTAACGTGGTTGAGATATTTTCAGGTGAGTCGAATTCAAAGAAACAAAATCTTTTTGAAAAGTATTGAAATGGTTTTTACCAATTCAGTTGACAACATCTTCTTGGTAAAATGTAGCTTTGACTATTTTCGTAAAAAGGTCCATAAATGAAGTACATATATGAAATCTCATCAAAGTCTTTCTATTGTTAAAAATTTAGGATTAAAGGAAAATAAAGGTCAGTAGAGTTGTTAAAAAAAAATAGACACAAATCGTCAACTAATTCATAACAGATATCAGAACTATATTAAACTAAAGTAGAAATAAAACCCAGTTTTGTTATAATTTAGATTTATTTAAAATTAATATGTTTCCGTTTGTTTTTTGTTGTTGTTTTCTTTTTTCAGATTTATATTTTTATTTGTATAATTTATTACACATATTGAAAATAAATACAACACACACGTCACGCCAGCGTCACGTGCTATGCCAATTATTTATAATTATACTTATGATTTTTCCTTCATTTTTTTTTACATTTCTATAAACTAAAATTGTTTAGTGATTTTTTTGTTTGTTTTAAATTAGATTTCTAGTACAATATTTTCATTATTTTTTATTACATTTAATAATAGTACTTTTGTTTCCTATGTGTATATTTGAATTGTATGTATTTTTTTTTTAAATGTCCAATAAATTTTACAGCTACATTGACAGTGTACAATCTGTAAATTCTTGGTTCGCTCATTCGAGAAACAGAATAAAAAAACACTTGTTTTCTTTTTTGGGTTACATTTAGATTATTTTTTTTTATAGCCAACCTCTATAGTTTCATAACTTCTTATGTTTGTTTTTCAGTTTTTTTTTAAAGACATTTACTATGTTTTCTTTTTTTTTTAATTTCAAATGTCATTTTAAATATTGAAATTTACCTAGTTTTGTTTAGAAATATTTACAAGCAAACAAAAAAGAAAAAACTAATGTCTGTCTGTCTATATGTCTTGTCTGTCTATTTCTATTGCTCTTTGAGTTATTTATTTAAGTTATGATTTTTGTTCTGTTTAATTTTCCTACCGAAGTCCTATTATAATTAATAATAATTAGTTTTTGATATCAGAAATATTTAGTTATGTAGACCACTAATAAATGAGAACAAAAACAAAAATTAAAAAATTAAAGATTCACGTTTAGATATTGGCAAAAAGAGGCAATAAGATTATCTATTCAGTTGCATTAATAATGTATGAATATGACTATTATAGTTACATAACATTGATTTTTTTTCTTTTTTTGTATTTTATCATTCAATCTAAATTACACGAGTTTAATGGTTACGATATATGTATGTATGTATGTAGGTGTGGGAGTTTTTTTTATATATATATAATCAACTTTTTTTTTATTATTTTAATATTTATATGCTTGGGTCTAAAAGTCATCGGGGTCTTAAAAAGTGACAGTAAATTTATAAACAAAAACAAAAAGTTAAATGCCTCGGCATTAAATTAGAAAAAAATGTTTTTTAATTAAAAATATTAGCAATAAATTGTATGGTAAATTTGTTTTGCCTTCTAAAGAATTTCAAACGTATTATTTGCTTTATTTAATTTAAGTAAAAATTTTAATCTTAAAACATATAATTTGACACCACAAAAATGGCAACAAACAGCATTCATTTGTCGGTTTTAACTTATCCAGACTATTCAGGGCATGTTGCTGTTTCAGGGAGAACAAAGATTTAGTATCGACACTCAATGAAACAGTTTTTTGTTTTTGTTATAATTTGTAACACTTTTTCTATCAATGGTTTTGTTATATGTATATATATGTATATCCTAATGCATATTGCAATGTTATTTTGTATTTATCATAATATGTACTACATAAATAGCAAAAGGAGGGATCCTGCCCTTATAATAAAATATAGAATAAATAAATAAAATAATTTTTGTTTCTATTATGAATACATTTAATTACTATGTTATTATTTGTGTTTATCAAATATGTATGCGTTTATTTTAAATGAACTGAAATAATGTAGAATTTCACTCTTTCTCTTTATGTACATTGTTTTTTATTTGTGTTTTGTTTTAAAAAGTATTATTATTTTTTACACAATTCAAAAAAGAAATTGGACCTTTTCCCTTTTGGTTGATGAATTTTTGATAGAAAAAAAGAAAAAAAAACAAAAATAAAAAATTATAAGTTTAAAGGTTTTTGATTTTGTTTTTATGAAAAGCAGAAAAGCAAGAATATTTAAAGGTCTATGGGTTTGATTAGTAAAAGGAAAACATCCAATAACTTTTCTCCAAATAAATATTTGTAGATATTATTTTTATTTTTAATATAATTTTCATCTTAATTTTATTAAAATTAAGATTTTAAGGACTATTAGTTTTTTTTTTTTATTTATAAAAAATCTTAAAACATGTTAGATCACAACATTCTTTTTATTTTCGAAGACTTTAATATTTTTGTTTTATTAATATTTGCTTATATGAAGGAAGAAGAGAAGGAGAATAGATGCAGCGAGCATTGCTTAGAGTTTTACAAACTAAAGTTATTTTGTTTTGTGTGTGTGTTTTTTGTTTAAATTTTAATTTAATATATGTATTTTTGTATATATTTAAGTTTTTGTTTCAAATTCGAGTCCAACAATAATTTATATTTATTGTGCTTTTCCGTCATAAATGAATAATATTTAAATGTATTTATGGTTTTTTTGACGTGTGGGCTTTCTATTACACAAATTATTTTGTATTTTTAAGTTACAACATTTTAATTAATTTAAATAACATTTGAAATGACTAGCTACCGTTTGTTTTTATATTTTAATTTTCAATTTAATATAACACCAGTACCTATGTAGTATATTGTGTATATTATTTGTAATTTTTGGTTTTTTAGAACTTTCATCAAATTCACACTTTGGTTAGTTTTTTTTTCATACATATTTATTTTCTTTATAATTGCAGTAGTAATGCTATAAAACGAACAAAATTTTAATTGTAACTTGTTTCTTTTTTTTTGAGGGGGAGGCGCAAATTTTAAAACTGTTTTAGTTTTTTTTTTATTTATTATTGTTTCTGTGTGTTTATTGTTGATTAATATAAGTTTAATTAAATTCTTGTAAATCGGTTTGCATAATTCTATTTTTCATATTGTTTGGTTTTGTAATTTATTGATGTTGTTTTTTTGTATACATTTAAAAATTATAAGAGTTGTTTATTTAATTTGGCAAATGTGCCTTTGAACTTAAGCAAAATAATTGAAATTGAAATTAACAAACCTAATACAAAATTTTCAACTTATAAATCCAACAAAGAATATTAATTATTAAGTAAAAATATTAATAATTTGTTTTTAATTGTTTTTTTTTTTTTTTTGTTTATCCTGTAAGAATTTGTTTGCCTGTTTCGACGACATATTTGTCAGTTTCTTTAGATTTTGCAAGGATTGTGTTTTTGTTTGTTTTATTTTTATAAATGTTGTCTAGTAATTTTAGTTTAGTTTAGTTTCTTTCCTTTTCGCTATTCATTTTTGTTTTTTTTTTTATATTTTTTTTTGTTTATTTTCTACACAATAAAAAGTGACATACTAACGTATAAGTAAAAAATTTTGCGCCTTTTCTGTAATTTTTTTACAAAGTCCCGCGACTCTCCGTCACATTCCAATGTGTTGGGATTGATTTTGACTCCCCGACGGTTTTATTTCAATTCCACCTTCACTCTCATCACCTTCTTCGAGTTCAGCTAGATTTTCTTGATCTGATTCTTCGAGAGTGACCTGTAGTCAAGTACATGCAAAATTTCAATGTTAAATTAATTTTATAAAAATGAAAAAATTTTAAAGAAAACTATGATAAATGCTAAGAAATTTTAGGAAATAAAGACATTTTTTAGACCATTTAATAAATTTAGGAATTTAATTTTTGCATACAAAAGAAAATATAATTAAATTTAAATTATGCACTCACTTGAAAACGAATCTTATCGTCACCTTCATCGAGTGAAGGTGGTGGCGATGGTGGAATTGCACTTTGATAATAGTCTCTGTTCTCTTCAAGAGTATCTAAGATATCCTGTGCGTCTGGATGAACCAAATCGGCCCATGTCTCCCATAATGGATGAACAATATAATCAATAAATCCAACTTGTGATTTTTCAATTGTGGCATTATGTCGATCACACATTGGACTTATATCCATGCCATTTTCACGTTCTTTGTCACCTTGTAAGAAGAATTCTTCCATTAACAGCTCTACCCAGCGTTTATAAAGTGCAAGCGGTTTTGTCGGATTACTTAAATCGGCACAATGCACCAGATTTTCTAAGACCTATTTATAAATAATAAAAAAAAAATGTTTTTCAATAGTATTCAAAAAATTGTGTATTTAAATCTTACCTGTATGCGGTCAGTGTAGTTGTCTAATAGCAAAACACCGGAACCGGCCACTTTCTTAGTTTCAACCATTGTCTTAAGGTCAGCCAAAAGACTCATATGTTTAGACATATCCGTTGATAAAACAATGTCAATAACCATTTTTCTTAATGTCTGACGTTGTTTCCTAGAAATAAATAGGACAATAAGAACCAAATTCAACAAACATTTGTTTTATTTTCAATTAACTTACTTTTGCATATTGCAGAATATATCGCAGCCTGTATTTTGCAGTAGTTTAAAGGCAACCGCTAAATGATGATTTTCCAAAACAGATTCGTCATTGTACATCAACGCTAGTTCAGAACCTTTAAATAGAAATAATGATTATTTTTAGTTCAAATTATGGGGTCCCACAAGAGACCAATTTAGGTCCTCATTAATTTTTTTTTAACTTCTAATAAATTGAATGGAATGGAAATTTTGCTGGAATTGTTTATTGATGGTTTGATTTGAAAAGAAGTTAAATTGTCAAACATTATTTAATCAAATTGATTACTTACTTGAATTAACTAAAAATTGATTTGTTAAGCCCGGATGATCCACATCATGAATGCATGCCGCAAATAGGGCACCGCCAATTTCTAATGGCGTAAATACACCCTCCAAGGCCGGAGTATTTAGCAGCACATTTGTACTTTGGGTAACATCGGCTGCATGTAATGAATTATGAAATGGATTGTCTTTAACGTAATGGTCCTCCAAAGTAGTCATGAAATTGAGAAAAGTTTTCGGTGGTATCATAAGACTGGTCAGCAATTCTCTACTCTGTAATAATAAAAATGATAATTAAGTTAAATTTGTTGTAAAAGAAAGTTTATTCTTTTTAAATTTTATTTGTAACTTTTGATTAAAAATTACCTGAAATATTGTATAAGCAACACAGGTAAGCGGCCTATGAACACTCAAGTCACCAATTCTAAATATATCAATGCCCCATGTATCTAGATCACCCAGGTGCGTGCCCAATGCATTTTCGTGAGGCGTTTCAACACCGAACGTTGGCAATCGCTCACCAGTAAATGAGTTTGTGTGCGATAAGGGTCTCTTAACACCTGATATTTGAGACATTGGCGGGCCACGTGGAGAACGGGCGCGAGGATACGGTACCACATGTTGATCTGTATTTTCTTCCACCCGTAACGAAGGTAAATCAAATTCTTGTTGCTTGTCTAAAAAAAGATAAAAACAGTTTTGAAATTTAAATAATGGAATTAATAAGTTTAAATGTAAAATAAATAAATGCTGTTGATACTGGATCTGGTTTGATCTGTTTTCTCCCGCCTTAACAGATCTTGGAAATTTTCTTTTTTCGAAGTAGGAGGCTTGGAATACCCCCACTTTATCATAATTGGTATAAATTTAATTAAAGACTTGTAGTTCTTGTCAAATGATTGATGAAATTCTGTTGAACGACGAAGAATCCTTAAATTTTATTAAACATAAAAAAATAGAGTCAATTTCTCTAATTTACAAGAACTGTCAGCCAGGAAAAGTTAAGGGTTCTAAAAATACAACTTATACATATATGTTTATTGGGCCGTTACGTTCTGTTTAAGAGGCTGCGCTGAAGAAAAAGTTTAGACCAGCATACCTCGGTTTTAAATTCAATCTTAATAACTTCACTTGTGTCTAGTTCTAGTATTAAATAAACCTAAAAGTAATGACATGACGCTAGAAAGCTCTTACCCAAAAATGTCGAACAAATATATTCCGATATTTGATTTCCTGATCTACTCGACTCACTAAAGTGCGACAGCTCTTTGTTCAGCATACGTTTGAACTGAAAAGAAGTAAATATTTTAAATTATTACAAAAGAATTAAATACAAAATAAAAATAAGAATAACATAAAATATCGAAATTATTATGCAAAATTTTTTATGGATATTTTCAAATTTAGATACGTACCTTAAGCGATGCCATATCCGACACACTTCTATGAGTTTGAATTGTATCCAACTGGTCCAGGCACCAATCGAGCTCCTCAATAGTGTCGGTGGCCAAGCGATTATATTGTTCATCTCCTTGGACTAATTGCACTCGATTGGCATTTGAAGGAGGTGTAGGCCGCCTGGATCTTTTGTTTATTAATTATAACAGATACGGAAGTTGTTTTTTGATTTCCACAAAACATTAATGACGACATTTATATGATTGTTATTTTAACATCAAACAAATAATGTGTCAATGTTTTTTTTTTAGTTTCAATTATTGTTGACGAATTGGAATTGACGAACAAATGACACATGGTTCGGGAAAAAACATAAATAGAACAAGACAAAAAGATAATAAAAAAGAAAAAACGAACTTTAGAACAAAGAACAAAACACATAAAATTTAGGAATTTTTAAAAGGAAGTATGCTTACTTGTTTGTCGCTTGGACATTTGTCAGACTTAAAAGGTTGTTTCGCACTGAACGCAAACTGGCTAAAATTTGGGCAAATGGTGTCACAATAAGATCTTCTCCATGGCTATAAAAATTGAGACTTTAAATGAGAACAATTTTTTTTTATTATAAAAACAAAAATTAAAGCAAAATTTTGTAAGCGATATGAATCCAGAAAAAAAAATCTTAAAATGAATGAAGCAGTAGTGAAATGAAAAAAAGTTAAGTTGAAAAATGCCAGTGATTCTATTTTGTGCTTCAAATGAGGCACTTCAACTACATAAATTATTAAATTCATGCTAAATATTTTTTTTTGTTTTTAATTAGATTTAACTACTTTAAGATTTAGGTTTTATAAAACACTTCAAGTCTTTATAAGAGATCTGTATGTATGTACATAATATAGACAGTTTAATTACTAAAAATAGTACTTTCTACTTATGGTTTGTAACTATTTTAGTCACTTATCAAATTTCAATTTAAACTATCAAATTATAGATTATTGTAATAAGGCAAAATTCGGTAATGATTGTTTTAAAGTTTTTGGAATTTATAGTAAGTACCTAATATTTCAAAACTTAACAACAGTTACGAAGGATATAAATAGAACAATATTGAAAAGATTAATCGGTAATTAAAATTTAACATAATATGGATTATCTTTGAAGTTTTTGAGGACAGAAATCTCTGAAATAAGTTTATGATTTAAAAGCTACTTTAGGTTTTAGTTGTTAAATATACCGATAGGCTAAGCTTTCAAAATTAAGGCCCAATATGAGCACAGACAGCCTGCTGGTGTAACTTCATTTCAAAATTGTCTTTCGACTTTGTTAAAAATAAGACTTAGGTTACTGAAAGGACACTCGCAATGACGTGAATTTTTATGTAAAAAAGCGTATTATAGCTTTGTGAACACGACAGTTTTCTTATCGAAATATCCAATAAGTGCATTTCCTTTAAGCTGTCAATCTTTTTGATTATTTACGTCGACGTTATCTATTAACACATATAAGACATCTATAGAACATATTCGTAAAATGTGAAAAAATAATTCAAATCACCGATGTTCTAACTGACATTTGGTCACTTTGAGTGAGAAACGTCATGATTGTAAAAAAGAACTTAAGTACCACCAAAAAGACGAACATTTACAATAAACGCAGATCCCATGGAACGAAAAATTCTTCTAATTTAACTTGTATAAATATTATGAAAAGTAAAAAAATATCGTGAGACATTTTTGTTGACATTGAAATGTTTTTTCCAATAAACATTATTTTATTCCACCAAACATAAATTGTCATCGTGTATATTATATTTTGTATCTTTAGAATATTATAACCTCCTATTAATTGAAGCAAAACAAGCACGCGTCCATTTGTGTAAAATTATAATAACATAAAAAAGAATTTTGTAAATTTTTTATATATAACAATATTTTTGAAAATTTTGCCAATGAGTTTAAAAATATTAATAAAATTCTTAAAAACGCAATTAATGTTTTTTTTTTTTATATTTTACCACAACGATGAAAAATAAAATTACAAATTTACGTATACGTAAAAGTATTCGTGAAAAAATAACATTTCACAAATTTACACAACACATTTTTGAGTTCCGCAAATATTTATGATTGAAATTATTGTCGTTTGAAAAAAAAAAAAATCATCCATCCGTCCGTGTTCATCCATCGAGGTTAGTGCGCTATTTTTATATTAACACACCCACGGTCAATGAATTACATACAAGATGACAAGATGATATATAATTTTATTTGTTTTTATTTACGTAGGGGAAAGTGGGTGCAAATTGTGCATTTGTTTTATTTTTGGTAGAAAAAAGTCGCTTTAGATTATAGAATAACATTTCATTTAAATGGCTAAATTAAAATAGAACTGCAGAACGAAAAGTTATGTCTTGTGAAACGGTTAACAAGAGGTACATTTATTTTATTATTTTTATTACAAAAAAAACCTTTATCTTCACCATCCTGCTCTCCCCTAATTATCTATACAAAATAGAACAAATCATTAACATTAGTCATGAAATTTTCAAATGACCTTAGCACATACATTTTTCTATGTCTAACAAATATTATTTTCTCTTGAATCTTATATTGGATATATTGTACCTACATTTAAAAAAAAAGAAGAAGAAAATACCGTCAATTCTTACCAAAAGAAATCTTATTCATAATAAACGGCTACTTCCATTAAATAACACACAACAATTAGTCATTTTATCATAATGCATTTTGTTTGAGTAAACAAAAATAAATAATTTATTTATAAACATAGGTACATATAGTACCTATACACACTATACATCCCATTATTATATTCAAAGAATTTTAGTTTAGAAAATATAATAAGCTATTTTTAAATTTTATTTAAGTAAAGGCATCTGTTGAAGAATGAACATGGATTACATCCGGTGCAACGTTATAAAATATTAAGTAGGTTATGATCACGAGGTGTATACATACATTTGTATGTAGAGTGTTTGTTTTTTTTTTTATATATATTTTTATTAAATAATAATTCTCTATTAAATAATCAAGTAGAGAAATAAATTATGTGTAAGAAAAATACTCGTACTTTGTTAAAAATATTAAAAATCATTTAATCATGAAACGGAGTCATCTTATGGCAAAGAATTATGAAAACAGCATTTGTTTTGATGAAAAAAGTAGAGTTCTTAAGTTGAGTTTTTCTTAAACTTTAAAAAGTTTTCAGCAAAGTTTCATTTTCATGGATCCTATTTCAAGTTTCCCTTTATTTAGATTTCAGACTGAAAATTTAATTTTACTAGGATTCAAATCTTATCTTCAAATTCTCAGTTTTGCTAAATAAGTAATTTTTTTGAACACAAAATAAAAAAAAAACTAAAAAACTTTGAATTTTTTAGAATTTTAATTTTAAACCATCGAGTTCAGCATTAGTTTTCAATGGACTTTCACAATTTTCAGTTAAACTTTAAGAAAATCTATAAATTAAAGCAGCCCCATTAATCATCATCTGCTCGACAACCGGGATTCGGTCCTTCGTAGCCTTAGTCTTTGGGCGTCCTAGTCTACGCCATCTCTAAACGAGTGTACACCTGGCCTACAACGCTGTCTTGGGGTTTGTTTTTAGAGGCTTCTACGAAGAGGCTGTCACATTTTCATCATTCCCAAATGGTTGCGGCACGGGCACGGGCATGTTCATTGTTCAGTTCATGCCACCAAACCTGTCAATATATTCCTTTCTTTTTAAATCATATATATATATACATATAAACCTAATGAAACTTAAAGAGTGTGTTCCAAAACTCTGTTTTTCTGTTTGTATTTATTTTATTTTGCATATTTTCACTCAACAATTTTGACAATAAACGGTCTTTAGTAGAGAATATTGACATTGATTTTTAATTAAAGAAATTTCTCATAAATTAAAAACGTTCATCTTTTTGACAGCTTTTCTTTGATGTCGTTGAACTACTGATCAATTGAATAACACAAATTTATTAGTAAAATTGACCATGATAAAATGCTCAAATATTTGACAAGTAAATTAACAACTTTTTTCCTAAAGTAAAAAAAAAACAATAAATTAGTTATATTTTTATTAAATACCAAAAATTCCAACTAATTAATTTGACATGAATTGATCATTGATCAATCATACTTATAAATTAATCAAAGTGTTGAGATTATAAACTCTTAAGACTTCAATCGTGAAAAAGAAATTAAAAAAAAAACTACAACTTGTTGAAATTTAGCATTATGTCTGTCTAGAATTTGTACATATATTTTGATTGTTTTCTCTGAAATGTTCACTAAATCAAAACAAAAACAGCGGAAGCAAGAAAATGTTCTCACAAATATATTTTCATATGTAAGTCGTTCTGCAAAAATCTAACATATATTTTTGGATAGTTTTATGAGAAAAAAATAATTTTCTTTTCTTATTTACTAACTTATTTATGAAAATTATGAATTTTACGTGAACAAAATAACAGCTGTGTATTTTTAGTAAGTGAATATGCTACATCGCAAAATTTATTTCGAAACAAAACAACAACAAATTAGTGAACAGACATTTAGTCAGTAGTCAGAAAAAATATTTAAGTGAAGATAAAGTTTCGAAATGTGAAATGTAGGAGGCAGATAAGTAGTGTAAAAATAAATATTAAGGTTGGCAGACTTAGGGGTGTGTTCGTTGATATATATTTTTAAATACTTTGGCTGCATTTGAAAATGTTAACTTTCAGCAAATTACAGAAGACCTTTTTACTGATGAATATTATATATAATTATTCAGTTGTTTCACCAATGTCATAGTTTGGAATTAGGATTACCATGTTTTATCAATGCATTAAGCTACATACATATATTGGGCTGCATTGTAATGTTTTAGTTGACTTTTAATATCTTCACTTTTTTGATACAATAATATAAAAAAAGTGACATTAATAAATTGAACTACGCGACGGATTGGACCACGATTAATAAACTGCTGGCCCTTAAAGTTGCCGGCAACTTAGTTTAAAACTGGTGTATCCTATTCGAACTATCAGCCTTATTACGGTTGTCAAAGATCAATTAATTGACAATTGAAATATTTTGTCAATCTATTGATACATCGGTATTATGAACCTGAGTTGATCATTTTTTGATCCATTGTGAACAAAGATCAAAAATCTATTGTGAATAGTGTCTATTTACTTTTGACGTTTCAATTTCATTTATAATTTTATAACGAACTGCTTTTGTTTCGTGTCACGAATTTTGTTTTGGTCGATTTGCATTAAAAATGTAAGTAGTTTGTAATAAATTAATGGTGCTATTCAATTTTAAAGTGTTTTCTTAACGTAGGAGTAAAATTGTAAGCAACAAAAATCAGCTCGCCAGATTGGTAGAACGGATGGAAGAGAACCCAGACTTTGCCAAAGGTGTTTATTCAAAGCCGCTCATGAGTAAGAAGTGGAT
This sequence comes from Scaeva pyrastri, assembly GCA_905146935.1. NCBI lineage: Eukaryota > Metazoa > Arthropoda > Insecta > Diptera > Syrphidae > Scaeva > Scaeva pyrastri. The sequence goes on from LR989929.1 coordinate 30,012,998, forward strand.
AGAGATTGCGGTGGAATTAAATAGCTTAGGACCGCCACAACGAGACTCAGCCAAGTGGCAGAGGGTTAGTATTGTGTTTCGGATATAAATAAATTAATTAAAAATTCTTCTTAACGCAGGTATGGGCTGACCTAAAATGCAAAACCAAAAAAAAAAAGACTCAAAATAAAATTGACATATAGTAGACATGTTTTTTGTCTTTCGCGATCCGTAAAATATTTTATCAACGAGGATTTTGTGACTGACTGAAAATGTGCTTATCAACAAATATTTTGACAACCATAATACCAAGACTGTCAATTTAAATCATTCACAATAGATCTAATTTCTGAAGAGCGTTCACAGTTTATCAAACATTTTGATTTTTGACAACGATAATACCGATTCATTAATTTTATTAATAAATATCAAATATCGTATTGATCTTTGACAACCGTAATAAGGGTGTATGAATTGAATTGGAGTGCTTCTCAAAAGTCTTACTGTGAATTTTAAGAAAAACATATCCACTCAATCGGTATTTTCAAGAATACTCGAACTTGACCAGTATTTAAATGAAATATAAGATGGTATATGGAGCAATTAAGGTCTATACGGAGACAGGCAGCATAAAAACTCCCAAAAGGAAAAAAACATGCTACAAAAACGACTGCCAAAGAGGAAAGACTTATTTGTAGACTGAGCAAGGCCAATACTTTTACGACCAGCAAGGAAATTTAAGTGCAGGAGTAACGTCTAGGACAATACGGAACAGATTGCTGCAAGCAGGGTTGCGGGGTTGCATCGCTCGCAAAAAGCCACACGTTTCAAAAAAGAAATTTAAAACATCGATTAGCATTTGCCAAGGAACATGTACAAAAACCATTAGCGTTTTGGAAAAAAGTTTTCCGGAGCGATGAATCAAAAACAGAATATTGTTTTTGTTATTTGGTGATATATATTTAGTTTTATTAAGGTTATCTACCTTTTGTAAATAAAAAAGTAAAAAAAGTGTGTTTCTAATTATTTTTCCACCACTGTATATCGCATTTTTTTGAACACACCCCATCTATTACGGTTGCTTTTAATTTGACAAGTAGTGTAGGCAAATCAACTGTGGGCGTTAAATTGAAAGTAAATTAGCAATTAAACAGAGCTAATGTTGTATTCTACTTCTTGTTCTTATTCTAATTATTTTTTCATCATTTGGAGAGTACAATTTAAAAAATACCTACTCAGTAAACAAATTAATTAACTCATCAGTTTCATCAATAAATATATTTTAATTTGCTACTCGATAAATCCTTATTTAATAAACTGCTTGTAACAAGTTATAACCAGCAAAAAGCATCTGCTTATCAGTTGATAAAAGTTGGGCATAGTGTTGAAGGTACATCTGTCAAATTGACTTTTATTTATATAGGCCTTTTTTTAGGGAGCTATAGCGTCTAAAATATGTGTCTTTGTGATTTATTGATTACTTTAATCAAATCTTTGCAAAGAAAATATTTACAAGATGGTGAATTGATTGAAGTCAATCGTTTTAATCAAAAAATACGTTGGGGTTCGTTTGTCACTGAAATGCAAGATCTACCAAAACAGCGTAAAGCATAATTCGACACAGTCAATTCCATCAATGACTTTCGCCTGTGGTCGATATTAACCAACTTATTTTGACCCTAATGGTGTCGAAGACATGTGGATCGGCATAGCACGGTGGTGGCGCTAAGTGTCACATAACTTGTGACACAATGATTTCCGAATATGGCAATGTGATTCAATCACCACCGGCATCGTAACTTTTAAACCCCATTTAACTTCTTCAAGAAGGTAAGGTTTCATGTTTTTGAAGAATCTAGGTACCAATATCAATATTTTCCTTTTACGGACATAGCTGATTTTAGATTCTATATTTTCATGTAAATGACTAAATGACAAACAAATGATAAAAAATGAAAGCTATAAACAATAATGGAGATCATATTAAATGATAATAAGTTTGTGACTTGAATAAAACTCTCCTTAAATCACATAATGTAGATTGTAGATACATATTAGTTTGCACATATATCTGCGACAATTGTCAGCTTTTGCAAAACGAGTGTATCTGAATAAGTGTATTCAAATTATGTTGTTATTCAAATCACATATTAAAATAACGATTGATTGTTTTGAATTATAAAAGAATCAATCTTATTCGTGATTTTATTACAAAACAAATAATATCATAATTGATTTGCATGCATCATTCACTACCTTTATCTATGTATGTATATAGTTATTAATTAGACTTATTTTTATAATAATTTGAATTAATTGTATGGAAGAAGTTAAGTCTACTTATTATGGGTGTGTAATAAATTAAAGGAAACCATTTTCAAGACCCCCTTTAGATTTGTTTGCAATTTTTTTTAGAAGAACGTTTTGTAGTATGTAAATTGAATTTTATCCCTCAGACACATTTTATTCCAAAATTCCTTAAATTTTTTTTTATAAAAGTCACTTAAATTTTAAGAAAATAATTTTGAGAAGGAAAGTGTTTCCATTCTCAGTGGAATAAATCAATTGTGTTCATATCTTAACTTCACATTCCCAATGAATATTGATAATGTTCAATCAAACATTTATTAATTGGAATAGACGCGATGAAGAAGAAAATTTTCGTGAAATTTTGTAAAAAAAATTATAATTAATATTTGTCATTGTTGGTCGCCAGGCTAACTGTACAATAATCATTTTCATGAAATTTTTCGTGATCAATTCGAAATTTGCGATTTTCCACGCATTTCATCTCTAAGGTCTCAAAATCTATTGAGGAGCAGTGGCAGTGGCATCACATGGCCACAAAGGAGAAAAAAGTCTAAAGGTGTTAAATCATAAGATTTCGATGGTCAATTGTGATCACTTCTTAGAGAAATGATATACGCTCAGGATTGTTTCGTAGCCCCATTTGGTCGTAGCCCTGCCATTTTTGTTTTGGAAAACAAACGTCATCCATATGAATATCTTCCATTTCCGGCGATAAAAAATCGTCAACCACAGCTTGGTAGGGATACAGTAGAACTAGCTAGATGATTTTTAAATGAAAATCCGGATCATTCTGATAAATTTCAAGGACCTAATCAGCGACGATACGATATTGCTGGTGATTAACCAGATTAAGTACTTGTGTCAATTGAACTTTGAGTCTTAAAATCTTATAGTCTTTATGCAAAATACGTTGTAATACGTCGAATGGATAATTCAAAATATTGACGAGAAATCGAAGAACCTCAGTTTTTGACAAAACTACTAACTTCAGCAGAAATATTCTCAGTTATTCTTGAGCGACGACTACGCACAATTTCAATGCATTTTTGAAGCGTGTATTGTTCTATTTTAAGAGTAATGACATTATTTGTCAAATGTCAAAATAATGGCGACTGTCCAAATAGCAGGTTATTCTAAATAAAACCTATCATTTGACAACACTTTTTATTGGAAGTACATTAAAATTTGACATGGTAGCCATTGTTTTGTCAATTTTCATTGAAAATTGGTCAATCAAACGACTAGAGATTGATAATACTCAAATTTGACTATCAAAAATCTGATAGTCATTTTACCTTTGTAACAATCGGGGTTTCATGATTATTGTATTAAAAAACACTCTGTTCTTATCTTGGACATGAAATTTCGATTCTGAGTGACAGTTTTGTTTTTTTTTTTTCTGACTGATAACATTTTTTAATAGAATATATTGATACTTCAAGCTTTGGCTTACAAACTTTAAATGTTTTTTTAAATTATTCATAAATCAAATCAAAGAATATATCAATATGTTTCTGAGGAAATTTTTGTTGTTATAAGGATTTGATGAAATGAGAGGAATTAAAATTTATAAATGTGTTTCCACCTTAAGATCAATAATTATGAGTTGTACTTAATGTAATTTAAGGCAATTAATGAAGAAGCAAAATTAATTTCGTAAAATGCCTGAAAATGGGTTTTTGAATAAAAACAAAACGGGAATGCGGAATTTCTTCGTCCGACTTCCATGTCATTAAGTAGGTCAATCAATAATTTAGTGATATTATATGAATTAGATATTTATTTGTAGCTATTAAAACATCCCCAATAAAAATCACACAAGCAGAAAACTAATTTTGAGTTTTATTCTGTTCTTCTCTTAATTTTTAGCCAAAGGTCCGTGTTTCCTAATTGACACCATAGAACCAAAAGTAAAAATAAAAAAAGGAATCAAAATTAGAGCACAATATATGTATCTGCTTAAAACAAGTTCATAAACACGTAATGGATTGTTTTAAAATTAACTTCAAATTGAAAATACATCCATAGATTTTTTTTTTAATAATCAATTTATCAAACTCTCACATTAAAATAGGCCATCAATTAATTTAGTCGAAATTTTTGTTGTAATTTTTGAAAATGTTTATTATGGCGCTATCTGCCCGTGAATTTTGTTTAAATAAAATTTAAATAAAAAAAAAAAAACAAATAAACTTTTGAAAGCTCATTAAAATTTTAATGAAAACCTACAAACGATTTGCGATACTAAATATTTACACATTTGTTTTAATTATTGTTCCAAACTAGAACAGATGATGATGGCTTTGAGAATTATAATTATTTTTTTTTGTTCTTTGGTTAATAGACGACGACGATTTGAATTAAAAAAAAAAAAATTATTCGGAATTCGGATCTACGTTCATGGGCGGAAATAATTACACATTACATTACAATAGAAGTGGATACCTTCGCGTTTTGTGAAACATGTTATTCCGTTCGTGAGCTATGGCGGCAGCCAAGTCATCCTCGTCGTCAAAAGCTGTCGGAATCATGTTGCCACTACTGTGATGGTGATGATTCATTTCACTTTTGGGAATTTTCAATTTTTTTTTTTTGGAAAAAATGATTCTTGAAATGTTTGCATCAGAAAGGCCTGAATAAGGCCTTAAAAAATACTTTTTTCTTATCAATTTTTGCAACACATCACTCGAGTAAATATTTTGAAAAACTACATTTCACAGAACATTTTTTTTTTTCACTCAATTTATGTCTCTTTTTTATTTTTAACAATAATTTTTCGTTTCTTTTGTATTCTGAATAAAATTAAAAAAGAAAAAAAAATCACTGACACGGGGAAAACATACTATTCCGGACCGGTCGCGAGTATATCTTTTCGTATATGACCGGGCAGCGGCATTGACAGCAGCAACAGCGGCGGCGGTTGCGGCGGCAGCGATGTCGACGCACGGTGGCGCTGCTGGATGGACATAGCAAATCTCGCAGGCAATTATTATTATTATTTTATTTTTTATTTTTTCGTATTTTATTTTATGATAGCAGCGTTAAAATAACATCGCAAAATGAAAATACTGCGCGCCCTTATTGTCATCGCCGACAGAGATCCGCAGCAAGAATCACAAAAACATGGCTGTGGACCACTTTAACGAACAGCGCTTCTGGTGTGGTTAATAATTTTTATTTGTAGCTTTTTAGCTTACATAACAATAATAAAATAAATTTTTTGCCTGTTGATATGTGTATAGTATTTGGGGGATGATGGCGATGATGATGCCAATGCCAATCGTGCATACACGGCAATACTTCAACTTGTTTTTCTTATAAAATTTTATTTTGATTAGACAGTGTGGCCGAAAAGTGTCAAACAAAATTCTCAACATAAAATTTCAATTGTTTGAAAAATTTAAATAAATTAAATATAATATTAAAACCCTAGAGATTTTAGTCGTTAAGAACAAAGACGCAAAATTTTAAACATTTAGCAATTTACTAAGTATTCTAAAATTTTAACCTTTTTTTGTTACTAAGTATGTAGTTTAAAATGTATTCCTTTTTACCGAAAACAGGGCATCTGAAATCTGAATATGTTAAAGCAGTGACAGTTTGAAATATTAAAAAACTTCAGTTAATTGCAGTCAGATGTCAAATGAAATGAAATCTATAATCTGGTCAAGGAATTTGCTCAGGGTTTAAAACTTTGCACTTAAAATTAATATGAAATAAATATTAATAAAAAATAATTATGAAAATACAAAAATCAAATTTTTGAAGTAATACTGTCAACGAATTTTTATCTAGGAAAATGACAGACGTCATATCGATTTAGCATATACATATATGATAAACTAAAAGTTTAAGTTTAAAGAGATAAAAGATGCTAAAATGGTTTAAGGTTTTTATAACTTAGTAGTTTAATAGAAATAGCTTTGGCATTTAATGGTTTAAAATTTTGGGCCAAGATTTTGTTATTTGTCCTTTGTTTCAAAAACAGTCTATAAAATGTAAATAAATGTTTTTAATTTTTACCTAATATTAAATCCACAAATTATTTATTTATAATAATAATTATAATAACAATTATTAGATAATATTATTTCAAGGAGAATTGCAATGTTATATAAAGATGAGGTTTTAAAAAAGAAATAAATAACAACCAATTAATAAAATTAAATGTAATATCAAAAGCGAATAAAACGTTTAAGGAATAAATTTAAATTGTATACTGTATTTTTTGATTTTATAATTATATATTATTAATTATTCTCACAAAGTTAGTTAGGTTAAAACTTTTTTTTTTTTGTAAAAGACTTAAAAGTTCATTTCATTATAACTTTTCTATTTATTTATTATTTTTCAATTGTAGTATTGTTAATTGTTAAAAGAACTCAATTCGAAAAATAATTTTTAATAATTTGAAAAAATATTTATTGCAATTTTTTTATAAATTGTCCATTTTTTGCAAAAAAAAAAATATTTATGACATATCTCATATCGTTTTTCAGATGTGATGGACAAAAAAGAAGTATTTGGAACGTTTGAACTTTTGATTAAAAAAATCGAAGAAATTTACGAAATTATCAAAATCTGCAAAACTGCACTAGGAAATCAAAGGTATTAAAAAGCGTTGATTCGTTACCCTTACCAGAGTTACCCTTACTCAATTGTAAACTTTTTGGCTTCACTGTTCCTTGAATCAATCCCCCAAAAAATTGCCATTAAAAATAATAATTGTAAATTATAAAAAAAAACAAAATAAAATATTTACGAACTTATTTGAATAAAAATAATAGTTTGTCTCCGTACACAACACATTGAACTGTATTTTGTGTCTGTATTAATTATTATTATTATTTTTATTAAACTACAAACCACATTTATACAAATCATAAAAATGTACGTGCTGAGTACAAATGGCATGGAAATTAATTACGCGTATAATGATGAAGTGTAAATGTGTTTTTGGCTTCAAATGCAATTTTCATTTCACTCAATGTAGGTACTTAATACAATAAAAAAAATTATTGCTTTTTTTTAATTTCAATGCAAAACTCTATTGTTTTTAGATAAAAAATTCAATGTTCTTGAAAATATAAAAATTAATAAAAACAGAACTTAAAAATCGATTAAAAGAATTTTTCTTTCAATTCCCTCAATTTGTAAAAAGACGGTGTGTGGATTAAATTTACCAAAAGTTTTCTTCTTTTTTTTTGTCTTAATTATTGTCTAATTGAATGATCAATTTCAATCAATAAAATATACTTTCGATCACGAATCTACTCAAACAGTGGCATTCAATTAATGTTTGGTTTGTTTAATTTAACAGATAATAAAATGAAAAATTCACAAAAGCTTTAATCTATTGTGCGCAACGCCTACAGTGGGCAGAGCTTAGAATGATTTAGGAAAAAAATTAAAGAAGAATTTATGGGTATTTTAGTGCAATTTGTATTCTCTTCAAACGAATGATTTTCAATGAAAACCGAATACGCTTTTTTTTGGCCAAAAACTGAAAAATTGAATTTAAATAAGGTTATGTCGAAAATGTGGTGTCACACTTTGATCCAGACTAACTTGAGTTTCTTATTTGCTCAGGACTATTTGATTTAAGCGAGCTGAGTAGGAAAATTGACAACTGCTTAAGTTTGTATTTAATTATTTTTAAACAATTCTTTTTTAATTTTTACTCATGTCATTTTAACCCTAAAACTATATCAGGGGTGCTATAGTACCCTATGCTTATTTGTATTGATTTATTAAAGGAAAGGTGGGTAGGGTTCTAGTGATTTTAAATTTTAGTCAGTAGATTTATTAGTTACTTTTTTTTATAACTGAGCGTAGTTGCGTCGTCGCTATTATTTTTCTCTTAAAAAACTGTGTTATTTTATTATTGAATCGTTTAAATTAATATCACTATCAAATCTATTTTATTCCCACTGTTCGTCAACGCACAAATATTGCCGGACAATGTCAGACACATTCGTTTAATTGATTTTAATATGATTGTGAAATACTCGGGATTGTTTAATTGCTTTGTGTTGTTCATTTTATTTTAGTGTGAAAACTAGTAGGTATATTTCGTAAATATATATACATAAATATATGTATAATTATAGTAGAAAATAAAGACGCATCTTTACAGCGAATAGATAGCATTGTATACCCCTACTAAATAATTAAAAATGATAATTAACGGCAACAGAAAAAAAAGATTAATTTCGATAAAGTTTTGTGTAGTGTTTTTTTTTTTTTTTTAGTTTTCTATTAATTTTATTACTGAGTATAAATAAAATATTTTCGATATTATAGATAGGTATGAACAATGTACATATATGTATATAAATAATGTACGGGTATATGAATATAGGGCAGATCACTTTAAAGATAAAATAATAAATTGAGTACCTAACGTACTCAGTAAAAAATACATTGAACAAAAGTGATGTTTGATACTTGAATTTGAATTTGTCATCTTTTGTCAGAAGTAAAGTGGGGAAGAGAGAATGCATATTTTTAACGGCCAAAATAATCACACAAAAGAAATTTTTTGGCAATTTTGAAGATTTAAAAATCTCACAACTGATTTTGATGAATTTTGTTGGAGATTACAATTTATGGAAGGTAATACATATTACCGATATCTTTTAGCCAATATTAGTCTTATGGTTAAAAAATTGAATTTGTTCTCCAATACTAAGATTTTCAACTGCCAAATTGAAATAAGTTATTTAAATTTCTTATCTTAACTTTGTCCGGTGTGAAATTAATTTTAAAATTCTGATAAACAACAAATCAAAACAATTATTTTAAACTGGAACTATTTATTCTCAAATTTCGAGACAATCAACCGCTTTTGATTATTTTTGTGTTCTTCCTTGCTTCAATCTGAGATAAAAAGTGTACTTTAATCAAGCAATCTCCAAAGTTGGTCTTTAAAGAAATTTGTACAGAAAATTTATAAAAATACTAGCGAGACCCCCGCCCGCTTTGCAGGGCGTTAAAAAAATTAGTTTTTATTGTTATCGGTCCGATTTGTCAAACTGAAATTTTTGACATATCTGGACGTTTTAAGGTCTTACAATATTCAAGACATACACACGGACATTGAATTTTTATATATTAAGATTTGCATTCGTTATTTTTAGAATTTTTTAAAAATTGTTTCACTAATTTTCATTGAATAATTTTGACGAATAACATTGAAATTGGTAGCTTAAATATTTTACTTGTGATCTGATATGAATACAAATTTCGAAAAAGAAGTAAAAACTACAAAGAAGTGAACACATTGAAAGTAACGAAGTAATTAAAAAAAAAAAACAATGTTCAGAAGAAACAGAATGGATGATATGGGATGTTTGATTTGATCAGGATTATCTCAACTTAACACATAAAGTCGAGCGAAAATATTCTCAAATTGACAAAAATCCCAGTGTTGTTGATTTTAAATTAAAAATTAGTTCTAAAGAAATTTGGTTTTATGATTCTATTCTCACATAAAACAAATATAAAGTCAATGTACACTGGGGCGTATGCGCACTTTTATTGATTTCGTCTAATTTTTCTTTCAAAATTCAGATGTAATTTTCCTAACACTACACATTGCTCTAAAACGACTTCATTTTTAATAAGTAAATGATATTTATATTCCTTTCAAGACAAATTCACTTGTGTTTTACTCTTTTACATAATTTGTAAATAAAGACTAATCAGAATTACATTTATGTAAATATGAATTTCTATCAGAACATAATTATTAAAAAAAAAAACAAAAAATGTAAATATAGAGTATATTGCAAGGTTTCCACAGTTTTGCTGAGCTCTGTCGGTATTTCTCTATTTATTTATCTATATTTTTCAATGATATATCAACTAACGAATATTATAGTCAAAAAAAGAAAGCTGGAATATTTTTATTTCTAATTTAACAACAACGATGTTCTTAAGAACTTCAATTTTTTTAAAACTGCATAAAATAAGTATAGTTAATTGTAAATAACACTCAATTGTATATAAGTTGCACATGTATGTATGTATAAATATGTAAGAAGCATATCGTTATACTTATATGTTCTATTTTATATTTTTGTATATATCTTTTAGTTTTACTAAGGAATAAAATTTGCATTAAAGCTCTAAAGAAGCGTTTTAGTATTAAACTAAAATAAAAAAACCAGTAGTATGTAGAAATCTACGCGAAAAATTTGGCTAATTAACAGGAGCACGCACATCAAACAAAAATGCTTTTGTTTTTTTTTTTGTTGCTAAATTATAGAAGTATTTTATTTTGGCATTAAACAAAAAAAAAAAGCATTTTTTTTGCATGACAAAATGAAACAAAACAATAAAAACCAAAGCTACTGCAATGAGGAAATTATAACCGTTTTTTTTTTTTGAATTTTTTGAAAAATTAAGAAACCAAATTGAATTCGCCAAAATAAAAATTCCAAAAAAAAGATACCAAAAAGTTTAACTCAAACAAATGCAAGCAAAAAACATCAGTTTTTGTTTTTGTTTTGTTTATATATACGTACGATCTTTCAATTAGATTGGATGCCTCCTGCTCTTTAAACCTGAAAGGGTGACAACGTGTTTTTTATAAAGATCAAAATCAAAACCATTTGGTTGTCATAATTAAAAAAAAAAAAAAAAAAACAAAATAATAATAAGCTAAAAACAGTTATTGATATTTTTTTTTTGTTAAATAATTATTTGTACTTATATAATTATTTGTTTATCCATTAATTAAACTGATAATGTTAAATTAAATAATATCTAAATATAAAAATATACAATTTTCTCTTTTTTATTTTATTGTGATATGTACTCGTATATAGTATGTGGGTAGGTAAATATTTAACAGATATAATTTTTATATAAATATAATCATATTTGTGTTTTTGTCATTTTTTTTTTTTAATAAAAAAGGAAGTTTTGTTTCAGTGCTATTGGTTTTGGAATTTTTGCTTTTGTTTTCTTCAAAACATTGTAGTAAAAAGGCTTAATTGGAACAAATGTTGTTCTATGGGTTTCGAACATGCTTCACAATATTTAGGCTATAAGGTCAAGTGATTTGAACTTCATGATTGGTTTTGGAGGGAAAGTGAAAACAAACTCATCAACTTTAATGTAGTAAATCAAATTAATGTATTGTTTACGTACTATTTACAAGATAGTACTGACGAGTCAATTAATAATATTCAGTGCCTTTATTAAGAATCATTTGATGTTATTCTCGAGTTTTGAAAATTATTTTTATATTGTAAAAAAAAAGATGAAGTATAGTTTGAGAACGCAAAATCTATCGTAGTTAAAAAATTGCTGCTTACAAATTTATAAGAATGTCTTCGATTTCATAATTTTATCGTTTTTTTTTTGTTTGTTTGTTATTCAATTAAACTTTACATTAGTTAACAAAATTGAATAAAGTCCTCCGAATAAGGAAACTAAATGGTACTGCCTTTTCGAAAAAAAATTACGAATAATTTCTGGAAAAGAAGCTTTTTAACGAAAACGGTTCAATGCTTATTTCACTCATCTCTAGGTTTTAAGCCTACGATGCTCATCTTTTTTTGGGACTTATTTCAAAGAATATACAATTTTTTTTTGGAAACAGTCTTTCCTGGAATCGCAGGGCGAAGCTATTCTTAGTAAGTTAGTTATCTACGGAAATGAACCAATATAAACTTGGATTCTTGGACGCTTTTTCAATAAAAGCTCCAGTGTTCCATTGAATTAATAAAACAAAAATATCTTGTACCACAAGGTAGTGTACTAGGACCACAACAGTGTGATTTTTCAGAGTATTGGTAGACTATTCAGAGCTATTAAGCAAGAGTTATTCTTATGGTCCAATTTATCTATGAAAATATACTGGATAGCTTTCATTTCGAATTTTAATTTCAAATAATTTACTGCTAAATTTAATTACTAGACATTCTCAAAAGCAAACTGATCTTGAACAGAGGGAAAATCGAATGTGTTTCAGACTTTTGACATACTAAAAGTTTATTTTTTTAAAGGGGAACAAAAAAAAAGAAATATTTTGTATAAGCTTTTGTTCCAAAAACTATTTAACTTTTATTTTCTTTCTTAAAATTCTTTACCGATTTGATTAACTGAAAAATAAAAAATTTGGAATAAACAAATTATATCCTAAGATAGGAAATTAATTTATTTTAAAATAGTTATCAATAAATTAACAAAAGAAGCATCAAAATCCAGCGTTTGATCTACAAACCTAACTATTAATGATTTCAAAGTAAGAAACTGGTATTTATCTGTAAACATTTTGAACTTAAACTTCTTTATAATGCATTTGATTTTTTGACAAGTCAATTAAATTGACGTTTAATTTACATACACAAAAAAGATTCTTCATCATAGCTGCCACCAATTTATCTATACTTTTCAATAAATTCGATTTTACTTAATTTATGTATATTTAAGGTTCCTCATTTTAGATATTTATAGTTTATAAAAAATATTATTCGTTGAATCAATAAACATAGTCATTTAGCTAACAAGACAAATTTCTTAAATCAATTTGGTTTTCGGTTAAAAAAGTCAATGAATATTTTCATCATTTCATTATTTGATCGAGTTTTATATTCTTATGAAGTGAACATAGTTTGAGTGGTCACGGTTTAATGTAACACTTTATTATTTAAATTTGAAAGAAGTGCTTTTGAATAAATACTTAAAAGTTTAAAAAAACAATTGAAAAGGGGTTTGTGCCAAGGGTTCAAGAAAATAAAAAAAAATCGAAAATAACTACAACACACTTCAATTTAGGAATTCGGGTTTACAGTGCAATATTTTTGGCTTACAAATAACGTTGAAACAGGGGTTTTAGCATGTCAGAAAAAAGTGTGGTTATGTTTCTTTCAATAATACAAACAAATTTATATTAAGAAGCAAGTTTATGTTATTGCATTAAAAACTAAGTAAATCATCGATAATAATATTTACAATTAACTGTATTTTTTTTAAGTTGTATAAGTAAGACATAAACTTGCTCTTAGAAGTCTTTAAATATATTACCAATATTAATAAATGAATTGTAAATTAAAACATGCTTTTCATATTTATTACAAAATAACGTTTGAAAAGAATCAAAAATACATAAAAACATAAAAAAAAAACAAATGTTCACAAAATAATCAAAAAGCTTTTTTGAATTTACCTTTCGCTTGCTATGCTAGAATTTCTTGACATGGACTTTGGGGACATTTCAAAGTCGGAATCCGATCGATATAGAAAGGATTCGCGACGTTGAGGGAGGTTTTGTAAAACCAATCCAGCGCTTGGTGAGCCGCCTTCAAGCGGAGATCTAGCGCCTTGGCCATTTTCTACATCAAAGCTGAAAGTATATAAAATTTAAAAAAAAAATAAATTAGAATTATTATATTATTTTAATTGGGATACGTTCTGAGCTGATGATGATAAAAGTTCTTTAAGGTTCTTAGTTAATTAAAAAATTTACACTTTAAAATCTTTTAAGTTTTGAGAATGCATAAATTTATAGTTTTATTTCTTAAACTGTTGAATTGATAGCATTAAGTTTTATTTTTTTTTTTAAGTAAGGTTTTTTGAGTGACCATAGCAGAAAACTGTGAAACCCTATAGGAAAACAATATACATAAGTGCCTGAGAAGTCAAAATAGAATACCGCAAACATAAGGGAAAAGTCCATACAATAGCAAACGTTTCTGCTCGGAATTTAAAAGTTTTATTCTAAAATGGCACCAAAAAGTCAAAGGAATCATCTTAAAGTTAAAAAACAAAATGTCCTTCAATTCCAAATATTACACGTTTGAAAAATTGGAATTTTTCAGTATTTTCTATTAAAAAAAATCATGATAAATATTTTTTGAAGCAGTCAAAAGACGTTTGCTAGTCTTATTTCGGTCTTGTCAAAATCAAAAATGTCACTATCGTTACCGTCTGTTTTTCGTTTTTTTTTTCTCGTGAAAAATTTAATTCTACACTTGTCATTAGTTTTACCTGCATATACCAAAAATCTGACTTCAAATGTCACCTCCAAATCTCAAATCACTGCAACAAATAAAGGAAAATAATTTTTCAGAGCAAAGCGACTTTTTTTTAATATTTAAAATCCCTCAGAGTAGAAGTTATCCTTAAAAAAAATTTGACAGTTTGTGAATTTTAATATCATGGCCAACAATCCATATTTTGACTTTCATAAAACATTCCGATCCAAATATCACTCTAAAGACTTTGTGTCTTTTTCGGAATAAAAAATGACATATGTAGTAAGTCCATACAATTTTAGAACGAAATTCCAATATTTATGACGTATTCACACATATTATTTATTAATCACATAATGTGATCTGAGTCAGACCTTCAAAATAAAACGATACTGATAGTTATAGAAATGAATTATACTCTGAAAAAAGTATGTTGACTTAAGTTCTGCCGCGCACTAAGCAACTCACTGTTTCTTTATGTTTTGAATAGTGTTGAGCTTAGTGGTTAATAAAAAATAATCATAGTTCCCAAAATAAACATTGTGAATTATTCCTGACACTCACTAAGGTTGTTTTTTTTAAGTTGCTAAGCGATATTAGGAATTGATTGCGTTGAGTATAATAAACATGGTTTCTGGCAATACTCTCGTTTTGACAACTCAGAACAAAAACACTTACAATTGCATATGCAAAATTTCCCTTCTTCTTGAGGGTGGGATCAATTTTGGGTCACGAAAATTGAATCAGAATTTGTTGTTGTTCATGCATAATAAAACGCGGCTTTTATTTTAAATATTAAAAATGATGACAATTTATTAGGAAAGTATTTTTAACCAGTAAATCCAAATTAATAGGTATTTTCAGTTCTAGAACATTAAAACCGGATAGAAAGACTAATGAAGTGATGAGACTGGCGATATTCACAGTAAATTTCGGTCAAAAACGTAGTTTTCTTCCGGAAGCTTCTTTAGTATATAATAGCCGCGTTTTATTATGCACATGAGATGAACTTGATCAGATCATTAAAATAAAACAATACAGATCATATTTACCCTTTTTTTTAAATGATGTTGCCAGTTGTGATTATTAGAATTTAATTATACTCCGAAAAAACATCTTGCCGTACACGACACAGAGATGTAGTTGAAGACGAAGAAAATAAAAAAATTAAAAAAAAGATTTCCCACACACCACACAGGAGATCTGAGCAAATTATGTTCACAACAATAAAATATTTTGGTCTGCAGCAACGATGTGTCTGACACTCACTACGCAACTTAAGATTGTTTATTTTAAGTTGCTATGCGACAACGATTCGGAATCGAATCCTAAATAAAAAACCTGGTATGTGGCAATACTCTCGTTTTGACAACTCGAAATCTCTCTTTTTTTGGTTCACGAAAATTGAGCCAGAAAAATATCAAGATTTTGCAGTGTTGTTGTATTACATGAAAAGTGCTGATCCAGTTTTTCGTGTATAATAAAACGCGGCTAATACTGTCTCGATATCCCATCCAAGAGACTCCTTAAATTCTAGCTCCAATACTAATTGGGCGGCGGCGCGGCAGAAGGCTTTTAAAAAGCAACTTAATTATATTTTTGTTTTTCAAAAACTATTCGTCTTTTTTTCAGACTTCCAAATTTTGTTCAGAGGATCAAGAATGTTTTCGAAGTTTTATTTGTCATTTTCAAAACGATTCAAATAAAATAATATAAAAATGGTTATTAGTCTAAACTACCCGTAAGAGCAATTAAAATTATACAGAAAAATATTTAAATGATAAATAGACGACCATTTAAAATTAAATATAAACACTTAAATTCATGTGTTCCTTTATTCATAAGCATTGTATGGTTATAAATTAATATTCATATATTTAAATAAAAAAATAAAATATTTTCATTTATAACTAAATATCAACCACGCCATATTGTTGTTTGAAAAATAAATATATATACGAGGTTTGAAAAATCACTAATTATTATTTATGTATTTGTTTTTAAATAAAATAGTTTAATAAGGATTTATGGACCGAACTACATATCATCAGGTATATTTTTTCTTGATATTTGTAAATAAAATTAGAAATTTTCAAATATTTTATTCAAAATACGAATATCTCTGCCGGATGGATGGGTTGTTCTATTTTTTTTTTTTAATATTTCTACAAATATATATTTTTTTTTTTTTGAGGTCATAGGTATGTATAGATTAATTAACGAAATATATTTGTTTAATAGCTATTTATATTAGAAACTAATAATTTGACTTTCCAAACCACTAATAACATGTCGGGAATTTATTACGAAGTGAAATAATAATTATTTAGGCTCATGTTTTTACAAAAAAAAAAAAAAATTAAATAAATTTCATCTCAGCTGTAGCTGTATATTTAATTAAAATTGGACCATAGCCAGAGAGGAGGGTGGCATTTGGAAGTATTTTCTAGAGAAACTAAATTTAAAATATTTTTAAGCAGCAAAATATTATTCCTTATGGCTTAAGATTTTTTATGTTGCATGACGGAAAAATATAATGTATACGTATGAAAAGTACTTAGCTAAAAGTTATTTAACATCATTCAATCATTATTTATAATGTTGCTGATGGAATTGGGGGAATTTGATTTGGTTTGCTTACAACAACCGTGAAATTGCACTTTTTTCACATTAGCGAATCCTAACCTTGGCTTTTGATTAATTAACGAAAGTTTTTCAGAAAAAAAAATGCAGTTTGCAATTTGCGCTTATGATTTTTTAACTATAAAATACAAATTGAACTGGTCGAAAAAATAAGTAAAATTCAACAAACTTGTAGCTTGAAAACTCAGTGAAATAAAAGTTTTCCTAGATTTGGGAAAATCACATTCGAAGCGCTTAAAAGATTAAGCGAAATTAAAAAAAAAAAATTAGAACAATATGCACATAAAGTTTGTTGAGCAACAATTTTTTGGTAAAGTGGTTGGTTTTTAATTTTTATACCTACATATATTGTTCTTGAGGGTTTGCCAAGTATTTGAGACTTTTTTTTTAAATGTGGCAACCCTATATATTGGTTTAAATAAATTCACCCCTCATTCGACCTTTATTTCAAAATAGAATTGAAAGAGTTAAATATTGACAAAAACTATAAACCAATGTGCTAAGTAATTTGAAGATAAACATTGAAAAAAAGGTGCACAATTTTTAACATCCTATTGTTAAGGACTTAACATTTTACTAACTATTTTTAACAATTTACTAACAACTCCAAAATTTTAAACCCTTTTTTTCATTTTGCTAACTCGTAAATTGCTAACTCCCTTTTATTAAAAAACGGGCATACGAACATGTCCAAATAGTGACAGTTCGTGAGAATTAGCAAAGCAAACATACTTAAACAGACCCATTAGTTGGAAATGTCCCAACTGTAAACTGGACAATCCTATGCAATCCAAAAAGATTAAAATACATATCCTGATGTAGATTTCTCCCACAAAAAGCATTTTTCTGCACAAAGACTTCAAATATATCGAAATCTTCGTCTTCCGATAACATTATTTATTGGTTAAAAACAATTTTTAGTTTGAATAATGAAAAAAAATTGGAAAGAAATTTTGTTTAGGGTAATGACAGATATTATATGGAGTAAGCAAATTGCTAAAAGTTAAAGTAGGGTTTTTGGGATTTTAACTTTAGTAATATGTTAAGAGATAGTAAAATATTAAAATCGTTTAAAATTAGCAAAACCATCTTTTTAGCTTAGCAAATTGCTAAAAATGAATTTAACAATTTGCTAAATCGTTTAAAATGTTGCGCCATAGAGTTTGTAATAAACATAATCAATCTTAATAGGAACATAAATCCCCGGAGTTTTTCCCATTTTGTCAACTTTGCTATCGTGAAATTTTTTTTTCAGAGAATTTTTCCCTTACATATTTTGATTTTGATATAAAAATTTTACTAGGTACGGTGCGGGGAAAAAGAAAGAAAACAAAGATTGTTCAGCTTATTCAAAAAAAAAAACTCTCAAAACAGATTAAAAATATTATCACCGTTGAAATCAAACAAATTGCCCCAATTGCTGTCAAATTCACTGTCGGAGTTAAAATATTGGTGCGTCTAAAAATAATGTTGAAAATTTAATTTCGTAGCCAAAATACATATTTTAGTTGTGACATTAGTTCGGGCTAGCCGATATTTCTTTGTAAGATTAATTTTAAGAACGACAGATACTTGCAATGCAATGTTAGATTCCACACATAGAGGGCGCAAATTATAATGAAATAATCCACAAGTTCACATTTAGTTATTTTTAAAAAAAAGGTGGTAAACCTTTAGCTTTTTTTTTTTGATGATTTACAAGAATGTTTGTTCGTTCTTGATATAACTTTTTTAAATCAGACATGAATATCTGACAAAGGTTAAGATTTAACAACTTTCACCCTTTTAGTCATTTTTTAGAACTTTTGACCGATTGCGGTTTCAGTTAATTGTGAATGGCTTTCAACATCTATCGGCTAATGATTGAAATTATTTAACACCATTAGAGGAAGAGTTCAATTATAATTCAGAATTTTAAACTTAAAAAAGATCAAGCCTCATCTACTTCTTAGTGAAATACATATTTGTTGATCGATTGAAAAGATAAAGAATTTTTCTTTGAGACCACTTATTTAAATAGCAATTCATTAGCTTATAAGCCAAGAAAAGAAGTTAGAGCGAAGAGACTTTATACGAGTATGTTAAGAATCAAAAAAAAAAATTGACAGATATTTTTTAAACATACCAACAAAAATCAAATTTTAAAAAAATTTCGAATTAAAATAAAATAAGAAAACCTATTCCTATTCAACAAATTCAAAATAACCCTATGCAAGTTTATAAACATCAAGGCCTCAAGGTATATTATTAAGAAGCATTTATTTTCTAGACTAAGAAAATTCAGCCCAGCTCATTACTTACGCCACCTGTTTGAAATCGTGGTATTTTCATTTGTATTTCTCTCGTATTAATTTTATTCGAAATTGATTCAATTATAAAACAAAATCCGCCCAACATTAAAAAACGTTACAAATAAATATCATAACGTTTTAGCTCTTAATTATGATCACATTTTTAAACTATCTTACTCCGTGACAATGAACGCTCTAAGAAAATCTTATGAATAAATGTTTCGTAAACTTCAAATCTTAATCTGACAGAACATGAAACAATGTGTGTTGTATAAATTTTATACTAAAAAAAATACAGATTTTAAACAGTTGAAGAGAGAAATCTTGAGAATGACAACTCTAGTAAAACTAAAAATTAGAATTGGTAGTACTCGTATAGCAATTAAGATTTCAATGACAGATAACACGACAAATAAGTTCGAAAGCTTCCAAATAAAGAACCGATTGAGTTGACTTTTCAAACCGTAAACGGGTAAATGTGTAATTAATTTGTCTATCAAAGCAGGTATTGCAAAATGTCCAATAAATAAAATCTAAAAATCGCGTGCAATTTTTTTTTTTTTTTCAATGTCATTAATTCGTTTTTCATGTGATTCAAAACACAATCCGCGACACTGAAATAGAAATTCAGACAAGTATGCCAAATATTTCAATCCGAAATCTGAGGGCAATGCGTAGCGTATTCAAATAGCCCAAGTTTAAGTTTTGACAGTAAACCTGTCATCATTTATCCCATCGAAAATGACAGATAACCGACACGACGCGACGCACGCGACACCCGCGTGAATACCGCGGTGAAGATCGAATTTCAGATGCGGTCTCACTTTCGTTGACTATGGCTCCATTTAGCATCGGATGGTTAGTAAAATTTACAACAAAAAATAAGTTAGAAAATGAGAAAACGATCAAATTATCTACCTGCCAGTGGTACGTCTACGGGCTCCTGCTATCGTCATGCGTGTAATATATCTGCGGATTCTTCCGCTTGACCGACGAGTATTGCTGGCCCGACTATGTTCCGTTGAGCTGCGCCGATCGATGGGAATCACATCGGAGCACATCGATGACGAGATTATCGAAGCCGTCGATCGCCGTTTGCCACCTGTATAGGTGCCACTGCCACTTGTCGACGAGGTTGTCGTTGCCGATGAATCACTGCGCGAAAACAACGAGGAACGCTTTCGGCGGGACGCTGATGGCTGGCCGGATATGTTACTCAACGAAGAAGCTGCACAATCTTGGATGCTATTGTAGAATTCCTCGGCATCGCGGCGGTTGTCTTCATCATCGTCGTCATCAGCGTCTAGCTGACTGTCGTTCTGGCAGTGTCCGCCTCGCTCTCTGTCTTGGTTCTCGGGTGACTTACTCAACGAAGACGGTTCGCCATCTTCATTCCTGTGCTCGTTAGATTGATGTGTCTGGTCTATCTGTTGTTGTGACTCACCACCCCCATCAACTGTGTCGCCATGTCTTGTCCGGACCAGAGTCCCGATTGAGTAGGTGCGATCGTTGAATCTTCTCGTTGAAGGCGAATTCACTTGAAGGCTGAATCTGGGCCGAGAGAGTCGTTGATAGGTGATCCTGGTGTCACCACCGTAGTCCTTTGACCTGCGACTGCCCGTCTCGGGCTCGGACCCAGCCGCGTGGACTATCGTCGAATTGGACTGGCCATCGGAATCGTTTGGCTGATCGGTCGTTGGCGAGCAACTAGTTTCGTTCTTCTCAAGACTCTCCGATGACGATGACCGGTTTCTCCAACGGAGTGAACGTAAAATTGCAACTAGTATGAAAAACGTTGCAATCATAGCACATCCATATATTTATATCTTTTTTTGTTTAACAATTATCTTAACAAGTATATTATTATCTATTAACAAGTAGAAGATGTTCACTAGTTTGATCGTTGTGAGTATTTGTATGCAAATTTTGATTCTAAGCATTGATTCGATTATTCAGTGTATAATTTTTATGCGGGGTATGCCGTTTTTGAGTTGATGCGGATGTGCTTGAGAATCTAATGTTTAATGAAAATTTGGTTTTGGTATGATTCACACACACGTTGTTGGCCAAAGTATATACGGGTAATTAAAAACAAAAAAAAAAATATGATCAAAAAATGCTTTGCTTCGGTGTTTTTTTTTTTTTTTTTTACTTAGATTGATCAAGGGCGCACATTGAGTAAGAGGTTTTGTGTTGCCATTTGATCGGTTTTTATTTTTTTTTTTTTCGAATTGTAGATCGGATTTGTCAATGATGTACGCGATTTGTTGTTTTTTGTTTTGTTTTAATTTTAATTGCTTGCTGATAGATATTTAAACTAAAACATAAACTACATAAACGATTTATGCAAGAGTGATTAATGAACTACAAGTTTAAGCTAAACTAAAAAACAACATAAAAAACTAAACAGCACGATTAAAACGTTTTTTTTTTTTTTTTTTTTTTTTTTATTTGATTTGATTTTGAATGCGAGCCAAATGAATTGAGTAGGTAGGTATATACCATTTGTGCAAGTGCAATGCACACATTTTGTAGAACCGGTCAGATTGGTATATGTTTTAATATTGCAATTTTAGTCTACAAGAGTGTGCGGTTAAAGTAAAATTGTGTTTATTTTATGTTGAAATATAAAGTATTTTCTTTGTGAGATATCTAAAAGCAGGTTTCGGGGGGGAATTAGAGCCAATTATTGGTTTTGTGTTATTGCATAAACAAAAATACTTTATTGCCTACATATTTAGTTTAGTTTAGTTTTTTTTTTTTAATCATAGACTTAAGGCAATAATCTAGAATACATGGCTATAACACTAAGACAAACATCAATTCATCAAGTGTCAAGAGTTGACGTTAGATAGATTCAAATATTTGTCATTTTGACAATTTCAAAGAAAAGTCATTTGTTTGAATTCTGTGAAGAATACAATACATACTTAAATAGTTCAAAGGAGAAAATTACATTCATACACACACACATACTTTTACTATAGGTACTTTGCTCTCAAATCAAACACAGAAACAGAACTGTCAAACAAATCATAGGTGTTCGTTTTTACTAGCTCAGATTTAAATAAGAAAAAAAAGTTCAATTCTTGTGATCCAGTTTATTTCGAGGTATTTCTTAGTTGATTTGTTCAGAGTTTGAAAAGAAAACGGCCTTCCACGTTTCACTTAAGAGAGTGTAACAGAACTGTCAAAAAAGTCATTTTTGTTTAGGTGAGAGTCATCATTTTTCTAAAGAAGTTTGACAGTTCAGTTTTTTTACTCATTTTTTTTCGTATCAAAATCAGAACTCTCAAAAAATCTCTCAATGCAGCATATTTGCTAAGAACCGACAAATTTTATAAAGACATCATCTACTTGCCTAAAAAGTGTCTTAGAATCAAATGAATTAACAAGAAACTTTTTAGAAATACATTATTTCGTTGATTTAAAAGTATTTTTGATTTGTAGAAGGAAAATCAAAGTCCCACAATTAAGGATAGGAATTTTATGCAGAGACTAAGAATTTAATGAAATAAATTGGCTAAATTATAACATCTGTTCATACTTTCTTTTTTTACATCTTATTGCCATCTATGTGTCAATCAAAACAAACTTAAAATAAAGAAACTTTCGAAGCACCATCATCGTCAGTTGGGCTATGCTACTTATAATTATTTATGGGTTATGGAGGTTGAGTTGAAAATTTTAACCAATTTCCAATTGATTTTCAGTCAAAAACATCTGATTTTTATTGTTGTTTCTTTTTATAAACACAATAAATTATCAAAATTAATATAATATTTCATCGAAACATTTCTCCATCAAATACAAACATTTATAAAGTCTACTCTGTCCGTCATTTATTTTATAAATTATATTCAATAACAAAATTATCAAAAAAAAAAAAAAATCAAAACCAATTCTCTCAAGGGTAAAAAAAGCCCTTTAAAATTTTATAAAATTACGGAATAATATTTCACGTCGAATTCGTCTTCCCCACAGTTTCGTCATTAAGTTTTAAGGATTTTGTCTTAAATCTAAATATTATTATCAACTTTTTAACTTAAGCTACAGACTGTGAAAGCCTCAGAGACTTGGGTGTTTGGTAAAAGGTACTTCCCCCTTTTTATACCAGGGTAAGAAAACTGTTATGGCTCTGCATGTGAGGAAGGACTATTCTAGATAAAATCACTGTTGAAAATCTATATTTCGAAGAAGATATTGCGACAAAAGCTAAGCTTGGTAGACTCCGATGAGCAGTTTGCTGGTCCGATGAGGATGATGAAGATGATAAACGTAGCCAATTATTGCTTGTATAACACTGTCTTTGAGACTGTCTTTGATGGATCTATTTAGTTGGTGAAACAAATTATTTTGTTTACCTTTCATCCTTGTATTCATTATAAATATTTTAATTGAAAAACATGCTCTTACATTGAATAAAATCTTAATTAATTAAAATATACCACTCCAGGAAACTTTAGTCCTTATTTCTTCATTATGATTTACGTATACCTTGTCCATTTCTTGTTTTTGAAAAAAGTTATCCAATTTTTTAACACCGACTTTGTCCCAATTAAAGCAAGTGCATATAACTCACTTAGTTTGGGAAATATTTTATTTTAGTAAATGTATAAGTTTCAGCTCTTTAATTGTTAAAACCACGATCGACTATGCGTGGGTACTTTAGATGAGGCAGGAACGGTAAGAGCTGCAGGCAATAGATTTCATATTTCTCAGGGATCTAAATAATTGTTATCCTTGTGATTCTTTATCCAGTATATTTTTCGTTCTTTAAATATAATAATAAGAATCTTATGGTTACGTAATATTTATCTTCACTCTGTTTTTCGATTTATTGTATTTTTTTTATATTATTATTTTTTTTTTACTAATTTTTTTTTCAAAAAAAATTATATTCTAAGTTTCTGAGCAATTTATAAATTTTGAAATAAAATAATAACACTGAATCAATAACATCAAAGAATACGTTTTATAATCCAATTTTATTTTACTAAACAAAATAGCTGAAAGGTAATATTTCTCAATTTTTTGTGAACCTAAATAATAAATAATGTTTAAAAAGTATGTTTTTGAATGACTAAACCAAAAAAATATCAAAACGACGATAAAATTTCATTTAAAACGTGAAAATTAATTTAAGAATTTTGAATAACAACCAAA
This sequence comes from Scaeva pyrastri, assembly GCA_905146935.1. Taxonomy (NCBI): domain Eukaryota; kingdom Metazoa; phylum Arthropoda; class Insecta; order Diptera; family Syrphidae; genus Scaeva; species Scaeva pyrastri. The sequence continues at coordinate 30,037,374 of LR989929.1, forward strand.
AACAAAAATGACTTTTTCGTAAAGAGAAATAAATGAATCAAAATTTTGTTTAATATTGTTAAGAAACTTGAATTCATTGAGTATTTATGAAAAAAAAAACAGCAAGTTATAGACTAAAATTTGGTATTTGTAAATTCAAGTGCTTTTTAAGTTAAATCAAAAAATTAAATAAGAAAAATCATATCTTTCTATCTGGTTTTCTATTTTAACAATTAAATTCTACTAATTTTTTTTTTGATAAAATAAAATTCTACTTCTTGGAATCGCTCACAAACTTTAAGCTCCAATTTTTTTTTCGAAAATTATTTCAATGTTTAAACTTCTCTATTTGTGAAGATACAGACAGAATATTTGAATCCAAGTTTCTTTGCCCCACAGTAATGTTAAGTTTGATTAAAATCTCGATTTTTTTTTACAAAAATAAAATTTGCATTATGCAAAGTACCTAAGGCAAATGTTATTCAATGGATATGTTCGTCCTTAAAGGAGTTCAAATTATAAATGCACACCCTAGTTCCATTGCACAAAATGAGGCACCTGTATGACCAATCGTAATAAATATACCTTTTTTATTATCGCTTTTAATTGAGTCAAAAATATGTATTCGGAGCATGTGTTCTCTTGAGTGTGACGTTCTCATGTCCTTTTTTTTGCATACAAATAGTCTTTGTTTTTTTTCTGTTAACCTCAAATTGGTCCAATTGCCATTTGTTTCGCTTTTGAAATGAAACAGTCCTAGAGTGATTTTGCTTGGAAACGTCATCGCTGCCGGCTGCCGCGGCCGTTCGCTATGGCCAATAATGTTACTTCGATCCATACCATATGATGCGTACATATAGCATAACGGTATAAAAACAACGTCACAGATGACCATGTAAATAATACTTAACGATGGTAACGATGTTATCGTGTTTGCAGCTTGCTTGCCACAACCATTTACCCAGTTTGTCTTCCAGTTAACGACCAAACTAAATACCGGACATGATATGGGCAAACATATCGACTCCTAGGCAGCAACTAGGACAAAATGTCACTGCCTGGCTTGAGGTCACACCACAGTGACGATGACGACCACCACGACAACGACCGACGTGGACGACCGAGTGAATAAATCCAAGACAGAAAAAAAGAAAAAAACAGTAACAAACAAACAAATGGAACCTAATGCTGTGCTCTGTCTTCTGTGTCCCGTGTCCTGTCACTTCGCAAAAGAGCTGCTAACATTTTCCAACTCATGTCCTTGTTGGGATGAGTTGGATATGGTTATGGGTTATTGTATTATGAAAGAATTATTTCAATATTCCAATTAAAATATAATTATTAAAGTATGTAGATTTTTAGTATAGATATACATTTCTGCATTTTTGGAATTTCATAAATCCATTTAAGAATACGATGTATGCACTTAAAATGGTCTAAGTCTATGTTTTGGGGTATTTTAAGCTCCTCCGGCTAAAATACAAAATTAATAAGAAAAAGAAACCCATCTGTTTGTATTTGTATAAACGAGAAAATGTGTAAAAAAGATTATGTGAACATATGATTAAAGCCAACAAATTTGGGTAAGCCCGTAAGTGGGCGTTTTTGTAAGGTACTCTTAGCTAAGGCTGTGACTGACTAAATGTGGCTTGGATTTGGATTTGTATTATTTTTTTTTTTGTAAGTTCATCTTGTTTGTCATGCGAATGGAATTAATTTATTACAATATGATTAAAGTACAATAAGCCAGAGGCAAATAACATCTTTTCATCTCAGCCTCTTGAAACGAAAAATAAAATCAATTTCTTTATGTTGTAAGAGTAAATGTTTTCTCTTCGAGTGGTTTGTATATACGAGTATGTACCTATGTAAGTTGTAAGTTTATGTATTTATGATTTTGTAATACTTGTGTTTGAATGTTGTGTTTTTTTTATTCTTGCGATAGAAATAAATTTATTGTAAGTATCCATTATTGGGCAGGCATACACAAACCATTTCTAGGAATAACAATATTGAAACATTAAGATCTTATAAATTATTTCGTTTACATATTATGTACGCAAATATTAGAATGTGCATATACATATGTATGTATTTATGTGCTTATCTTTATTAAGTAAATATATTTTGAAAATGTTCGACCGATCGTGACATAATTTGTTTTTCTTATAATTAACAAATGGTACACGTTGGCGTATACTCACTTTTTATTCATATTAAATTTACAATTTCTTAATATTAAGCAAGGCTTAAGTCATATTGCAATCTTACGAAATAACTTTAGAACAGTCTTTCAAATATTTTGTGGTTTTGTAAGGACACACAGAGTGAACATCTGAGCCATGTCAAATCCATCACCTTTAATTCAAAACAACGAATACAACGGCATTTTAAAATCAATACTTAAGGTTCTTAGATTATTAGTAAAGTATATACTAAAAAACATAAAAGAGAATTATTGGATGTACACGAGTATAAGCTTTTTAGCATACTGAGAACAGTCAGCTTAAGTTTACTATGAAATGAGCAATTAAAAGTTTTTTTTTTTGAAATTAAGAACCTAGAAAATTTTACTCCCAGTCAAAATTATAACGATCTCTACCAAATTTCTTATATTGGTACGTTTAAAAACTGTTTCTCAAAATAAAATCCCTAAAATAACGAACATTTCAGTCACTCTATGAATTTCTTCATTTAAAATAAGCAATACGTTGGTACGTTAATGAATGAATGGAGTCACACCCGGTTTTAATTTTTCTGAAGTGTCCTGCGAAAGGTCCTAGAATAAAATCTCCTCCTTTTATATCTTAAAACAAAGTCACAACTTTTTTTTTAAGCACAAGTTTTAGGAAAGACTTCTCTAAAGTGAAAAAATAATTATACATATAGAACACCTTTCGAAGGATTTAAAAAAACGTCAAACATTTTAAAAAGAATGCGAGACTGTCATAAGCACCCAAAACAACTTACAGATTTAATTTAGTGTTGAAATAAAAATTTTACTAAGTAATAAAGTCCAATAAATAGATATTAAGAGTGCATGTGGAGAGAAAGAAAGTTTGTACTATCTTAAAAATACATTATGTACATATTTACCATTTTATATAAATGTGTGTTTGCCTTATAAAAATGGTGAATTTATTGAGCTAAATTTACTCACGGCATTCATTTAAACTAAAAGATATATTTTTTTGTTAAATTCCTATTAGAAGAGATATTTAATGCTATCAATTCAACTTAATGTAAAATTAAGATTCTGAAAAAATAAATATTGTTTGAGTGATTTTCAAATTTAAATAGATTGATAAAATAATTAAAAATGAACTGCACACAATACTTAGAAAGGAAAATAATTATTTGTAGAAAAAGGATAGATACATACAATTACAAATTTGTAGTTAAAGTTTATTTTAAATGTTTATTCGAGTTGTAAGAGAATGCAATATTTTGAGTGCAATTAAAGATAAAAATTAAAAATGAATACGAAAAAAAACCTCATTAATGAAAATATATTTTGAATGTTTACATTATAAAAAATAAATATGTTTTGTTGCTGTAAATAAATGCAAAGTGCGATTTTTAATCAACAGGATAAATTGAGTATTTACTTTACGTAAAATATTTTGTGAATCATAAAAGTCAGAAATGATTAGTATGTGAACTGTTTGCAGAAACATTCAATTAACTAAAGATGGATGTCAAATGAGTGAGATTAGATTAAGGTGAAAATTTGTTGAGTACTAAAAGTGTTCTAAAAGTTTCTAAATTTGACAAACAATACATTTTTTGACATACGAGGTTTTTAAGAGCAACGATTGTTGTTAGTTGTAAGCCTTTTGTTTATCTATATTCTTTGTTTATACTTTTATAGAGCTTCTTAAAGATTTCAGCCAGTTTAATAAAACTTTTAAATAATTCAAAAAATATAAACGTCATTTTATTAAATAAATGAATAAACTAAAATAGCATACATAAACATATATTATGCAACTAAATTCATTGAGATTTTGCCAAGCTCAGAATTGATTCTCCAAACTTATAGAAGGATTTAAATATGCACAGGATTGAAATTTTGACGTTTTGAGATTATTTTATTTTGACACTTCATTATTTTATTTTACTTTCTCTTTATCAATGGGAAAAGCAGAGCACGAATAACATTATTTTTTTAATTACTGAAAATTACTGATAAGTTCTGAAAGTTGAATACAAATGATATAAGAAATTCAAAAAGGAAAGGGGTAAGTTCGTAGATAATGGTCTAATTAAAATGGTGTGTACAACTTCACGTGCAACAGATGGGGCTATCGGTGATATATTTTGTGGGAAGGATAGTAATTGAAAACATATTATTTATTATTCCAAGTTCATTGGAAATACACACAAGTATCAAAATTAGCAAACATTAGCCCTGGACTACGGACGAGTTCACCAAAAAAATGAACCAATTCCACTGAAGGGGCCAGTTATAGCTATCATTGGTTTTCATCATTGAAAATTTTATTTCGCTTTTAAAAGCGATAGAGAAAGTCAAATTTGTCATTTGGAGGTATCAAAATGAAGCTAATGCCTTGGAGAATTTTTTTTAGTGAAAAAAACATTTATTTTAACCCAGAATTTTTAATTTTTCAATGATAAAAACGTTTTCAATGAACAGCTGTTTCGATTTCGAACAACATCGTTCCAATGAAAGCATTCCATTCTCGTTGTATTCCCACCTGTCAGTTTTTTTTCAATGATCATTTTTTCTTTCAATGATCAACTCTAACCTCAAATGCTTGGAAAATGTTTGTTTATTTTTTGTTTTCTTTTAAATTATGCAGTTGTACGTAGCGTTTAAAAGAAATTTAAATAAATCTATCATTTACGGGGTTGTTAGAATTAGAATTTGTTCTTTTTTCCAAACAGTGGTGTAAACCAAGGTTATTTTTATTTCAATGGCAGATATTTTCAATGGCGTATTTTTCAATGATAGCTATAACCAACTTGTCAAAAAAATTCCAATGATTGGTTTAAATGATGAAAACCAATAACTGGCCCCTTTGATAAGAATCTAGTCAAACCATTATTGCGATTAACCCCTCAAAACGTCAGAAAATATGTCTGTTTAATTTATTTCATAAACTGTCGTTTTTAGGGTCCGCTTAGATGAAGTCAATTGAGAAAATTATTTAAACACAACACAAACAATTATATAACATTTAAAAAGGTTTAAAAAAAGTGTCAAATATCAAATTGTTTAAAATCGGATGGTAGAAAAATGATTAAAAAATAGAATTTGCAAACATATTGCATTCCCTTACTCAAGATCAGTCAAATTAAAGGTTCATACCTACATACATGACGTGTACATATATGTATATAAATCATGTTAAAGGAAAAAAAAATAAAAAGAAAGAAGATATTATGATAGTAAATTGAAAGTAAATGAAATGTTTTTGTTTTTTTTTTTTTTAATTTTGTTAATGACAAATAGTATACCTACATAGTTATCAAATTTCTGATCAAATGACAACAGCAACACTTCATAGCACGAAAACGATCACATTAATTGTCAATAAATTTTTTTTCTTTTTTCTTGTTGATTTTTGTTTTCGTTTGCTGCTGTTAAAATTTTTCATCTTCTTCTCTTGTTCTTTAATTCGTAAATATTACTCATTTGGCTAGCACACCACCAGCAGCGTAGTATAATATAATTATGTATGATGTACAATGGACAGCAAGTTGTAGTAGATAGATGGCAGATGGGTGGGTGCAGATAGCAGTAGTAGTAATTTTAATTTACAAACAATTCAATTTTATAATTTTTACGATCAAAATAATTGAAAACAAGAACAAAAAAAAAAAAAAAACTGAATCAAACAATTTATAAACAATATCAGACTCAAGTAGTTTACTCAATAGTAGGTACTTCGAAGTCTTATTGCTCTCTCTCTCTCTCTCTCTCGCTACTCGCTAGCTCGCTTGTTCTCGGTCTCTATCTCTCGGTCTTTCTCTTTTTGATTTGCTTATCAGGAATGATAGCGTTTAGTATTGTTTATTAAACCACACCACAGTTATTATTATTATTATATTTCTACTTATAGTATTATTATCAACATTACTTTGTTACGGTTACAAATTTTACTCTACACATAAATTACTTGAACTTTTTATTATTCCAACGAACGAAATCAACAACAATAACAATAACAACAAATTATTGAACTTTATCGCCGTCGATAGCCCTTAGGTACTTTATTTATTATAATATAATATTATTGTTTATTTATGCGATGATGACGAGAAACTGCATAAATTATGTAGACAGGTGACGAAAAAAGGCTTGTCATTTTATAGTTTTACGAACCATTACATACAGATGGAGCCACTTTGTTCGTGGGTTTTGGTTTGATTTGGTTGGTAGGTAACTGTAACTGTAACCGTCTTTTTTTTGTGTAACAATTTAAGTCACTTTATGTGCAAAAATCTGATCGAATAACTACCATCTACCATCACACACGCACGCACACACTCACTTATATGTAGGTACATGAAAGATATACAATAATGTGTAGATATAGATACACTGCTTGTCAATTGGCACTAATTTAGATTTAGATACTAAATCCGAGCAATGTCAACTGCAGACGGAAATTGCATTCTATTTCAAGTCACCGAATGGAGAGCTTTGGTTTTAGTTTTAATGTTATTTAGTTTTTTAGTTCATTTTTTTTTCTCTCTCGATAACGATGTGATGGAAGACACGGTTTGGTATTTTTTAATTAGATTTTTTTTTTGTTTTTTTTGGTCGCGCTTTTCAATTAAATCTCAGTTTATTTTTTTGTTGTTATTATAAATTCTCAAACTACTTCATGTGTAGAGAGATACCACTATAAATATAATTAAATGGGACAAACTACTTTATTTTTATTTTCTCTACCAACCCAGATAAGCAAACGATTGTGATGGGGTATGACGTAGATTGGTGTAGATATACACTTGTATACATAAGGATGTATATTTTTTTTTATTTGTAATTTTGTGAACCACTGCACGGAAAACAGAATGCCGAATATACAAGAAATGCGAATAAAATATGAAACGAAGAATGAAGTTAGTAATGGAATGCGATAAATAGGAAGACAAGAAAACGAAAAATACAAGAAAAAAAAAAATCAGATCAAATCGATTTGGAAAACGGATTCTCTGAATGGTTAAAAACCATCAACCATCAACGAAGATGTTGAAACTGTTGGTGGTAGGTACTGGCAATGGCAACTGGCGGGAGACGCATGGATGAAGGCAGGGATATGCATCATAAATCCGTAGGGGAATATGCTCCAGAAGAAAAAAAAAAAAAAAACACCGATTCTCCTCCGCAATATTGTTCCGAATGAGATGTGTACCTACTTGTTAGGGTTTAATTTTTTTTTTTTTTAACTTTTCTAAGTACTCAAATCGGCTTAAATGCACTTAATATTAATAATACAGAATTTTAATCTCATTTTTTAATATTCATCAATTGCCTCTGCTCAGGACATTTTCCCGAAAGTAAATTTTCATTTACGTAAGTTTGAATTGAAACTCGTCGAAAAGCAACACCTTTTCATTTATCATTTCTCTGCACGAGACGAGACGAGACGACCGACCGTCAACGAGAGTGGAGGGACGGACAAGTGGCAAAGTATTACAAACAACAACAACAAAAAAAGAAAAAAGTCAACCTGCACATGGGCTTTTGGCAAAATGCAAAATGCAGCCCAAAAAATTATTTCAATGATTTAATTAACATTTTTTATCAATTTAATGAACATTCGGCAGTGAGTTAGAGTTCGGTGGGGAGGTGTTTTATGTGCAAAATAGGTATTATCTCGCTCGGCAGCCTTCGCACTTTCGCAGAGTCGAAAAATTTGTTATTTTTTGAGGTCGACTTCTCCATAAAAGAGAGAATTTATATACAAAAAAAAAAAGAAAAGATTTTTTTGTCGGTTTAGGTTCTACGTCACTAAAGAATTTTCTTCTTAAGAAGCAGATTTTATTATTGGGAGGCAGCTTTTTTGATTATATTTTTTTTTTTGATTTTGCTTTTGCTTATTGAGAATTTCACTTGGTCGTCTGAGTTGAAAGAAAAAACAAACGAATTTCGAAAAGTATTTTGTCCAGGTTCTTCTGTGGGTGGATACGGGAAGGTATTTGTGGCTTTTTTTTTTAAATAATAATAATTCAGACGATTTTAGTTTTTTATCCGTAAAACAAATATGATAATACCAACAACGGCAACGGCGAAAACGAGTACGAATACGAATACGAATATGAAAGCGACGACGACGACGACGCCATTTTGAGTTGAGAGATGTTCTACGTAAATGTCACACACTGAACTTTTAGCTGTCTATGCTAAAAAGCTGCTTGCCATTGCCGCGGCAAGCGGAATAGACTCGAACTCCCATACATAGAGATTGCGATGTGTATAAAACGGGCTTGCCAGAAATAGCAAAACGAACACGAATGAAAAATGAAAAAATAAAAAAAAAAAAAACAGAAAAAAAAATTTCAAATTATAAAGAGAAGCTGAATCGGATCGGATACACAGTAGACTGAACTGAGCGCGAGCTAGACGCTATGCTCGTATAGCTATAGCTGAGCTGCCATGCTACTACACTACATAATGTTGTATTTGTATGGATGGTGTATTAATCCGCCACAAAAACACAAAACAACAACAACAAGAGCAAGAATTACAACAACACTGTTGGCGGCTGACGACGACGCGACGGTGACAGTGACGGTGATGATGGCGACTGTGACGGTGAGTATAGCAACAATGCGACATCAATCAAAAGCAAAAGGAAAAGCGCGTTGGAGCGAAATGAAGAGCACGCATTATGGAAAATGGAATCCGTTCGAGTAGAAGAATTCGCATTCGCTCGCACACATCAAACATACGTGTCGTGGAGAGAATAACATTAAAATTTATTTTTTTCATTTTGGAAATAGGTATAGGTACTCTCGGGCGGTACATCTACAAACGGAACGGAGTCGAAAAGGTACCTGGATGTTTTGCTAATAAAATCTTAATTAAAAAAAACCGGTGGACTTCGGTGATAATGATGAAGATGATGGACTCAAAAATCGAAATCGAAACCCGTAGCACAACAAACGAGCAACGACAAGAGAGACAGAATGAGCCACATTGTCTTCAGGGGACAACTACGACGACGACGACGAGTCGAGTTATTTTCTGGGCTTTCCTCTGTCTATACCTTCTTTCCGTCTGCGTCTTCTCTAAAGTATTGCAATGGCTACGACGGAGAGATGAGACGTGAAAAGATGATAAACCAATTGAGCTGTTCCGCTTTTCTATAAAAATAACCTGGGAATATATTTTTACACTCCAACTCCTAATGACGACTACGAAGACGACGACGACGACGACGACGACGAACAAAACGAAAACGAAGACGACGTCGACCTACTGCTACCGTACAGTGTACTGTGGTTCCATCCAACAAGCATGATAAGGAAATCTTATCTACACACGATGTTCATTGTTCATGTAGGGTTGGTTGTGCCCATGTTCATGGTCGTGGTAGAGCAACAGTACGTGCGCAGATATGCGGTTTTTTAGGGAAGACACAAGAGAAAAAAAAAGAGTTTGATAACAACAGCAGAATAAATAAAAAAAAAGGAACACGGCTGGCGGAAGAAGTGAAGTGCCCATCATCATCTATCGAGCTGGTCCTATACTTTGTCTCCTAAAAATTGTCAGTACAGGGAAGATAGGATGTTTGCCTTTCATTCGCACTATTTTCTTTTTTAATAAGTCTTTTTCATTTGAAAGCTCTTTCAAGCTCTTTCAGAGTTGACTACTGCGAACAATGAAATGGCAAACATTTAAAGAAAACTTGTTGAGGGTTACCTTCGTTTAATATTGAAATTCTTTTTTTATTTATAATAATGAAATAATATTTATCTTTGCCACACCACTAAGAGGTAACATAAAAGGCGCGTTTTTGAAGGGTATCCCCAGTAGGCGTAATCCCTTTTAAATAAATAACAAGTGGAAAATAAACATGTATTCTTACATATTAATGTAACAAAAAATAAAATTAACAATCATAACATAAAAGATAAAACAATATCACAAAAATACACATCAATAAACCGACCACACGGTAATAATCATTTTCTCTGCAGAAAAGAGCTTATACTTTTATAACTGCATTTAAACGGATTTCCCGCACAGTGCAATGCAAAATGTTCAACACCAAGTAAACACTTTCTGCTTAAGAACTTTTTTAAAAGCCCTAAAAAGAAAAGCTCGTGAACAGCAACCATAGGAAGAACGACGATACAAGTTACCTACATTGCTAAGGCAACACTGCATATCATAAATATAAATATAACATGAGGGTTGAAATGCCATAGACTATACTCAGTGATAAAGTGATCAGTCCACACTCAGATGTGTGGCAGAATAGTCGTGGGGGAGTTGCGTCAGATTAAATGAGAAATTCAGTGGCGGGTAGTAACAATTTTGTTTCGACTTTTTTCAAGTCAGTATAGTGTGAAAATAGGGCGAGCTACTGCTTCAGAAAAAGCTCTCCCATAAGGCCTGTACTGACAATTTTTAGGAGACAAAGTATAGAGGCATTATTTATATTCTCATTTTTTTTTTTTACTTTTCAATACAGGTAGATATGTGAGTATGTATGTATATTTGTGTAACAGGAAAAAAACACACTCGCACACAAAGGCAAAGGAAAAGCTTAAATTCTCTCTCAAAAGAAGCTCCATTAGAGAGTTTGTCAATAAGTGGTGACGGTGAGTGGTGACTGGTGACTGGAGAGGATTTTATTTATTCCTTTTTTTGTTTTCGTGCGAATTGGCAATGCGCAACTCAGCCAAAGGATACTCATATACTCACATACACATAAAAACACAGACACATACTCGGAATGCAACGAGAATTTGAAGCTGTCAAGGATTGCAAAAACAAATAACACTGTGGTTCATTGACATAAATCCATTCATATAATTTTTGTTTTGGTGTATAGTTTTAGGGTATTCCCTTCGTGTTTTTGTTTCTATGCCAAGAAGTTGGGCAAGAAGGATTTCGCGAAAAGCAGAACGAGCTGTTTATGAAAAAAAAAGAACTCAAATAAAAAGTTTTTGAATAGCAATTGTTTTTGTATGAATAAATATTGCCACTTTTATTTGCCCGTTTATATTGTCAAATGTTTAATATTTATCCCATTTAAATAAGGGATAGAATATGTATGTAAAATGCACAAACAAAATGGTTTTGTATTGATTATTTTCAGTCTTATTATTATTTTTGATATGTAAGTTTTACATAGTTCTACTATATAGTTAAAAATTGAAAAAAAAAAAAAAATCCACGTGCGCCGTGTAGACCCAACTCTATAATGCTCGTTTCTCATTATGCTCGTTTCTGACTTGCATAATGATGTATGTATGATCTAGTTTTTAAAAAAAGGAAATAAATAAAAAATAAAAGAAAATTGCGTATACGCCCCATTTCACGATTTTTTTATAAAGAGAATAAAATTAATTAAATAGTTGTAGCTCTACCCATAAAACACTTACATTTATATGATGTTAAACATTTTAATGTTCGTCTTTATCGGAAGTTAATAACAAGAAATAAATCATGTCTCTCTTTTTAATTCAAAGCCTTAGAAGTCTCAAATATGAACTGATGAAAACAAACACAAATATGTAGCATTGTAAATATTAAAACTAGTAGATGCAATGGGCAAAAAAAATGAAAAACCACACTTGTTGAACTTTTAAGTTGCAACCACGTCTTAATAAAAAAATATTTTTTTTTCCCTTTCCTTCAGCGTAAGATGTAAGAATTCTAAGAAACAACCTGATTTTGAAAGTGTTGGTTGTTTACATTTCCAGTATTGTTGTTTAACCGAATAATTTTTGTTTTATTTTAGTACCACGTAAAGATGCAGACAGATACAAAGGTACCTACCCAACTTTTTCATTAAGTGATTGAAATCTTGAGTTTGAATTATTGTTCGATTCAAAACTTATCTTTTCCAGCAACATCATATTTTTGGTAAAAATATTGTTTCATATCGTAATGGTTTTCCATTTATATAGGACAACAGCCAAGTCACTGATAAAACATCTATTCCTCTCAATCTTGAAGTTATCATCAAACATTTGAAGCATATACTCTATAGTTTATTGTTATGTGTTCTTTTTGTTGTTTGTAAATTTACTGATAGTCTTGGTCGCTTCAGTAAAGTGTATTTACTCCGTAGATTGATGTGTGGAGCAGTATGACCATAATGTAATAGACATATACCTACATTATGTTTTCTAGAGAATTAAAGAAAAAAATATTCCACGTACGCCATGTGGTCCCAACTTTATTAATGCTTGTATTTCTTTTAATCTAAACTGTATCGTTCCAAGTCTTCGCTTTGTGATAATCATTAAAAGAAAATTATGATTACCTTAAATTTAAGTTTTTGAATTTTAATTGCTTTTAAAACCAGACTTAGAAAGAAGAATGTAGTTCAATTTGTGAAATTGGTAAAATTTTTGAAAGGCATTAAAGCAGATATACTTTAGAAATTACAGTGTTTTTTATTTACATAATTGTGTTTTGACAGTTTTATTTCTTTTTGAGAAATAATTTCTAAAAATATAATTTTGGATGAATAATAAATTGATCTCTGAGGATCCCAATTAACCTAATTTTTCATGAAATTCGATTCGATTTAGAGATATCATAACATATTGCTCGATTGTAATTGAGGTGTGAATAAGTAATAATGTAGGTATACTTTATTTCTATAGGACTGTCATGCCAGAGATCTGGGTTTAATCTCTGCCTATGCTACCTGAAAGCTTTTTCACGGGAACTGCCTGTTGCGATGAATTTGACAAAAGCCTTCAATAGTATTCTTGTTATGAAAAGTGCTTTCTCAAAATTAAGCCGTTCGAATTTGGCATAAAAACTGTAGAGGTCCCTTTCATCCCTGATATTGCCTAAACAATAGGAATAGTTGAGAGTTGTAAGTGACTAGGCTCTGCTTCTCAACAAGCTGTACCAAATTTATTAATTTTGTATACCTTATTTCGCAAAGTTTATGATGCATACAAATTAACTGTCTAAAATCATGAAATCGGAATTTTGTGTTTAATTGTATTGAAAGAGAATTCTTAAAAAAAAAAGTTTAGATTAATTTAACATAATGTCCACGGGACTAATGTCCTTATTGCCTTAGTTCAAATGTGTGTGAGTGCATATCCTTTGTTACTTGTTAATTACATTTCCGGTTTCGATAAAATTTAGCATTTGTGAAATCCTAAAGAGATTTAGGTAACTGTTAAAGCAGAATTGAAACAAAAAGAACAAATATACATAGTATTGTTCATTTAACAGCTAAAATTAAGAAAAACTTCGTCTGTTCAATTAAACATGTTTCAGATAAAAAAAATAAAACAGATGGAAACATCATTCTGTTCGGATCAAAATATAATTAAATATTCATAGATGATGACTGTTTGTTCTGTTAATTAATTTAATGTGTGAAGTACGTTTGTTTGAGATAATGAAATAAGTTTTACTTAAAAGTTTCTTAAAAAAAAGCTAATTCTAATTTTTATTAACTAAGTAAAGTATGTAATGAGATATTTTGATTCAGAATTCCGAACTTTGACAAGTGGATGTGTCCATATTTGTATAAGCAACATCTGTCAGTTCTGAGTTCTCTAAGTGTTCTAATTTATTAAGTCTGTCAAAACAGAGAATAGTTTATGAAAGTGGGTCTTCTGCTCTGGAATATTTCACATGCTTTGCCATCCTCACGAACTCTTTAAGAAAGGAAACTGCAACCAGCTAAATTTTCAAATTAGGGACGAATTGGTTACTATTTGTTGTGAATTTTAAGTTGGCGATATAATCGATTCCAGGGAAACACAATGCATCGTAAAAGATGTGTCTTCTTTACATTAGTTTATTCTGGAATTCTGGATTTTATCCAACAGACTAGTAAGTGTAATAGAAACAACTGACCACGAATGTATAATCAAATTTTGTGCCAATATAGATTCATAATAGAATTTTTTTGAATCTTTTTGACATCCAACATTGAATTTAATGATTAGAGTAAAGGTTGCGAATCTGTACATAAATATATAGTAAACTGAGCACGCTTTCGTCAACAGAACATTGAAACAGATTTGAATTTACAGACAAGACATCATTTGTGAAGATAAGGAAGAGAGTCGGAAACAATATGCGGAGCCTTGAGGCACACCATATGTTTTTTTTTTTTTCATGTCGATGGCGCACCTTGTTTGAAATTTCTAAGTTATCTTTATATATGTATCATTCGCCTTAATGAAATGTGAAAAGCCTTTTTAGAGTTGCAATCTTTCTACAATCGTGAAGCCGAATTCAAGCTTAAAAATCATATATAAATTGAGCGGAAGCAGTTTTTAAGGTCTTGAATATTTGGATGTTAGAATGTGATGTCAACTGGTAAAATGTATGTTACTTATTGATTAAGTACAAGTATTGTTTTCTTTCGTACTTCATTTTTCTGAAGTATAACCAGTAAGTTGAAGTACAGAGTATTTCCTTAAATCTATAAATTCTCTTGAATTCCTTTAAACAAATTTAAGAACAAAAGGAATTGAAAGTACTCGAGGAACTGAATTCTTTTTTAATTCATTTGTAAGTTAATTCCTTTTGATGAATTGGAAATTGTTGAAAGGTATGAGTTTGATTTTGTTGAAATGTTGTAAACAAGTTTTTAATACTTAGCTTCAATTGCTTAGTTCTATAACACTTGTACCTAATACGAGAAAATTCCAAAAGTTCAGTTAAAATTGCTACTTTTTGATTTTCCCTCTTCTGCCAATAAAGTCGAATGTTAAAAAAATCAATCTTTTGATTGTTGGCTTTACGTTTCTGGTCAATTGGAATTCCACTTCTAAGTCTAATTTAATTTTGTTTTTGTTTTTTTTTTTTCAAATTCCGAACCTTCATTTTTATCTGAATTACATCTCCCATTGGAGAGATAAGGATCAAGTGTAAACAGCTTTAAAAACAATGTCATCCCCTCATGTAGTATGTAGGTTAGTTTTTTGTACATCAATAAATAATGATGAACGTTTAGATATACCAAGGCACATTGGTTTGAACGACAAGTTCAAGTAAGCTTTTAAGTGCTGACCCTCTTGCTTACACTTTACCCACATAAGCATTCAGCCCAAAGAGATGTGAATTTAAATAATTCTATAATAAATCACTGTTAGATGAGAAAACATCTCACCCCAATCCCTAACCCCCCCAAAAACATCTTACACACTTCTTATAACCTACACTCAGACGAGCAATTCAAAAATGTAAGCAACCCCTTAACTCAAGCCCCTTCATATCCAGGTAGGTATAACATCTTGAACAGGTGAAAAATAAACACAAGCTTTTCCGTTCTTTCATCATGCGCCTTGCATCATTCTTATCTCATTAAGCTGCTGTATACGGAATATTAAGGCGAATTGGAATTTTAACAAAAAGTAAGAATTCAAATAAAGTGAAATAAAAAAAAAAAAACGAAATAAAGCTCATAAATTTATAGGATACAGATTTCACACACAATGTCTTCCTTCCTATTCCTATCCTGGGTTGGGCATTTATCATTAACATCATCACCGTGACCATCATCGCCATCACCATACACACTCCCATCAGCATCATCATCTTTAATCGATTAAATCGATTGACCTTTATAAACTGAAACCGATTATATTTTTATAACACTGTTCACCTCGCACCTCTTGCTACCATTTCCAGCAAACACTGCCCTCCTTCTAACTGGGATGTTTTATGTTTATTGTTTTTAACGGCAAAAGGCTTTAACACTTTTCCGTATCCAACAGCCTCTGGATTTGGTTATCAACAGTCTGGAAAAAAGCTTTTGCAGAAAATGTTTTTTTTTTTAGAAATAGAACTTTTCTGAGTGAAATTTGTTTGCTGAGGAATCGCAATATTTTTCGTTGCATAGGTGTTATGCGCATTTTAAAAACTTTATTAAGTATATTTTGAAGCTTTTTAGGAGCTTTTGGTAAACAAAAGCTTTAAACATCGCATAAAAGCTTTGTGTGCGATATTATTTAAAATTCATAGTTTTGAAAAAAGCTCATGTTAAATCAACAAGCGACAAAACAATGACGTAAGAGAAAGAGAAAAAGAGAGAAACTCATGTCTTAAATTTTCAACATTCAACAAGACTGTTGAATAGTCTTCATTCAAGTTTTGAGTGAGGTGAATTTCTCAACTTTTAAGATGGGAAGGTGGGTAAGACTTAACTCAACACAAACAGCAACAGCCAGCGATGGTTTCGCATTGTTTTGTTTGTATTTGTGATATAATTAAATTATAGGAACGCAGTGACCTATATAGTTTTTTTTTGCTGGTTCAATGAACTTGATCTTTAGTACGAGTACGAAGCCTGTTGTGTTCGGAATACGTTTTTACACATGATTTAAAGTAATTTTTTCACAGATTTATACATTCGAATAAAATAAAGCAATGTTCAAGCCTTAGATAGCAAAAGAGGTTCTTAATGTTTTGGAAATTATGAAATCTTTTTTTTATACTTTTACCATACACCAGTTCAATAAATAATGCATAGATAAATGCTTACGAAATAAGTTAACTTTTTTCAATCCTATGACTAACATTCAAATATCCTTTTAAAAATTTCCTTTTAATCACGCATGAACGACTGAATGGATATTTGTGAAATTTTCGAATTAGCCTGTCGTTGTTCTAATTTGATTCTTTGCTTTTCATATAATTTTGTATGTCAAAAATGTTGGTTCAAGTGTCATTATAAAGTTAAGAATAGTTGCATGCAGGAGTGTTTAGAAGTAGTCTACAAAAAAAGATTCCACATCCATGGGAGTATCCAACAAGAGCATGGCAGATAGTACATAGATTTTGCGGGACCATCATTTATGGATAAATATTTTTTGATCGTGGTCGATCAGTATTCCAAGTGGCCGGAGAATGCCCCAATGAAATGCATGACATCGTCGAAAACAATTGTCGTTTAGGTTCCACATTAACCTCAGAGGAGTTCAAGGAATTCACCAGAGTAAATGGAATTACCCACAAGTTCTCTGCACTATACCACCCCACGACGAATGGCCAGGCAGAGGGATTCGTCCAGAATATGAAAGCGGCACTTCGTAAGATGGTGAATGATTCTGAAGATTTAAACTTAAAACTCTCTAACTACTTAATGCAATACCGGAAAACACCAAACTCAACGACTGGAAATTCCCCTTGTGTTTTGTTTTCTTCAGAGAGATATTCGAGTTCGCCTGGATTTACTTCGTTCCGAAATGTAAGAAACTGTTCAACAGAAACTGCAGGGTACGGAGCCATACCAAAGTGGTACACCGTACTTTCCGGGTGACGGATTACTAAATGGGAAGTTTTGGCGAAGACATACGGATCAAATGAGGAAGTGCAAAATCAACCCATCAAATAATACGAATGATAATGATTTTAAGGTAACAATCATTGCTTCCATTAAAAAACAACAACAAATGATGACAAGGCGTATGTGGATGACCCGCAACAGAAAGCCAGTGGATCGTTTAGGATATACTTAACGTCAGTGGTGAGGACTGTTGTGCATATCCAAATTCTGCCACTACACTGAACGAAACTTGTCGGCAAACCTGATGGAAATAGCTGATAGACGAGAATTCATACTTGTGTCCAATAACATTCTTCTGTTTTTGGCTTCCGACCCATCTGTACGTTCTTTTAATTAAATATATTCAACTAAAGTTATATATGTATATCTTGGGTCAAAGCATTTTATTTCACTGGAAATAAGAACCTTTTAGCAAGATATAGACAACGCACAAAATGGAATTTCATTTTCATCGATTTTTCATACAAGTACATTTTCCATTTTTCTTCCTTATCACTTAAATTCCAAACCAAACAAATTCTTTTTATCAAAATGTAAACAAACATTTGACTTTGACAGATCAACAAACATGAATATTTTGTGTCGAAAATTATCA
Organism: Scaeva pyrastri; assembly: GCA_905146935.1. NCBI lineage: Eukaryota > Metazoa > Arthropoda > Insecta > Diptera > Syrphidae > Scaeva > Scaeva pyrastri. The sequence goes on from LR989929.1 coordinate 30,055,437, forward strand.
CGAGTGATAACCGAGGAGCAGCGATTTTGTCAAGGAGCAAAATATTCTCTTCAATGGCACTAAAAACTTGCGTAACGTAAAGCTACTGTGTGATGCGAAGTCTACGATTTAGGTGTCAGGGCGTTCGTCATCATCGGCAATACGATCACTGATACTGACAAAAGCTTAATGCCATGATAAGCTACTTCTGGCAACATGTTGTTTTAACAAGACTACTCACGGTGCAAATAGACAAACAGAATAATGCATAATGAATACCGTATGAAAGAAGCCTTTTCTGGCCACGTATTTTCCCGAATTGACATGGGTATCAAAATCATCCAATTTGCCAACAAGCTTCAGAAAATCACAGCCTTTAAAGTGAATATGTATTCGCCAGGAATAAAGAAATCTTGCGGAAAGTCATGAAAAAAGCGATAAAACGTCTACATATATTTTTTTCCGCTTAACTGAACAAATATTTCCACCTGTTAATTTTTGTAAACAAGTAAAAATTTATTAATAAATAAAATAGTTCATAAATTTTGTTCCATTTTGTATACAAATATTTGTGGTTTACTGATTTTGGGATTGGACATTGACATCGACCAAACTCTTAAAGATTTTTATAAATTTATTTCCATGAGTTCCTATAAAATTAAATGCTTTCCAGAGTCCTGAAAATGAAATTGAGAAACATATTTCTATTCCTCTATAGTAGAACACATCGAGAAGATTCTTATTGTAGATATTTGCTTCGATTTGCAAAAAATCACTCTCAAACTCTAAGATCTTTTTTTGCAACACCACATTTAAAAAAATCGATTTCCAGACCAAAATTCAGATTTTTTTTTTGAATGCTTAAAAACCCATAGAAGTAGTCAATGAAATTTGACAGCTTATTATTTTAAAAAATGACAAAATTTTCAATACGAACGAATTTTGAGCTCCAAAAAGTCAATTTTTCAACATCTCACAAGATTCGGAAAGAGCAGATCAGTACCAGGTGTTGTCGCATGACATCTTAAAGTCTTACCATAATTTATCAAGATTTAATACTTTATCCCTAAGATATCTTTCAAACCAACACACTGTCCAGTGTCCAGTGTCCAGTCCAGTCCACTTTATGTTACAATCGGTTTCATTATCGCAATGTAATAGCCAATGATTAATATGTGCCTTTGGACACCAACGCTTTATTCCCTTAGGCTTATTTTTTCATTAGAAAAAACGCCATCGTGGTGTTTTTTTGACTTTTCCTTATGTACGAGTATGTGTAACTTGTAAGGGATATACATTCATATATAAGGTATCCAAGTTAAGTTATTATCTTCAATAATTGCTTTGTCTGAGAATTCCAGCGGTCGGTATGTATGTACCATTGTTTGGAAGAGGGGAGGTCTATTTGGGACATTTTATTATCCTGCAGATAAAAGAACAAGGAGACAAGTATAGAATAAGTCTAGGTATTTGACTGTGAAAGTATACAAACACTGAATACTTAATAAAGATCAAGTGCTTCCCACAAAAAATGGAGGCAGGACATTAATGATGGAAAGTCAAAGGTACATTGTGGCATTTGGTTTCCTTTATTTATAAAAAGGAAATTCCTTTAAAACATTAGGGAAGCGAAGACACTTAAATCCGGAGTTAAACTTCACACCAGTTAATGACAGCATGTACTTGGTATATTTATAGGAGGATGGAGGTATATACAAAATAGATAATCATCAGTTAAATAATTAATAATTAATTCCAGTAGCACTTTGAAATCATAAATCATATATAAATGATTAAGATTAAGAGCAGATTTTATTTGACCTATATTTTGTTAATCATCGATTGAAATGTCAATTTAAAAGCTCCATTTCTTTTTTTTAATTTTCAAAATAAATTAATTTATTATTGAAAAAATTCCATCTAATCGTAAGTACATGTTTTCGTTTCTTAATGCCATTCAGGTGTCAATACTCCAAACAAAAATCTAATTCTCAGAAAAACGTTTGATCTTTATTCTGGCTATTGACATAAGAAGTTAATTTAACACTCGTGTGTTTGTATTTATAAGAACAACAAATTATATATATATTTAGAATTCTTTAATTTTATTTCAATGAATTGAATTCTTTTGAAAAAGTTTATTTTACATTAAAAAAAAAACTTTCAGGTAAAAAAAATCAACTTGATTCGATTTTTTTTTCTTACTTGTGCGGTCTCAAGTTCATTTTTCACTTAAGCAAGGTTCGTTTAAGTGGAAAATCTGTCTTTATGGCGAAATAGAACACTGTTACATTTTGTTCTTTCTCTAAACTATGCTTAAGTGCTTTTTTTCTTTTTCTAAGAGTAAAAATAAAGAAATTAAACCAACATGTATATCGGGGCGTATACGCACTTTTTTCTTTAATTAAAGAAGTAAAAATGCTCCTTGCTTGTATGTTGATTATCTTTTCATGAAATAACAGAATAATGTTTGTAATCATTTGACATTGATTTGAGCCTTGGATTCTATTTCTAAGGATTCTCAATTAAGTACGATAGAAAAGAAAGCTTTCCAATAGATAACAACACACATTATATTGAAAGCAGTTTTAGGGTCTAAACCAAAATAACTCAGTAAGATTTGTATAAATTTATAGACTAAAACGCTGACGAAAAAAATAATAGTATAAGAAAAAATTGTCAGGTGATGGATTTTAAGTATTCTATCGGAATCGAATTTCTATGAATTTTTATAAGAATTAATGCTTTCCAGAGTCCTAAAAATCTAAACAAAATTGGCATTAGAAAACTTATCTCTACACCCCACCTCTAGAACACGTCGAGATGATACGAACCTCATTAAAATAAAATATTTGGAGACAATTGTTTCCATTTGATGAATTGTTGAAGAAATTTGTTAGGCCTTACTGAACAAATATTTAGCGGCATCGTTTTTATTTTTATTTTTTGCTCATTCGAATAATAACTAAATACAGAGTTAATATGTATTTGTTTCCATATTCAATCCCAAAACTATAAAATCCTTCTTTTTAAAGTACTACATTTAAAAAATAAGAAAGGCTTAAGAATCTATCGAAGTAGTAGATTGCCTACTGTGAAATTTGAAAGTTTATAACAAATTTAAATTTGACATCCATTAAATATAACGTTGAGAGCTGTAAACACTGCAGTCTTTTGCATACTTAAGTCAATTGAATAAAAATACTGCTTTGCAAAAGTCTTTTAACTAACTAAAAGACTTTAACTATAATACTACAGTCAGCAGTCATTTTCAATATTTTGACTGTGCAGTTAAATACAACAATCAATTGACTGCAGTACTTTTTGACTTATTTCAGCATTTTAGTCATTGCAAAGTACTCGGTACTTTTACGGTTTGGCTTATATCATTAACCTCCAGTTTTAGTTTAAACTTCAGTTTAAGAATTTATTCGGTTTCACAGTTTTGTTTAAACTGTAAACTCAGTTCATTTCGCAGTTCAAGTTAACCGAGGGTATTCTGCCATTTAAATTCCAGTTCAGCAAACAAAACTGACATTTCAATTTAATTGAATGGGTTTTGTGGGGAAAAAGTTTTTAGAACGTCGCGAAATATTAGTTTTTTTCAGAAAATATTATTTATTTTAAATTAAATTGTGCATTAAAATTTTTTGTCGCGTAGTTAAAGTGATTTTAAATGAACTAAAAAAATCTCTCAAGATTATGAGCAATAAAAAAAATATTTCTTATTTATCCTTATTTGAAAGGATGATGATGACAAGGATAGATAGTTAAAAAACTTCATAAAAGTGATATCTGAACACGTTACGTCACATTACGCATTTGAACGAAGTTTAACTAAACTAAAGTTTAGATTTGACTGTGGAAATGAACGAGTTAAACTAAATAAATTGAACGCAGTTTAAGGTTCGGCTGAACTGAAGTTTAAACGCCCACTGTGAAACTGGGGGTAAGTCTTTTAACTGCAAGCCTTTTGACTACTTTTAAATTTAGATAATTCTACTGTTTTATGGATTGAACATTAATCGGTATAAATTTGAGGTTTGTCAATATATGTACATATGTATGTAATAAAATTTATTGTTCCCTTTTTTTGCCACAAATAATAATGTTAATGCACTTACTGCTTTTGGATTTAATCATTTTTGAAGAACTTACCTGAAAAAAAAAAGAAATAATTATTATTATTTATTTTACAAAATTTATATATTAAAATATTTATTGTTTTTTTGTTTAAGTAGATTTTTCTATTTAATTTATTTATAATCTAGTAACATATAGAATTTAAAAATTATTTTTGTTGCCTTATCTATAATGTTAAAGTTTATTTTAAATTGAAGAGTTCATTAAGAGATTACCAATTATAATTATAATTCTTTTTTTTTTCTAAAAAGATATCTGTACTCGAAAGGGAAATTCGTCGATTTTCCCCAGCAATTGTCTGGAATGTTTTTCCGACGTTTTGATATCAATTTTTTTTTTTTAAGTCATTCATGAGAATTAACCATTTTTAAAAAATTGTTTTCCATACAAATTATTATCAGAATATTTTTTAAACTATTTTTTATACTCTTTACTGGTCAAAAGAAAAACAATAACTTAGTAATTAAGTTTTAGCTGAACTCTGGGCGTTAAAAAATTGAATGTAACTGCTTATTTTATAAATTAATAAATTGTGTAAAATAAATACCAACACCTAACCTAGGGTTTAGGTTATTTGATATTTAACCTTATTGTAATAATAAAACAAGCAAGAAATTGTAATCAAGATCAAATAATCAACTTAATGGTTTCTCAATAGGAAGCTAAGCAATTAACCTTCGACTTATTGCAGGGTTTGTAACTGTATACAAGGTTATAAACTTTATAAAATTGTTTAACATCTGTTTTAAGAACAATAAGAACATTTAAAAGTAAACTAAAGCGTAGGTATAGTGTAAATAAACCATGACTTAGTTGGACTAAAAAAATTATTGTTTTAATATTACACAATATGTAAACACACATTTGTTTCTTAATTTTACATCGTTCCAAATGTTTTGATTGAATTTGTGAAATTTAAACATTAAAAAGTCGGTCTTCTTGTCCCCATACATTTTATAAAAAAAAAACTGAAAGATACTAGATTTTCCTATCTTTTTTAACACCTTGATAAAATACTAGGATATAAGAATGAACAATTTTTTTTCAGAATAAAATATTCCACATACGCCCCAGTTGCCCCCATTTAAAAATCATTCCAAATTTAATTCAATAACCTTCGATTATTCTTATAAAGTAGCTAGGTTCTTGAAACCTTTAAGACTGTTGTACGTAATACCCTTTGGGTTTTTATATTTAAAATAATAAGATGCATTTTAATTTAAGGTACTTTGCTCCACAAGAAAAATACTTCAAAAATAATGAATAAATTACAAAATAAAATAAAAAATCTTAGTTCGAAAAAAGTAGCTTCCTTTTAAGTGTATTTTCATTAAAATTATCTTTTTCGTTCTTTCGTTCCATAAGTACATACATATGTACATCTTATAAAATGTAAGTTGTCAAAGGATGTGATTTTGATGCATCAATAATAATGTTTGTTCTTTTGACAGCCAAAAGCTTCTTTGCATTTCAACTTATAATCTTACGTCTTCTTAAGTTATTTAGTGTATTTTATTTTTCAGTGTAAAATCTTACAAACGACCTTAAACTTCGGAAAAGTTTACAAATTTTAAGCAAAGGATATTTTACATATGTACATACGTACATATATATATAAATTTAATTTGGTTTAAAGCTGCTTGTTGAGTTGTGACTTCATACATATTTCTGCACTGCATACAATGACCTTTGAGAATTTTTCAGAGAATAAATTACGCTTTGAATAAAATAAATTAAGTTGAGGTACAAGCAAAAAAAAAAAAACAATAATAATAATAAAAAAAAAAACACCCAAAGGATGTTTGTCCACAGTCCATGTCGTAGTTTTTCATTGTGTTTATCAGCGGGGGATGGCGCTGTTGGTAGTCACACAAACACGGACTTACTCAACAACAAAAGCGAAACACAAAGTTTAAATTAATGTGAAGAGCGAACAATTTAATAAAATATACATTTTAACAACATTTTGCACAGACACACCCAGCTTAAATATCAAAATACAAGAATAAAAAACCATGACAGATTAATCTTTTCAGTTAAATACAAAAAAAGAAAAAAATTACAGAAAATATATTTATGTTGAATTTAATATTCTTTGTTGGGAAATTCTGGAGATCTCTCTCAAATTTGAAGCGAGTTTCTTTGGAATTCATAGCTAGCAAAAAATTATCTGTTTTGTAGACAATTTTAATCCAACCTTTGATATTTAAAAAAAAGAAAAGAATTCAAATAAAATTGATTAGTTTATTTTTTCGTATTACGACCAAAAAAATTACAGTTGGAGACAATTTTTCGTCGGTTTTTTTTTTTTTTTTCAATTCAAAATTTGAGGGTCAGAAATTTTGTTTAGAAATAAAAAATCGGTTCACCATTGATTTATGAAAAATTTTAAACAATGACTTTTTGAATTACTGGTAAGACTTACTTAAAAGGCTCAGAAGAGAAAATGTGGTCAAGCTGCCTGTCCATATTATTGGAGATATCACTTATGAATTTGAAAAAGAAAATCATCAAGTAAAAGATCTATTAAAAGAGATTCTTTTTCGGGGGTAGTATTGCAGGGAACAAAGTGTAGTTCATCTTTGGAAGGAATCCAGACAAGGTCAGGTAGATTGAAATCATCGACGACGACGCGACGATGATAAAATGATCTCTAGATTCCGTAGCCTCAAAAAATGAATCAATAGTGAATAATTTGCTTATAGGCTTTATGGTTTGCGCTGGGCGAATATAGCAAAAGATAATATAGTGTAAGTTCACAAACGCATCACTGCAGTAATGATGCCCAAATGTTCAAAGTCAAACGTTCACAAACGCAGATTTTGGCATCATTTTTCTCGTCAACTGTTCATTATTGCAAACTTGCATAAACTGATGCGCAAAAACTAAACAAAAAAGCATAACTACGACAGCGTGATTAGTCGGCATCGCATCAGCAACAGCTGCATCAGCAAAAAAGCAGTGATGCTGAATCACTGCAGCAAAATTTGACGTTTGTGAACTTACACATAAAAACACTGATTATAAGCAGAAATCTTAATGCATATAAGTTCAAAGAATGCAGATTTCTAGACTTCAAAAAGGTTCAATCGAGTGTGAACGGCTAAAAGAACTCCACGTTCAGGAAGCATTATCAATGATTTGACCATCAACATCACGAAAGACAAAAATGTTTGAAGTGAATATGCTGAGAATATTGGGACAAAAGTTCGTTTCCGTTAGGGAAAAAATTTCAAATGGCACTTTTTGGGAAATGAGAATTGTAGTTGAGGTTTTGGTATGGAGCCCTCTAACATTTTGGTAATACAATGACAAAGAAATAGGTGTAACGACCTGAAGAACAGGGAGATTGTTAAAGTACGAGGTTTTATAAATGGTAAAATTTTGGATGCTACATGAGTGGTGAAGGAGCTAAGGTATTTAGAGACGGTGAAGGAAGAACGAAAACAAAAAGTGACCGTTCTTTACATACAAAAATTGATAACTTAACTGAAATCATTAAACGTTTTTTTCTGTTTATTTGAAATAATCACAGTCGATGAGATTTTTAGAAAAAAAAAAAATTATATAAAAATATTATTTCATTCCGAGTTTTTAATTGATAAAAATCTTTGAAAAATCAATATTGCGTATTCGAGTACTATTTCAAGAAACCAAATTTAGATTAAAAAGCAAATATATTATTTGTTTTAAATTCAAAATCTTAAACAAAATTTCAATTTTTGTATAGAAAAATTACACTGGTTAACAAAATTAACGTTTTTCCGGATATTTGGTTTTTGAAATTTCTCTCTTTAAAAATGTAAACAAAATCCATTATACGGTGTTTTTAAGGCAAAGTTAAAATACAACATAATTATTAATAATAAATTTGATTATGACTTTTCAAAGTATAAACCTTTATTTTTGGAAAGTTCTTATTAGTTATGTATGGCTTATGAGTTTTAATTTGAGTCTATTTGAAGCTTTGAAAAAACCTTGAATTAAATGCTTTCATAGTTTTGAGAAATATGTTTTAAAGTTATTTTTTGGTGATGATTACAAATGAAAACTTTAAAAAACAAATTTTTAAAAAATTCCATTTTCAACATTATCACTACATAGCTAGTATAAAACAAAGTCACTTTATCTGTCCCTATATCCCTATGTATGCTTAAATCTTTAAAATTACGCAACGGATTTTGATGCAGTTTTTTTTTAATTAACTTTTATAACTTTTTTATTATTTACATATTTATTTTAAATTGTAAACTCATAGATACAAATAAATATAAAATCTATTTATCATATATAGTATACTTCAAGGTGGTACATGTTTGTTTGTCTCGCTAAAACTCGAGAACTGCTTGGGCGTTTTGGCTGATTTTGGTTTTGAAATGTTTTTCGTAGTTCAGGTAAGGTTTAAAAAGTGAGAAAATATGGAAAAATTACCAGAAGAATGTGAAAAAAAACAACTTAATTTTCCCACACATTTTGTCAGTTGGTTGTCAAGTTGCACGTCATTCTGTCACAATTATACTGTAGTAAAAATCATCAGTTGTCAGTGCTTACATTTTTTTTTGAAAAATTCGGAGAGTAATGAAAATTTTAATCAGTTGTTGACATATCGATCAATTTGACAGCCAAGCGTGCTGTTAGAACTTAATTGGGGAGGGACAAAGTTCGCCGGGTCCTCTAGTATTTATATATTTTCAATAAATATTATTCAAAAACTTGATGTCTTTCTTTTGTTAAAACCGTTTTAGCATTATAGTTCAACGTGTGGCACAGGTAAACATCAACTAATAATGAGAATTTTTCTTAAATTAAATGAAAACTGAAAATATTTAAAATTTATGACATTTTTTAAAAAGTTTAAAAACTGATATTTTTAAAATCCTAACGTGAAAAAGTGATTTTGAAAAGTCGAATTCAAACTCAAGCCAACAAATAAATTGTTGACCAGCATCGATTTTTGAATAGAATAATGTTTTAAAGCCCTTAAACTGTCATATATCCAGAATACAAAATTCGTTCAAAAGAAATATCAAAATGTCCAATATATATTTTTTTTTAATGTAATAATTTATCCAAATCGATAATTTTCATCTTCATACAAATATTTTCTAAATTTGAAATTGATCATTTTAACATGGACATACATATGTATATACATATGTTTAAGATGTTATGATATTTACATAATATATTGGGAGTGATATTACTCTTGTTTTTAAATTTTACAGTCAAATGACATTGGAAAAACATGGCTTTTTAACCAAACAAAAATTGTTAAATTCAAAAATACAAGAAACATATATTTTTTTCAGTTTATAACATTGAGTAAGGGGCCAGTTATAGCTATCATTGTTTTTCATCATTGAAACCAATAGTTGGATTTTTATTGACAAGTTGATATAGCTATCATTGAAAAATATGTCATTGAAAATATCTATCTGAAAAAATATCTGAAATAAAAAAAACTCTGTTTTTTTTAAACCACCTCTACTATTTGGAAAAAAAGAACAAATTAGAATTCTAACAACTAATTGTAACTAAAAGAAAACAAAAAATGAACAAACATTTTCCAAGCATTTTAGGTTAGAGTTGATCATTGAAAGAAAAACTGACAGATAGGAATACAACGAGAATGGAATGTTTTCATTGGAACGATTTTGTTCCAAATCGAAACAGCTGTTCAGTTAAAAAGATTTCATCATTGGAAAATTAAAAATTAAATGTTTTTTTTTTTCACTAAAAAAAATCTCCAAGTCATTAGCTTCATTTTGATACCTCCAAATGACAAATTTGACTTTCTCTATCGCTTTTAATAGCGAAATAAAATTTTCAATGATGAAAACCAATGATAGCTATGACTGGCCCCCAAAGGTCAAAATTGATTTTCAAATTTAACCGTTAATATATTCAAAATAAATGTCATAATATCCAATGTACTGAACATTGAGCCCATATCTTACACAAACAATAATTTAAGATTTCTTATGCGTTTTGACAGTTTTTATTTTGGCATTAAGATAACACTTGACAACAAAATTAAAAATGATTTGTGTGTACAATCTCAAAACTAAATTTTAAATAAAACATTTAACCCATTTTCAAGGTTTTATTAGTTTCGAATAAAAAATTGCATTGCCCTTCGATTTTCTAGAAATTGAATAAAACGATGACATTTATTTGTAAAATATATTTTTTATGCAATCATCACTTGCACGTGTCATTACCTAATAGAATGTTTGAAATTCGATGATAAATGAATATCTTTTAATCTTACAACCATTATTTTGATTAATTAATTCTGTGAAAACTTTTTTTTCGTACCACATTCACTGCAATTACAAAGTCAAACAAAATCCGTAATTCTCATTTTTATGTTTGTTTTTGTTCTTTTTTTCTTTTTGATTTTGTGTTACGAATTTAAATTGACATTTATTTTACTCAACCATATTCCCAATTTGACCACTATCACCATATTTTCACAAAATTTAAATCAGGTATAGATCCGCCTATAGCAATCCGGAAGGAAACTTCAACTCGACGCTTTGCTCTTAAAATAACGATTCGATAATATTGATATATAAAATAACTAAACCACACACAAACGATGACATTTTGATTATTTATTTTTTACTCACAAATACCGTTAACCATGGATGATCTATACAAGTGTGTTTGTTTTGTGTCAAATAATTTGATCAAATATCGAAATGTGTTTCTAAATTTAATTTCAAAACACCAAACTCGTTGTATTTGCTGCTGAAGGTGCAAATCTATGTACAGGGTGTTTAATAAAAAGTGCTTCAAATTAAATGTGGAAATGGTTTTCGAGTAACGAAGGATTTAAATAATAATTTAAAAAAAATGAATATTTTCAGTCAGTTTGTTTTAAGTCTACTTATAAGTAGAGAAATCATGTTTGGAAGAGTGTTTGTTTGAGTTTTTTATTTTACTTAGTATAAATGACTTCAAGCAATTCTGGCTTCGAAAACAGTTCCGAAAAAGGACGAAACTTTAGTCACACAAACACAAATTGTCATTTAATCTCAAAATTTCTGTTTCTGATTTCGAATAGACATAACTTAAAATTCTAAAATACACCCTAATTGACTGATTTTGAAATTAAATAGCCTTTCAAGTTTTGACCATTACCAAATTTAATGAAACACCCTATTAACACAGATGAATTCATGATGTACGTATTTTGGTTATTTGTAATATGTTTTAGTAAACCTATATCCTTTCCCAATAATCTAGATAATCTTGTTGCTCCAAAGTGTAACGGAACCAATCAACCTGTGTATATGATTATTTGCCTTCGAACTTTACGTTAGGAATTTCCAGTTTTCCACCCACACTCAAAACACGGAAATTGCCATAAATATGAACTTCACACATTTGAACATCATCCATAGTTCGACATTCATTTTAGATATTCTCGTATAGTCTTTCGTACACAACATGGGTTTGTGATGTGTTATTCTGGATTCACATTGGAAAATTGGAATTCCTCTTCACGCCAATTTCTTTGCTTTTTTTTTGTGTTATTTTTTAATTTGGAAAACGTATTTATACAGTTCAGGAAGAAGGGAAGACTACGTTGAATGTATACATGGTTTTTAACTAATAACAATTTATGTTTGTTTGTGTGTGTAAGTGTGATTATTAAATGCAGAATGTTTTGCATAAGATGCAATCAAGAGTCAGGGGATGCAGAAATAATCGTGGGGGAGGACAGAACTATATAATACTTTTTTTTATAATTTACTGGCACTCAAGGGGTTATGAGATTTACCCTTCAAGTTTCAAATGATCTTTGTAACCACAGTGCAAGGGCAGCGTGAGAAGTTGAAAAAGAAGAAGAATTACTCAAAAAAATCCAGTTCCAGTATTAAGTATAAAGGTTCAAGCATCTGGTTCTGGGTACTTAACTACCAAAGTTTTTGATTAGTAGATTCTTGCAAACTTTTCAATTACTTGACCAGTTATTAGGTAACCGATACTTGAACAACTGCTCAAGTAATTGATAATCAAATACTCGAATTTGTATAACAAAATAAGAACGGTTTCGTTATGCAATTGGATTTCAATTTAAAATGTCATTGTAAAGATGGCTGTAACGTAAGTATAAGAAGAATAAAATTTAGTAGGTATTTGTTTAGAGTCAAAATCAATTTTATTTTTCTTAAGTCCACGTCGCACGTGAATTTAATTAATTTTGACGAGATAATGACCGATAAAAACCTATTTTTACAATATTTATTAAAATTTGATAAAGATAAGTGTATTAACATTTTTGAGAATGTGTTAATAGGAGAAAAACAATATTAGCATTTTATTGAAAATAATTATTAAATAAAATTATGTCATACCAATTATGTATCAAACCATTGTATGTAATTTGTGTTAAGGCTTCCGAGTTGCTTACAATCTTTAAGAGCTCTATTTGGCAAAAAATAAGTTCCCACGTTTTCATTTTTAAACACATTTTTAAAGTTCAAGAATATGCGTACTTAATGATTGTCAAGCTCCCAAAATAGGAGATTTGATGAAGTGCGAAAACTAAAGGGGTAGATATCTGCATTTTACCTGCAGTCGCCAAAATAGTAGCAAAGATTGTTTCAGAACGTATAAAAGAACATCTGGAAGCATCGCTCGATACTGAACGCGCTGGCTTCCCCACCGGGTCCTCCTGCATTGATCATATCAATACTTTAAGGATCATAATCGAACAGTGCTTCGAACTCCACCTGCTGTTCATTGATTTCGAGAAGGCTTTTGACAGCGTCGGCAGGGAGTTTATCTGGCTTGCTTTGCGGAGGAGGGGTATACCGGAGCAACTCATTTCTATTATAAAAGCGTCTTATGATGGGTCCAAATGTCACGTCAGAAGAATTTGAAGTACAAAGTGGGGTCAGACTGGGCTGCATACTGTCACCAATCATGTTTTTATATTGGTGATAAGTGATTTTCTGCGAATAACTTTAACAGGAAGCGGAGGAATAAGATGGACTCTGACAACTTACCTTAAACATCTTGACTACGCAGACGATGTATGCTTCCTTACCCATAGGATCATGGATCTCCATCAAATGGCAACAAGAACGGAGAGAGAAGCAACAATCGTGGGACTGAAAATCAATACGGGAAAAACAAAGATGTTCAGCCTCCGGAGCTCGTAATCATCCGCTCCGATGAACATTGGTCAACAAACAGTAGAGAAAATAGAGAGCTTCCAATACCTTGAAAGTATCGTCTCCTATGGAGGAACCGAACTAGACATCGTCAGCTGCATCGGAAAAGCAAAGGCTGAAGGCTGCGTTCGGGATGTTGTCCAATGTTTGGAGGAACAAATCTCTCAGTTTCAACTAAAAGCTACGACTGTTAAACTCCATAACGTCGAATAAGTTCTGCTAAATGGTTACAGCACATTGAAAATGACAACAATAATAACCAGGAAACTGCAAACCTTCGTTAATAGGTATCGAAACATCTTACAGGTTTTCTGGCCTAATCGTGTCTCTAACGAGGACTTATATAGGCGAACAGGTCAGGAACCCGTCGATACCATTATACGAAGGCGCTAGTGGCAGTGGATTGGACATATGCTTCGAAAAGGTAATGACTGCATTGCGCGGGCCAGGCAATGCAGTGGAACCCATTCACACAAGAAGGAAGAAGAGTTGGTAGACCGACAAGCAGGTGGAAAACAGTTCAGAAGGAATCTGCGAGATTGGGAAAGAGCTATGAAGGGATCTAAAATACATCGCTGGAAACCGCGCACGATGGCTCGTAGTTGAGGCTCTATGTTCTGCTAGGGAACACCAACAGATTTCGTAATAACTAAGAAAGTAAGTAAGAATATGTACTGCTGATTTTTAAAAGGGCGTCCAGAGCCATACAAAAAAAAAGTTTCACATAAAGTAAATGGAAAAGCACCGAAGATTCAATCCAAAAGAATAAATATCCTAATGCACATACACTACACATACATTCATATATACTTGGACATCTATTTTCAACATACATACATATGTATGTATTCATGGCAGATAAAACTCTAGCTTAACGGGTATATAGTAACACAAGAGTGAATGAGATTTGTAGTAAATCGTAAATTCTGAGTTCGAAAAAAATCGAAAGTTTTAATGAAAACAATTTTTCAATGCCCTCAAAGATTCATTTTCTAAAAACGAGCACCCAAAAAAAATCACCACATACCCATTTCCATTCCATTTACTCGTAATTTAATATCAAATTCAAAAAACAAAATAAGTTTTTTTAATTTTTTTTTATTTTTACACAAACATGCCCGTGAAGCTTAATTTGGAATTGAAAAAACAAACATAATAGCGGAATGTGTTGGTTTATTTAAAACAATAAATAAAAGTGATTATTTTTTTCGGTTTCTTCCCTAAAAACGTAAAAATATTTACTTTCTCAAATGAATGGCTCCACACGAAGCGGAGGAGATATTGAATAATAACTCATAGGGGTACAATTCTTTTGCCATCCAGAAAAACGCCTCCCCCCAACATTATTCTAACCTATATTTCATATAACTACATACAGACACACATACATATATGTATGCATTTAGACAATATTGATTATAATATACTATAAAAACATAAGAACCATATAAATATAGTCTTATATTATAGCCAAACACACACACATGATGTATATCTATACAAATAAATGTGTTCCTTGGAGCGAATATTAATCCTTGAAATCCTTAGGGATGTTGTGAAAGCTGATAGATGGAGGATGGATACTGGATACTGGATAAGGATACACAAAATCAGATCCAATGCACGTATAATTTCAATGCCACTGGAGCTAAAATATTTTTGCCCAAGGGGATGAATTGAATTTGATCACAAATACACATAAGCATTTTCAAATAAACACAAAGGACATCTGTGCATGTATGGTACCTATACACAATGTTAACGTCGACATGTCAAATGTCGATGAAAATTATTCATCATATTCTTAGGTCGAAGTGTGTGTGTGTGTGGGAGGGGGGGGAGGAGGAGGGGTGGAAGTATGGCATATTTCAATCACAAGGATTCTTCCCCAAAACCATTCCATTATTATAGCCAATAAGAGGTTATAGTATAAGTTTTGAACGAAAAGGTATTCGTATTTTGAAAACAGTTACGCCAGAGCTTCCTTGAGGGATTTTAAATCCTCAAGAAATAATAATAGTACATGTACATTGTACATATGTATACATATATCAAATTAAAAAAAAAATTCCATCCAATGAACTTTGATATTCTAGCTGCAAGCTTCAACCAGAGTCCCACTTTGCAGCCTATCAATGGATTAATTTTCAATCAAAACGTGTCAGAAAACGAAAAGAAAAATAAACATCAAAACACAATCACAATTCAAAGAATTGTATCTATTCCAAGAATTTGAATTTGCCAGCTGTCAAGTGTAAAATTCAAATAAAAATGTAAACTTAACGAACTTTTTGCAATGCGGAGCCCAATGGTGTTTGATGAATTTTGTAACTTAATAAGTTTTATATAAAATACCTGTGCCTTTCTACCACCTATAATTTTCATTTCAATTGACCTTGAGAAACTCGGAGATATTATTTACATCGTAATTCGTAAAATCTACAAAGTCTAGACAATGAAAAGTTTGTGAGTAAATTGATTTCGAAAATTCAAAAAGTTTGATGACGAAAACTTGTTGGTTCCGGACATTCTGTTTAAATTGATTTTTTTTTTGTTGTTAATATATAATTTTTCGGTTGAATAAATAAAATATAAAAAAAATTGAAGGGAATAGAATTTAAAAATAGTCTTCCTAAATATTAAAAGAAAAAAAGAATTTGAGTTGAAATACACTGGGAAGTTCACATTAACGACTTTGGAAACTTATAATATTTTTTGAAATAAAAAAAAAACATTGTCTCTTGAAGATTTTTCAAAAATAGACAACGAATTTTGATTTTTATTTTAAATCATTATCAAGGGCACTGTCATCGGAGTCTTCTAGAAATCAGTGTTTTCACATTGTTGAAATACACCGTTGAATTGATCAAATTCCGTCTGATTTATGTGCCTGTGCCAGAATTTAAATTTAAAATTGTCAATGTCATCTCATCAAAATTTAAAGAAAGGTCACACTTAATGAAAAACCCTTTCAAGTTATGAAAATGTTTATTCTTTTTTAGGAATTTTTTTTTTGTTCATTCCTGAAGAATAACCTAAAAGAAATTTTTGTTTCTGATTATTTCGGTTTTTTCTTTTTTTCAAACTCTATTCTTGTGTTGGTAACCTTTAAGTGGGTAATAAATGACGACAAAAGTTATTTATCAGTCAAAAAGTTTATCTTCCCTCGGACAAAATTCTCTAAGGTGAATAAGCCAATTAAGAACGTTGTACTAAAAAAAAGTCATTGGTCATGCTACCCTTGTAAAAGTATAAAGAAACAAAAATATTTACTTTCAAAAAAAAAAAAAATACGGACAAAAATAAAGGTTAAGGGTATGACAGGATCATACAGACTTGCTCTGTTTAAAAATATAAAAGAGAGAATTTGACGAAAGTTCTGATAAAAATGGATATTTTGAAACCTTCGCCTATAAACTCTTAATTCTATAATCTCATCACAAACTGTCAAAACCTTTCAAAAAAGTGAAATTTGTGAAATTTTAATACAACAGTTTATTTCAGTTCTTCTACAACAAAACAAATAAATCTTAGTGCATTAATCTATCAGTTTTATTTAAGGTTCAATTAAAACTTTTATTTAACACATCAACCCAATACATATACCCTGTAGAAAGGAAAAGTAAAAGAAAAATCCCCTCGTCGAAACGTCGAAACTTTCTCAACAAACCCAATCCAAAACCTATAAGCATTGTATTCGTCTCAAAAAAAACTTCCTAATTACTATTGTTTGATACACACAGACAACTTTAATTACCAAAGGTCTGATGGAAAGGTGAAGGACGAAAATTATATAATACCTATACGTATACAAACATCCAGGAAAGTATACACTTAAACAAAGTTTTTATTGTAATGTGTTTATCAGTAAAAAAAAAAAATGACTTAACATTGTGTTTATGTAGTTTGTGAAAAAGTTTATAAACGTGTTCATACGACCATGAATTTTATTAATAAGAATGCCAAGTTTTATTAATTTCTTATGTTTACAATAATTAAGACTTTTCTATAACTCGTGTTTGAACTGAAATAATTTGTAGCAAAAGTAAGAAATAATTTGAAAAACTGAGAATTAAATAATCAACACTTTGAAAGTAGTAACTTTTCATTAGCACAATGAATTGTTCATAGAAAAAATGTACCCACACAAATTGAATTTTAAAACTGAGTTACTCAAAGAAACAAACTAAATTTTGGTGTCATTTTTTTCAGTGTATTATACATTTTGACAGCTCATTAATAAGTAACTTAAAAAGAGTGGATTTGACATACTAATTATTTTTAAACTTTGTTTCTGTCAAACTTTAGTATTTTTCCCAAATTAAAACAAAACAAAACAAACTTTCGTGTAAAATACATACATAAAGAAGAATAAAGAATTTATTATTTATTATGAGTGTGTAAACTGAAGTTATTTATTAGCAATAAATTAATTTTGAAACAATATTTTAATTAAGAAATTTCTAGCAGCAAAACCAAAATCATACCACGAAGTACGAAATATGTAATCATTTAATATTTTATTAATTAAGAATAAACCTTTAGGGAGTAGTGCAGTTGTGCCGGTTAGGTAAATAATTGTTTTGCAAATGTTTTTCATATTATTCCTTTTATTTTAATTGAAATGTTGGCGGCGCTGCATTCGGTTGAAGGAATTATATCTACTACACCCCAGACAGTTTAGTTTTATGAATAACGGTACACATGATTCCGTGTACTCAAGAAATAAATTAACGAGCTTTCGAGGGCAAATAAGGAAATTTGAAAAAGTAAAACGGCTTAAAAAACACAAGTTTTCAAAAAAAAAAAAAAATGAAAGACAGATAACACGATTTTGGCAGAGTTAAAAACAAAAGTAGACAAAAGTCTACATACTCGTTTGATGTGTTCTCTATCTCTATACCACTCGAACTGACATACGAAACTATACACATTGTCAGTGAGTGGGATTTTGAATAGTGTTTTTTGTTTTCCTTTTTCGAATATTCTTCCCCTTGCTCACAAAAATGTTGTAGGTATATTTTTTTTTCTGGTGCATGGAATTCAAATTCTTAGAATAAAAGTTTTACAAGCAAATTCAAAAAAAAAACAAGAAAAAAATACACAATTGAATTACACCGAACAATTCTGTGTGCTCTGGTTTCGTTCTGAATGTGATGTTGGCTTAAAACTTTATTTTCAGGCTTTTTTTGTTGTTGTTGTTGTTAGTTACTCGTATTTTACATTTTGGAAAAGAAGTGGCACTAACGATGTTTTCATTTATTTCATTTTTTTGAGGGAAGACAACATTTTTTAGAAAATTTACATCCTATCTCACATTGGGCGCCATTTTGTGAGTAAACTTTATTTTTGTAACTTTTTTTATTTTTTAGGTCTCAACAACAATAAAAATGTAACATAATGATAATAATGATGTTACATATAATTGTGAATTCTGAAATTGTGAAAGTCTTCAGAAGCGGAACATAATAACACGAATTCTTGTTTTTTGGGTAAGTTTTTTATTTCCGGAGCAGAAAGAAAGACAATATGATGGACAGGCTTGGATTCACTTTAAAACAAATAAAGGGCAACCATGTGGAATCATCAGGATTGAAACAAAAACAATGAATCAAGTTTTTAAATAGTGAAACGAGATTTTCATTATATAAAAGAACTTTTTCAAATCAAATTTAATTCAATTAAGAAAATATTTATTTTAAAATTTATAACAGCTTTATTTCCCTGTTATTTGATGTTAATTCACTTTTATGTAAATTTAGGTTATTTTGAATATTTGCTTACAAAAACTTCCTTTCAACACGAATAAACTTTTAGACAAAATATTTTGTTACTAGTTTTGTTTTCAGCTTTTTAATTAAAGAGATTAAGATTTTAATGAATGTAACATTACGCATGATTTTTTAAGTGTCAATTTTTACACACATCCATATACATAAATTTATGAACATCAGCAGGAAAATCCAAATGTTACATATGTTTATTTACTTCCTCCATGATTTAGAAAGTTTTGAAACTAGTTTGTTTATAGTTTGACCAAAGCCGAAAACGAGAACCACGAACGAGTACATTTGGCATTTGATTAATATTCAACACTGAAGTTTTTAATTATCATGTACTCGAATTTTATAACATCTGCAATTTCAAAAAGATTAATCAATGGGGCTGAATTTTGCCAATTAAAAATATAATTTGTTGTTTTATTTTTATCCCAAGATGCGCGGTATTGAAACTTGAAGTCACTCGAACGGTTTTATTTAATTTCTGACACTTTCAAGTTTGCTAAATGTGGAAAATATATTTTAAAACCTTGGATAGATGTGAAATTGTTTTGTGTGGAAGTCTGGAAGAATTGAATTAAGTTACAATTTGCAGCAAATCCATACAGTTAAAGGTTAAGAGGCAGTTGATACCTACTATTTTTACTTTAGAGAGTTTTTCAATTTTAATAAGCAAGAATTGAGAACATTCGTGCGTTGAATGTTCAGTTCAAAACTAAACTCTCAAAATATTGTGAAATATTTTTTTAGAATATAAACACGAAAATCTTTGACTTCCAGAACTGGCAACGAGATGAGAAAAATCTATGTCTGGCTTTCTAGAATCAGACGAAAAATTGGTCAGCCCACAATACACTATAAATAATTTTGAATTAACTTGAAAAATTTAATATTTTTAAAAGACAATTAATGTAAAGTAATTTTTTGATGAAAAATATCAGAACAAATATTAATATTGCTTTAAAAAATCAAAAAGGTCGATTTCATAAATTCGGAGTGAAATTTGAAATGGAACATTACTACATGCATGTTAAAAATAAGTCTGTTGTTAAAAACTGTTGAATATCATTGCAAAATAGCAACAACTTCAATTAATTCAAAATCACTTGGAAATTTTGAATTTTTCCTCCTTTAAAGAGCAATTTTATAATGTCAAGGCTGAGAGTTTTCGAAACAAATACTAGTTATTAGATTGTCATGGATCAAAAACTTAAGATGCAAGGAAATGAGACCTCAAATTTAAATATTCATGAAACCGACACCGAGACTTACATATGTATACCGATACTGAGACCAGAGGCAATATTTCGAGACCAAGACGGGTCTGAAAATTTTATTTAGACTTTTTATTTGTGAGAACTCAACTTGTTTTCAATTCGGAGTTCCAGTAAATTGGAGTTTTAGTAAATTGCAAACTTTTCAAAGGTTTCTTTTTTTGGAAATTTATTCATTTCGAAAGAAATACACAAACACACAGAGAGTAAAAATTTTCCCAATCACTTACCCAAACAAATCAGTTTCGCTGCCAGGAAAACTGATACGCGGCGATAGCGGTGACCGTCCGTGACGTTTGAGCATATCATGCAGACCCGGCGGGGCATGAATAGGACTTAATATGGTAATTTTTCGATTGGGCGGTGCCAATAAGCCGCCCGACAATGTCAATTGGGTTCGAATGCTCGAGGCCGAGACAGTTTTGTGCATCTCAATGGTTTCGGCCGACTTTGAAATGAGAATCGACGACGACTGATTTAATCCGAATTTCTGATTGTTGATTGGCGACAGAGTGTCCAAGTTATCTGTGGGTTCTTCGATTTGCGTAGACGCACTGCGTATGCATTTTTCTGGTCTGCTACTGGCGGCACTGGCTGTTGCCTCCGAGTGTGCTGATGTGGAACGAACAAATTGCCGGACGTGTTTTTGATGAGCAGTAAGGAAGCCACCCCCACCCATACTGGATGGATGCGTATTTTCGGGTTGTTGCAAAAAGCTCTGAAACTTTGATTTTCCCGATGCTGATGAGATGGACGAGGTCTTTTGCATCACACTTCGCTGCTCGGTGACAATGGAAGCACTCGACTTGGCCTTTAACTGATGCGACAGGGTCGACGATGACGAACAGGAAGTTGATGTTTGATGGTGCTGCTCCACAACGGTCGACGATGTGGAGCTTGATTGAAGACTTTGACTCCGAGTACTTTGGTTCATGATTCTGTTGGAAGATGCCGTTGTCGACGATGTCACTGACATTGATGGATTTGTAGTGAGGGAATATTTTTTGGGATAGCCCATTGGAAATGAATTTGCATCACCTACGTTCTCGTGTTGCGATAAATCCTCCTCCACATCGCCGGCCTCACTAGGGGTGGTGACAATGTATTGGGGTGCTGTTGTTGCTTCATCCATAGACATGGTGACGGGTTGAATTTCAAATGAACAAATGCATAAGTGCGAAAGTGATTCCTTGTGAAAAGTGATAATTCAGTTCCACAAATTATATAGTTTTGGGTGTTGTGATGTTTCTGGAATAAATGTAATTTATCTTCAGACAAAAAATGCAAGATTTGTTTTCCCTATCTTCGGAATCCATTGACTGATTTGTTTGTGTTGCACTTAACTAACCGAGAGCTTGAATCTAATGAAATTTAATAGGCTGCCTAAGTGCCTAGCAGCGTTGCCAGAATCACTAAACTAGTTTTTTTTATTAAATTTTATTTATTTTACTACAGCAAAACTTAAATTGAAAAAAATTAAAATATTTTCTACATTTTAAGGGATGAAATGTGGTTTTCTATGCTCCAGTTTCTAATAAAAAGGTTATTAAAAACTAGATTTTTTTTTGAAATAGAAGAAAAAGATGGGAATGTTGATTGTTGTTTTTAAATATACGACTGTAAATGCCAGTATTTTCAATGACTTTTAAATAATTCAATAGTTAAATATGTAATTAAAAAATGTAATTGTACTAAGCAAAAAGAAAACATTTCAACAGTTACAGCGACACTTAAAATAAAACAACATTGCAATTTAAGAAAAAAAAAAGAATTCCAGTAAAATTGGATTAGACACTCATGCCAATTTCCAACAGAAGCACTATAGTTTTATCACATTTTGATAAAGCAGAAGTTTTTTATAAATTCAACAATAAAATTTGACAGATTTTAGGGTTCTAAAGTTTAACTGAATCTATATATATAAAAATGAGTTTCTAAAATGTGTGTGTGGCCGCCTAACTCACGCATTTATGAACCGATTTAAATTTGGTTTTTTGCCTTTTATAGAGAATCATCTGTAGATGGTTTCTATGTAAAAAAAAGTTATATTCGAACGCACCATTCTCTACAAATAGCAAAAAATTAAATCGTTGCAATTTTGCAACATCAAGAACATATGTACATACTTTAACAGTTTTGACATTGTTTCCAATAGATTTTGATACTTTAAGCACACGATTCTCCAAACTTCCATTTTTGATCGCACTTGCTGAAATTATAGTATTAAGGCGTTTTCGAGATTGTGCAAGTATTTTTCGGAATCGACAGTTCCATATATACAGTAAAGATGTTTAATTTTGTGTGTTAGAAAATATATTCCCATTATCATTAATTTAGCTTTAAACTAAGTTTTTTTTTAACTTAAATTATTTTATTTTATTCTGAATCGTTTTCAATTTAAATTTTTAAACGTGAAGTAATTTTGAGTTATAATACAAAAAAGTGAGTGTTTTCAATATACCGATGTGTAATTTTTTTGGTTTCAAATGTATTTAGGACCACTTAAGGATTTTGTTGTTAAAGAATGTGTGTGTGGCTGCCTAACGCGTGAATTTATGTACCGATTTCAATTTTTTTGGCATTTTGCAGAGTATTGTTGGTATATAAAAAATGATATTCGAAAACAATTCTTTACAAAATGAAAGTCCATACAGTCACTTTTAGTCATATTCGTACACCTTGTACTACTTGCGTTTATTTGCTCCCAATAAGGAAACAAATACATTTTAAACAAAATGGACATGCAATTATTTGAAATAAATATTGGTAATCCTAAAAATGACAAAAAATCATTTAACAAGATGCATCAAAATTGAAATTCTCATTCGTATTCGTACATTTGAATCTTTTCGGATTTTTTAACGAAAAAGACGAATTCCGATAGAATTTTATTATCTTTTTGGCTTGGTTCTACTTTTTTTTAAGTTTTTGTATACTTTTCTTCTTCTCAGAGTAGATTTAAATCATTAAAATCTAAAAAGGGACAAAATTCAAGAAGCATTTTTATTCTTTTTAATTTCAATTATGGACAAACATCTGAATGGCATTTCATCACTATAATTTCCGAAAAATCGAAAAAGTAACAATAATATTTTTCAGTATAATCTGTTTTAGTCATGAAAAGGTTTTTATAAAAGAAAACATTCCCAACAAGTCAGAAAATTATTAAAATTGATTTTTGAATGAAAAATAAAATAGTTTTGCATGCATTTTGCGTGGAGAAATCAGAAAGATAAATAATAGATGGCGTTGGGGTACGATCAATGCTAAAATTTGATAGATATACATAGGTTGTGTTCAATTTGTGGGTGTTCTTTCCTTATTGTCATTTTCTATTGATCAAATGTGTTGATTTTTGCTGCAAATGTTCGATTTTTGTGTATTATTACACCTATTCGGAATAGTCGTACATCGCACACAACATACGCAATATGATATGAGCAAAAATTATCTGAAATCTTAATTATACGAAAATGAAAATGTCATTCAAGAAACTGTTGAAAACAATGTGATTCACGAGTCACGACAGGAAAGATTATCAATGGAATATTCAAAGGAGAAAAGCACCTTTTCCCACGGGTTCCAATTATTACAACTGATCTTCCAATTAAAGCGGATTCACTTTCCTTTTCTCTTTAAGTAAGTGAAATTAAAATCGAATTTCCCTGTTTTCCGCAAACCGTCTTTTTTTGTTTTTGAACCGGAAAACTTATTGAAATTTAGCTTTCCATTAAATTTGAATTTTCTGGGTTTTATTATCACTCTGGAGTGTATCACATGGCTTTAAATTGACATGAGACGAAATTCAATTTTAAATTATTTTTAGCCAGGTTCAATTTTTTTTCTTCATAAATGCACACAGCGAAGCGGGTGGGA
The DNA here is from genome assembly GCA_905146935.1 of Scaeva pyrastri. Taxonomy (NCBI): domain Eukaryota; kingdom Metazoa; phylum Arthropoda; class Insecta; order Diptera; family Syrphidae; genus Scaeva; species Scaeva pyrastri. Next base: position 30,079,677 of record LR989929.1, read on the forward strand.
ATTAGCTAGTATTTTATAAAAATTGTTTTTGAACTTTAACAAGATTTCTGTTACTTTCAATTAAATTTTACATTGAAATAATATTTTTGTTTGAAATGTCACCATAAGCCCATATTTTAAACTGAGAAATGTTTTTGAAATCTTTGGATAAAATTTGTCAGGTTTTATGTTTTGACAACTGGCCAAATAAAAATACTTTAACATTCAAATCAAAACCTTTCTCATTTCGTGGCTATACATATTTCAAATAAATTCCACAACTCTGGCAACACTCTTACCAACTTGAAATTATCTTCATTAAAACCGCCCCTGCAGCATTAATATCTATACACATAAAAATGCGCTGACACACATTTAATTTATACCAAAGGCCCATATTCAGTAAAGTGAATTTGCATTTTATATGGGTGTTTAAAAACGACAAAATTAAGACGAAAAAAAAAATGTTTAATGAGATGACTGACATACTCGACTCGTATACCTGTCGTGCGATTCGGTTTTGATATGTTAATACTTTATGTTGGGGCGTATTACGTATTACACACACACACACTTAACATGTACATTCATATACATAACATAAATATTTAGATGCGGAACACCCCGCACCTGACTTTTGTGTAAAATTTTAGTCCCAAATGAATGTGCAGATTTTTTTCTCGCATCCATTAGTTGAATGAGGTTTTTGTATTTGTGAACATTTAATACATTTTTCTTTCATTCATTTTTGTTTTTTTATTTTTTGTTTTTGATTTTGAGTTTTTGTTTTTGTTGTTGTTTTGTTTTTGTGTGTAAATTCCACAGAATGAATAATTAAATTGAAATAATTATATTATTATTATTGCAGCGGGTTCCCCATTATGATAAATTTATTAATGTACACATTCAAGAATGTCTGCGTGTAATTCGTTTTGAAGGGATTTGTTTTTAATGTTTTATACATTTTTAATGTAATTTTATAGCTTTAAGTAAATGTATTTAATTAAATGCAAATAAGAATTGTACATATACATTTATATAAATTACATATGTGTATATTATGTATTAATAGAAAGTCATATTAATGAATTAATTTATATAATGTTTTGACTTTGTTTAAATAGCGTGAGATAAAAACCGTGGCAATTAGCTATGTACATCAAAACAATTAGCTTATTTATTTCATCACACGAAATCCTAGTTCTAAATAGAAAATTAATTAATTTATTCGGACAATATTTGTCTGAAATGATTTCTAGTTTGTATATCCTAGTTTGGTAAAAACAAAATAAAAAAAAAAAATATTCAGCAGAATGTGAAACTTATGCCACAATAGTCTGTCCCGATCTGATGATGATGAGCTCAATATAAATACGAACGAGTCAGGAATCTATAATCATCATTAAATTTATATAGATAGACCTGATGTGAATGCCAATAAAATCAAACACATACTCTTGTTATTTCTATAAGCTATAATTATTATTCCAGTATATCGAAAAATGTTACAGTAGGCAAAATCAAATGTTTCAAATTGCGTGCATTGGTTTTTAATTACACCTGTGGTTAACTTAATAAACAAATTTTCAGACAAAGTAGATCAATTTTAGAGTTGAGATAATAAATCTTACATATTTAATTATAAAAATTACTAAGTTTGAAAATATATGTACTTGTATAGAAGTACTATACATTTTTATTCTTATTTTTACTTAAATCATTTTAAAATTCGGGATAAAACCATGTTGCTATACTATTACTAGTCTTAATCGAACTGAAAAAAAAGTTTCGAAATTTCAAACAGAGTCTTATAGTATTTATTTTTATTTTATCTGGTTTTCATAAAATATTGTCAATTTTATATTAGCTGTGTTTTATTCACTACTGAGTAGCTAGCGCGGCAAAATTTCTCTCGGAAATCGATAACATTTTGTTGGCGAAAAAGAAGACAAAAAAAAATTAAGTGGAATGTTAAGTGAGTTTGATCGTGTTATTCACTTGAATGCTGCACTAGCTATACAGCAGTGGTCATAGATTAAGTACCTGTACTGTTATGACAAATTTTAAGTCTTCATTTTTAGTCTGTAAGCTAACCAAATTCTGATAAGTTTTAGAAACTAAATTCTAGGTGAAAATTTTGTTCTAGAGATTTTAGAGTCGAAAACGGTATAGGGAAATAAGTCCCCAGGAACTAAGTCCACTTGGGGGACTATGTTCTAACTTAATGGGAACAAAATTTACTTTACAAAAGTGGTCTTTGTTCCCATGAAAGCTGGGAAATTTGTTAAGAAAAACTGTGGGATTTTTGAAAAATTAAAAAATGAAAATTTATAAAAACTAACAGTAGCTTACATCTCTGGTTTAATTTTTGTTGTTGGAAATTCATTCCCACTTTATACTTTTAAGTGTATACTAATTTCCCATGAGAAACTGGAGCTGATTCTCACTTTATGGGAATAAAGACCACTATAGTAAAGTGGGTTTCGTTCCCATTAAGTGAGAACTTAGACCCTCAGTGGACTTAGTTCCTGAGGACTTATTTCCCTGTACCGTGGAAAATATTTAGTAAATTTTCGGAAGAATTTTAAAAAATTATTTGTAAAAAAAAAACTTTCAATTCGATATTTTTTATTGACAGTTGTGTTATTGTTGTGTTGTCAAAAGACAATTTTTACCAATTTTTTGTAAAAATTTGATATCATTTTTCGTTAATAATTGTGTATTTGACTCACGAATTTTTTTAAAGTTTTTCTATTTTATGAAAATAAGGGTAAGTTGATTTTTTCCCTGACTCTTCTCTATGAGCTGTAACGCCACGTAATTTTGTAATTTATTTCTTACATTTTATGAAAAATGGTATCTCGAACTAACGAACGTAAACAACCACTAAAAATTGTAGAAAACTTAAAACAACCAAATTTTTCAAAAAATTCAATTTTACAAATCGGAAATTTTCGTTCAGAGGTCGAAAACAAAGATTATTATTTATAAGACTAACAGTATAATATGGGTCATAGGGTGTTCCTGACTATGAATAAAGTTTTAAACTTACGACTACTATCGAGTTTATCAAGAGTATTTTGGTGTTTGTATCGTTTTTTAAGGTTGTCGATTATTATTAACCCAACATTCTACATGGATCAGCAAATAATCAACACTACCAGATTCGAATAAAAAATTTCTGTTTCTGGTTTTTTTTTTAAACAATTGTTTAGGAAAATGAAAATAAAAACCCACCAAAACAGTATTGAAAACTGACGAAAAATATATGTACAGCGGCGGTCAAAAACATTGCACCGCAGTCGAATAGATCTTTATGACGCAAAAAAAAAGAAAATTTAATGTTTGGAATCTAATTGTCTCCTCTTAAATAAATTAACTGTTAAACTATAATTTATTTAAAAAAGAAAATGGATTTGAAATTCATTACATTTCCTGAGATTTGTTAACTTTTCATTGAATTCCCAATATTTTGCCAGTCAAAAAAATAGCACCGCATCCTAAAAAAATCTTACAAAATGAAAACTGCTGTAGGGCGCCTTTGCATTGAGTCTACAAGACATTGGGATTTTTCGACAGGAATCGATTTCCAGCAACTCTTATCCGTACACCAAAGTTCATTATTCTTTCTTGGACTCTTCCGTCTTTACGTCGTCGGACCAAAGGTTTTCGATTTGATTTTAGTCTGGGGACCGTACGGACCTTTGCATAACATCTACTCTGTTATACAGAAATCATTTTTTGGGGAGTTTGTTGGTATGTCATTTTGTTCATTTGGAATAACCACTTTAAAGGCATTTTCTCAGGAGCATAACGCAACATTTTGTCCTGTAGTATTTTCACATAAAGATATTTACCCATGATACTTTTTGAACCAGTACATATGGAGCCAAAACCGTAATACGAAAAACAGCCCCAGATCATAATGGTTCATCCGCCATTTTTGATGATTTTGATGTGTATTTGGGATGGTCATATATTGAAGCTTTCTAACTTATGACCATGATCCCCTTTCACCAAATAATACATTCATGTTAATCGATCGAAAAGTACCAAGTAAAACTACAGCAGTGGCGAGGCGTCCATATAAGTCGATTATTTCCGACTTACCTTTTGAAAATTAGATCCTTAACAATTTAAGCTTCTGGCGACATGAATATAATTTAATCCCACACCTGCACACGCTGTCAACATTACTTTAACAACTTTGCTTTCAATTTTACTCTATACACATGTTTCCTTTTCAACTTATTCCTTAACAAACACAAAACTATACCAGCAACAAAATAACCCGAAATATGTCGGGTTACAAAACATATCCCTGCATAGAACAAATCTGTTTTCTTTCCTCTTCTTTCATATACTGTTCACTGCGTGTGACACCTCTCTGTTTAATACACGCTTTTTTATGGGACAAAATAACCCGGTTTTCATCGACTTATTTAAAAAAATATGTGTCTGTGCAACTCAGAATCACTGCGCTGATGAACCAACATGTATCAGGCAGGTTGACGTTGAAGATGTTTCTGCAATAAAATAACTCGTTTCTTTCCGACTTATTTTATGAATGTATCCACTGGAGTGGATCCTTTATCTAAAAGGTTAAGGTTGAAACTTCATTTCCCAGTGGCTTGAATATTAGCTTTAATTTATTTTTGGCAGAAAGTCCTGAAAACAACTGCAACTTTCATAAAGTCGAACATTTGGCCCTAATAAATGTGGAAGTTGCAACAGGATTATACTTATTTAAAAATTCAAATTATAAGCAGAACGCAGTGCAACACTCGGTTTGAAATTGAATATTGAAAATTTAGATTTGAAAGCTTGAAACTTAAAGTGTGAAATGTTTTTCGTTAGATAACTTTAGTAATTTGATTAATTTATATTTATAATATAAGACTTTATGTTAACTAAAATGAATAGGTAGCTTTCAACATTATAAATATAAGAAAAATCTTTTAAATTTCAATTTAAAACTCTTATAACTATTTGATATTCCTTTAGAGTTGTAAGCTAATATCATTACGGAATATAATGTATGTATATTTATTATAATTTTGAATTTAAAAAGAGTAATTTTTATGTGTAGGTTTACAGTCTACTGCCTATATTTCAGCCATTTAGTCTAATTTATTGTATCACAATATATTGGTATCTATATTATATAATTATATTTTTATTTGGAACTTCAATTGGAATAGTTGGAACTTTTTAAGATTCATACAGATTGATACGCAGATACACATTACACGAAATTATTTCAAGTAATCATTTGGAATTTAATATTTTGGTGACCAATTTTTCTCCGACTTACCTTTTGAAATTATTCACGCCTCGCCACTGAACCACAGTGCTATTTTTTTGACTGCAACTTAACTTAATTGACCGATGAACTTTTCTACTTTTAAGCAACTATACTAATTTATTGTATATTTTGTTTATCAAAAACATTTCTATATCTTTGAAGTTAAGAGATTGTATAAGATGGATACAAAATTTTATTTTCCTTTTGACTTTTTTTCTATTTTTTAACAAAAGAAACCTTATTGTTTTTGTTGATTTTGTACAAAAATAAATTTAAGTCTATAAGTCTACATTCGAATTTGTTTTTTTTTTTAGTTTTATTTTTATCTTTTTGTTCGTTCAAAAGTCAAAATCTTTGACATTTAAAAGTATAAAATATATCTGTATAGTGGAATCAAAATTTATTTTATATTTTCACCATCTATCTACCCAAATCATGGACTGTTATGGTCGATTTGACAGTTAAAGACGAGATATTATCTCGTCCTAAATCTATATACGGACCATTTAACTTTTGCCTTACATATAAGTCGACTTATCAGTCAGGTATATCGGAGGTTTAGGATTCTAGTATTTTCTCCATGACAACACACCCCAAAAACCACCTTCGAAATACATAGCAACCTTTCAACGTCATTTCCACCGTATCGTTTTTCTGTATAAACTTGTGGCTTGTATACATACTATGTAGGTATGTACATTTATATAGGTAAGGAACAATTCGGTTTTTATCCAGAAATTCCCTTTGTATGAAGCAGGCTTAAACCACTTAAGACCATTAAGAAGATGTGCGTGCTTGCACTTAAAAGGGTACTGGTATTTTTGCTGTTGAAATTACAAAACGGCCGAAAACATCTCAACGTTAATTTTTAACATTTGTATTGTGTATCGATTTAATAAATCACAAACCATCTCATGCGTGTCTTGTGTGTTAAAAGAAACTCAAGTATATAACGTCATATGTATATAAATACATTATGTACATAAGTAGGTATATAGTATAGTTGTTGATTTAGTTGTTTTTTTTTTTTTTTTTTGAAGTAGAAAATCCGCCATTAGATCAAATTTCCGCGTTCAAATTGCATGTTCGTGACAGTTTGGTTTTTCCGCCGCTTATAGAAATATTTTCAATTTTTCAACAGCAACAAATTAAACACCTCAGAAGGCTGAGTTATTATTATCAGTAATTATTTATCGATTAATTCACAAGTGCGTGAAAAAGGTATTTTGTGGTTTATTTTTTATGTATATACAAAGGCTGATGGTGTTTATAATATATGCCTATTCATTTTAATTTTTTTTTCTAAATTTGATTTCATGGTTTTGTGGGCTTTAACGACAAAGGAATTTGTGTTTTTTCATCACTTCCTTTCTCGTCTTAAACTTATGCTTAGATGTTGCTGATTGGGATGTTCATTTTTTGTTTGTTTTTCATAAATATCATCTTATTAAACTTTGATTAAGAGTTCGGTTGTCTAAATAATTGACTGAAGGGATTTCCATTAAGCGTTTCCTATTTCAAAATTAAAATAAAATATTTTTCCATTAAAATTACATTTAAGTCCTTCGTACACGACTTTTTTTTATGAAACATGGATTATTGAAATATTGGCTTTGACTTTGATGGATGGTTTTTAAATTCTGTCTCATAAACCGAACTGAAATTTTATTCATGGTATGGAATATGTTGGCTTTGAGAGCAATGTTGGTTTTTGGCTTGGAAATAGCTTTTGCAGACTGATGAAACTGCATTTTCATCGGTTGGTCGGTGTCCATATTATCAGGATCCAGGCTTTTATAAGTTGGTTTCTATAACCAATAACGCTGACTGTTGACAGTGGTGCTGATAGCCATCCGACCAATGCTTGACAGAAATAGTAAGGTCTGATGATAGCCCCTGACCAAAATCATCACAAAAATGGCTTTCTCCGAAAGTTTTTCAATAATTTTTGATCTTATTTAAATTGGAACGTCCTAAATTCAAAAAAATTGCTAATTGACCGAAATATTGCTCGAACTTCTTATGAATTCTTTTGAAATAATTTCAGCATCTGCATATTTTGGGCACTATAAAATTACTCCTTCTGTTAAACTGCTTTAATAAATTGTTGCCAATTTGTCAGATTAAGCTATGATTGATAATAATATGAAATCCCTCAAACGGATGTCAAACCTTGTAAATCTTTTAAAGGGTGTTTTTTTTTAAAGGTGTGGTTTTCAATCTGGCAACACTTTTTTCGGAGTTGGTCTTTTTTGACAGCTGTCACTTGATTTATGATCACTTTAGTGCGCCATTTTATAATGAATAAACTTACTTAAAAAATGGTTAAGTCTCATCGCGCTGCATGACATACAGCAAACGAAACAATCAATTAATTGAACGAATTTTTGGTGAGCGCATTATCTCGCTTCGTGGGTCTGTGGGTGGCCTCCAAGATCGGGCGATTTAACACCGCTGGAGCGTTATTAGTGACATACAAGGCCCAAATTGCTGCAAAAAGTTGTCGAAAATTGGGCCTCTCGGCTGGAATTTATTCGTCACCAACTTGCCCGAAATTAAAACATAATGGCAAACCCTTATCTTTAAAATAAAGCTAAATTCTTGATCATAACATTAAATTATATGCATTTTATTTCTGCTTGAAAACCACACTTCCAAAAAAAAACACCCTTTATATTGAAAGTACAAATTTGGCACTTCAACTATTACTATAAATCTTTAGAGTTAAATTTGTATCTATTTTCTTTTTCATTCTAATGTTGTTCTAATGTTACAAAAATTAGAATTTTAAGACACTCAATTTTGTATCAGTGTTTTTTCTTGGACATTGTGAAAAGATTTTTATTTTTATTGTTGTGTTTCAAAGAATAACCTAAAATTGGTCATTTCCTTAATGGTTTAAATATTTTTGATTCAATTTCACAAAAAGGTACCCGAATACTAATAAATAATAATTTTTATTCCTTAATTCACTCTGCCATCAGCTGTTCAGTGTCCTTAACAGAGTAAGTCCAGTAAAAGTGCTGACACAATGACATTGCCTTTTCCTTTTTTGGCAAAAAATAACCTTTGGACATTTAAATGAAATATGTTTTTATTTTTTTTTTCTCATTTCACAGTTCAGTTAAAAAAATGTAAGAATACATAATTCAACACATGAATTTCACACACAATTCATTTTATAGCTTTTGGCAAATGTAACTTATGTGTAATATTTTTGGAGGAAAAATTTCGACACTTATGAGAATTTGTTCAATTCGAAATCAGTGCCAATATTGGAGGATAACAGATAATAATTTATCCTTGATCCGTGAATTAAACAATAAGTAGTTCATGTCTTTCACAGAATTTTTTATAGTTTTTTGTTAAATACGCAAAAAAACTAACACAACATCTTATTTCTTATTTTGGATTGTAGCCAAAAGTTATTTGTCATTAACTAATTTCATTATAATGCGTGTTTAATATTTTAGTTTGGTTTTATAGTTTTCCGTTTTTTTTTTCTTACATTTTTTTTACAAAAAGATTAATTATTTCAATTTATCTTCTTTATTATTTAGACTTTTAAAGAAAATATGTTGACATAAAAATTTAACAAATTTGTTCGGAAACACAAACCTTTCTACAACAAAATCACAACAATTAGACCTTCAAAGTATTTTCTAAAAAATTAGTATTTTTTTATGTTAAAAATGTTGGCAAGATTAATTTTGGCGCACTATTTAAAATGTATTTAAATTTTATAATGGTTCTTATTTCTTATTTCAAATTTTAATTTATTTTCCATAAAGAGAAAACTTTTTAATGAATTTCCATTATGTAAATTTTCCTAACATTTCCATCTCCATTTCCATTGTGTGGATATTTGAATTCCCAAGAAAGAAAACCAATATCTAATAATAATTGGAAAATGAATCAATTTTTTCCTTATACCTACACACATACAAAGAGTACATATACTTGTAAGAAAGTTGTGGTTGACCTAAATGCATACATACATGGAATGGCAGGTAAATGTTTATTTGTGTTTGGGGAGTCAACCATTACAACTCAGAATCAAAATCAAAATCGAAATCGAAATGCAACAAAGGGCATCCTGAATTGCTGATCCTGAATGAGAGAACAGAGTTAAAAATATTTAAATTGGCTTCTCAATCCGTCAATCAACAAAGAATTTCAATGAGAGATATCCTCTTCGAGTTCAATTGAGCTTCAAAAAAAAAAAAAAAAAAAAAAATCACCTGTACATTTATAGTTCAATCGAAAGCACTTTACCTTCGCCTTTAACTTGTAGGTTGCGATATTGAATGGTAACAAAATCATAAAAAAAAAGGAAGAGACCAAAATTGAAAATTAATCGATTGAACTTTTTCTTCAAAAAAGAGATTGAGGCTATATGTACGTTATAAAGCTTCCCACCCACAACCACCAACTGAATCAACAACCCTATACAAGTTTGCATATTTTCATTGGTAAAAAAATAAAAATATTATACTCTTGCAAAACACAAATCAAAGGAATATCCATATTTGCATTTTATTTTTTCTTAGAAGAGAAATAAATTATATTTATGTAACTTACAAGTAGTGAAGTTTGTAATCGGATATTATGGAAAATAATAAACTTTTGCAAAGTTTAAGTTTGCATGCACAAGGAGCAACCTTTTCAATAGAAGTGACCATTCATTAAAAATCATGTAAATGATTATAAAAAACTCCACTAAAACACCGGTTTGTCTTCCTCTCCTAAATGGCCATAAATTATTCTATCAAGCTTGAAATATGTGGTATACGGTAACGGTACCTAGCTACCATATCTGTGTACCTCCATGAAATAATGCTCAATGAAGACGAACGAAGTAAAAGAAACTAGTTTAGTTTTTCTGTGTAGTGGAGTGCCATAAAAACGTGACGGTGTTTGTGTGAAAAAGGAAGACTAAAAATGAGGATTTATACTTTTTTCCATCTACTCGTATGTATCTAGTTATCTGCAAATGCTTTAAAATGTTTTTGTTTTATATACTTTTATATACATGTTCTTTTATGTGTAAAAGTTTAAATTTAATTGAGTTAAATTTTAATATAACTTTATCGGGTATTGAGGTAGATATAAATTCTAATGTAAGGACATGCTTGGATGTAGACGACCAGATGGAAAGCTGAAAGTTATTTTGAAGTTTTTATTTTAAATTCAATATTTATGAACTCTAATGCTTTTATTTTTCTGTTCTTTTATTATTCTTTCTATTATTCAATAAGGCTTGTAGTTTTTAAGAGTTTAATCCTTAAAATATGAATGGAAAATGAGTACAATTTTAGGCAAAAGCAACAGTTTGTTTGAAATATTGTGATGGGGTAAAATAAAGAAACATATTAATTTAAATTTTCATCAAGTGTTTTTAAATGATTTATGTATCATTGTGCTAAAAGTTCGTTTATGAATTTTATAAAAATAGTGGTGCAAAATACCATTTAAAAAAACAGAAATACAAACTTCAAAACGATCAAATATTCCGGTGTGCATATGTAATGACAAAATAGAGAAGACTCAGAATTGTATTTCAAATCTGAATTGTATATTAACAAAGCTATTCTCTGTGAAGATTTGTCAATTCCTCTTAAAAGACATGTGAAAATGATTTGCAACTTCTGGCACAACATGAAATTGAAATAACATAAAAAAAGCTATGCAAACATATTAAAAAAGTTTAATAAAACTTTTGGATGGTTGGACAAAAATGTAAGCTTTTTAAATTCTCTCTGTAAAAGTAGATGTCTTTACCAACTTGTACTTCAAAAATTGGCGTAATTAGAGTTTTTTCTAGATTCAGCAACAACGAGTCACACTTTGTGGACAGTTTTTGTTTTTTTGGTGAAGAATTCCTCTTTTTGACGTAAGTTTTATGAAAAAGAAAATCATTAGGAAATAATAATAATAATAAAAAAAGGAATTTAAAATCCGAAAGAATAATTTAAAGGCTTCAAACAGCATTTTAGAACGACATTATCTAATCCTATTACGTAATTTGATTTGGATCAGGCGACAGACAAACTTTACTTACTTACTTACTTCTTTACTTAGGTTCTCAGACCTACTAGCTACGAAGTCCGTTGGTTTTCCCTAGCGTGACATAGGGCCTCAACTACTCTTACGCACCATCGTGTGCGGTTTCCAGCGATGTATTTTAGCTCCCTCCATCTCTTTTCCATTCCTCCTCAACTGTTCTACTCCATGTGCTTCTCGGTCTACCTACTCTTCTTCCTTCTGGTGTGAGTGGGTTCCACTGCATTGCCTGGCCGGCATTCATTACCTTTTCAAGGCGTGTGTCCAATCCACTGCCACTAGCGCCTTCGTATAATGGTATCGACGGGTTCCTCACCTGTTCGCCTATATAAGTCCTCGTTAGAGACACGATTATGCCAGAAAACCTGTAAGATGTTTCGAAGATACCTATTAACGAAGGTTGGCAGTTTCCTGGTTATTATTGTTGTCATTTTCCATGTGCTGTCCATTTAGCAGAACTTATTCGACGTTATGGAGTTTAAATCTCGTAGCTTTGTGTTGAAACTGAGAGATTTGTTCCTCCAAACATTGGACAACATCCCGAACGCAGCCTTTGCTTTTCTGATGCTCTGGCGATGTCTAGTTCGGTTCCTCCTGCAGTAGAGACGATACTTCCAAGGTTTTGAAAGCTTTCTACGTATTGATTTTCAGCCCCACGATTGTTGCTTCTCTCTCCATTCTTGTTGCCATTTGATGCTGATCCATGATCCTATGGGTAAGGAAGCATACATCGTCTGCGTAGTCAAGATGTTTAAGGTAAGTTGCCAGAGTCCATCTTATTCCTCCGCTTCCTGTCAAAGGCATCAGCAGTACATCACTTTTCAATAATAAAAACAGGATTGGTGACGTTATGGAGCCCTGTCTGACCCCACTTCCCTACTTTGGACTTCAAATTCGTCTGGCAACCTACCTTCTTGTAAGACGTGACATTTGGATCCATCATAAGTCGCTTTTATAATAGCAATGAGTTTCTCCGGTATACCCCTCCTCCGCAAAGCAAGCCAAATAAACTCCCTATTGACGCTGTCAAAAGCCCTCTCGATATCAATGAACAGCAGTGGAGGTTGATCAATATTCGACGCACTGTTCGATTATGATCCTTAAGGTATTGATAGGAGAACCCAGTGTGGAAGCCTACCTGTTCAGTATCGAGCGATGCTTCCAGATATTCTTTTATACGTTCTACAACAATTTTGTTGGCATTCCTGTTATTAATCAATTTACTTTTTATGATTGATAACAATTTTAATAAGAAAAAATATCAGACTTAAAAATTCGTTCGAGATATTGAAGTGGAGAAAAAATATTTACCAATTTTTGTTAGTACTTTCTGTAGTTTTGTATTTGTCGTAGAAAAAAACTCAAAATATTTATAGTAGTACAAAATTTGTATAATCTTTAATTAATTAGAAGTCAATATCGTTGCCTAGCCCATTCTCTATCTAGATATTCAAGTGAACAAAAATTTTTACCAACTGTCAATTGACAATTGAATTTTTTTCCAAAATTTTACCACATGTCAAAGACGTCATTTTACATTTTTACTGCTGTAGTAAAAAAACCGGCTGACCAATGTGTATGGAAGTCCTCTTTGCATCTAGCGAAGTTATAAGCTGTCGAACAAAATTTTATTGAAGTCGATACGAAAAAGGGTATCTCGAACTTACGAACGTACGTACACACATTCTAGGAACCCTATAACGTCCAGGTTTGTTAAAAATTTCAATTTGACAAATCGGACTATAACAAGAAGTTAATAACTATAACAATTCCAAAGTGGGTTGAAAGATAATGCGGGAATTGTATTTACTTTCTTATAAAAACAAACACAAATAAGTTAAGTTAATAATAAAATTCAAACAAAATGGGTGAATCTCAAAATCGATGGATTGATTTAATAAATCACAAATATTATTTCTTATTTCCCTTGACACTTAAATTCCCGAATTTCTACATCAATAATCAGAAAGTACATTATACAAGCATCTAATCAAAACACTAATGATTTCAAAGGTTAATTATAACATTATTGAATTCTCGTAGGATTTCGTGTGTACTATAAAAAGATTCCATTTAAGATTTGAAATTATTTTGAATTTAACTTCTTTCTAATAAAATATTGTATAAATAATTATTTTGTTTTAAAATTTCGGGAACTTTCGATGGAACATGCATGAATTGATTCCTCTGAGAATTAAATTAAAAACTTATGATTTCTATATGAACCTTTTCAAAATCATAAATTTCGAAGGAAAATTTAATTAAATCTGTTTTGATTTGTTTTGTACAAATAAGTGGTATAGGAAACAGGATTTATCATGGATTAAAAATGATTTGTTATTTAGAGAATAAATATACGACTAATTAAAAATAATTTATATTTTACATTTTCCGATTGATAAATTATTAAAATGTATAAAAGGTAATTCATCATTAATATACCTATAATTTGATATTTTTGAGTCAGGAAATTGATGGTATGGCTCAAGGCTATAATTTGACTGAGGATTTTGAAAATAATCCAAAGTAATTGGGGGTCCCTTCTAAACTTGTAAATCTTATATATGTATTTTGAACGTATTAGATGAGTTTAACTTTGTCACTCCGTGGAAATGACATTTCAGACAGCTGTCAAGTGCTGCCAAAGTCAATACGTACTTCCAAAAAACAACTTATTTAATTTTTAAACTGAATTTCTGTCCTGGACACAATAAAGCAACTAATTTACATAGGAAGGAATGCATCTAAATCTAAGAGGCAATCAATTCACCCTTTAAAAAGCTGTTATTCTTATCGGAAATGTTTGAATGCAATTTAAAAGCAATTAACCGAGATGCAATTGAAAGGACAATACTATAGTTTGTATAATGCCTTTAGAAAATCAATGCTTTTGTTTCAAAACAAATGATTGTCTTCTTATTCAAATTCAGACATTTTTTTGGAACGACGAACATTTTCATTTAAAATCTAATTTTTTTTTCTATCCGAAAAAGCAAAACCTGACTTATAACAGAGCAGAACAAAATTAATCAATTGAATGTTCAGATACATTTTGCAAGCAAAGTAATCACTTACGAGTATATTCAAGGACTTTTTTGTACTCAGCAGCAAATAATAATTACTCAAAGTAAATTATATAAATAAATAAAGGTTAATGGCGATAGCAAACAAAAAAGTGTATCTTTTATTTCCATATACATTTGACGAGATAAATTCCTAAGTGGCATGTCAGAAAAAGGACAACAAAAAAAAAAGGACTCAATTTTCATGGGAACACACGAGATGACAAAATGATTGGTAATGATGTTTGTTTGCTATGTGTATAGAGAAAACTGTTAAGACAAATAATCCCATTTACGACCATTTAGATACAAGCTAATGTATATGTATCTCGAAGATTTACACACAATGAACCACCTTCTATCAAAAAAAAAAACTAAAATAAAATAAAATAAAGCTTGAGGCTTGATGAGCTACTACATTATGCCAAGGAAAATCATGTTTGATAATAAAACACATAAGACATAACATACACGAGTTTGTCTTTGTAGTATGCGAGTGATTTAACGACCACCACTACCACATCGAGGGATGTAAGGAAAAATGGGATGACTTTTCTTCTTCTGCAAACCACTTTAAAAATAGATTTACTTTGTGAGGTAAAATTTATTTTTTCCTGTTTTCTTTTTTCTTAAATAGCTCAGAAAAATTACAATAAAGACATTTGCTATTAGGAAAATCACTTAAAGCATTTTCGAAAGTTAAACGTCAACTCCTACACTTGAGTAACAAACGTCAAGCAAACACATATATGTACATAGCGGACGGAATATATGTATATTGCTGTTGGTTGTTCAATGCTTCTGCAATCTGAAGTCTTCCGTTATATTTTTTTAAGGTTAGAGTTAGAGAGAAATAGGGATGTCATCATGTGACACCCATATTTACCATGTCATGACTTTTGATGTGTTTTGTTTAGTCTTAAAGGTCGTTTTACGAATCTGTCAACGTCAAGAATGACAGACAACACTTTGGTGAAATGACAGATGATGGTATGGATGATGGAAGGTTAAAATAAACTGTGTTTTTTGAAAAGAAAAAAAAAAAAAAACAATTGAAGATGCACTGTTTAATAAATCATTTCTTTACACATAAGTAATTTCACACATTGCTTACCTACCACTTTAAATACTTTCAAGATAAAATAATGACAAAATTTAAAGTTGAATAAATATAGTGTGAACAAACGAAAAATATAAAGTGAAAGTGTTCATTCTATAACATTTAAATTAAATGTAAATTTTTTGCTCAAACTTGAGAATTAAAAATATATGAGACTTCAAGCTTCCTTTTTAAGCCAAATTAACCTTCTATCGTATCATTGGTCTAATGTTTGTTTATCAGTTGATAAATTGCTTACTTTAATTGTCAATTCTTATTGCCTGAGTGAAAGCTTTTTTATTATGTCGAATTTTGTTTCGTGTCGTTTGCATTTTATATTTTGTGCCCAAATAATTTCCTTCTTTTAAATTTTCGCACTTTTCATATAAAAAAAAAAAAACTTTTAATTATCAAGAGCTTTATATTTTTTATGTACATAAATATACCTATATAAAAATGGTTTAAATTGTAAATTGACATAAATAAGTTTTTATATATAATTTTTTGTTCGTGTACAATGTTAACGTCATATACATTTTTAAAATATAGCAAAATAAATGCGTCATGTCCTAAAATCTTATTTCCGTTTAAATTACAAATTCTTAATACATTTAAACGTAAGGGTGAACAAAATTTTGACTAAACAAATTTAAAAAGTATTAAGAGAGATTAGAAAAAGAAATATTTATTTATTTAAAAGATTAATGAATATCTACTTTCGTAATATCTAATTCATTATAAAAAAAAAAATTGTAAATAAGAAAATATTGTGAAACTTAATTTCTTGACATTTATTTATTTATTAAAAATAAAATATGTTCTTGTGTATTTAAAATTCAAAATAAAAATTTATTTCCTCTAATTAATTGGATTAGCATCACGAGTTAATCGAATTAGAATAATTTACAAAATACGTCATCAAAATTTCGCACGAATTTTAATGAGCTTTCAAAAATGCATTCTTACACCAGGTTTTTGTTTTTTGTTTTTTGTTTTTTTTTGAAAATGTGTTGTTTTTGTTTTTTTTTGTGTGTTTTAAATAGAAGATAAATCTTAAATAAAAATAATAAGTGACAAGAATTCTAGGAAAGAAATGTTAATTGCCAAAAGACCTTTAAGTATTAAGTCAAAATCTAAAAATATATTGTGAGAGTTAAAGTGTTTTGGTAAATTGTTGTGAACTGAAAATTTAAATATTAATACACACAAATACATTCATGTATACAGACTTGTACTTGTGAAAAATTATGTTTGTTTTTATTTTTAGTTATTTTATTCATAAGGTACTTGGAAGTGAAAATATTTATTTATGAATATTTTAAGCTTTATCGAATTACAAATTTAAATATAGATTCATTGTTCCAAAGTTCGAAGAAATTATGCTTAAAAATAGGCTCAACTATATACGAACTAAAAGAGCTTGGTTTTAACGAACAGTGTCAAAGGAACTTCAAATTTATTAAATTGAATTTAAATTTAAATCAAATTTTCAGAAGTTAATCAATTAATACTTCTATATTAAAATACAGGAGAGATAAATTAAAATCGGATCTGTTCCGCAATTTAGGAAACGGATGGTCAATGTAGCCATCTTTCATTTTGCAAATACATTTATAATTTTGTGCATTAAATGCATCATGAATTTTATTTTCTACTCGGTTTAACAAAATATCTATTCTATAAATACAAAAAAAAAAACAATTCGAAATAATGTTTTATGGTTTTATTCATCGTCACTTTTTCAAATGACACTGAACTTTCGAAATTGAAAATAATAAATTTACATAGAAAACAAAGCACTCATGTAGAATAATTCTGTTGCACCACACACACAAACTTATAAAGACATATTTTGCATGTGTATATTTTTTGTATAGAAAAAAAAGTTAATTATTTCACAAAATAGTTTAGTTAATTTTATTTGCCAGAACATTTTCAAAAACATACATATATTTTTATAATTCAATCATATGGTTATTTATGTGACACCATTTTCTGAGCTTCTGGTGTTGTATGTTTTAATTTTTTAAATATAAATTAACTGAATTTTGGCATGAAATTTTATTGAGTGTGAAAGGCTAAATTAAAAATATAATATAGGTCAACTTATATTAGGTATTTAAATATTGAATTGATTTAACTCTTTAAAACTACTACAGGACCTTCACAGGAGTTTGAGTTTTTTATTTCGTGGTTTACTAACTCATGCCATAACACTGAGTTTGATTTGAAATAAGGTTTAATAACATAACTTGACATAAATTCTTTATTTCGTGCAGAAACCAAAGATAGATCTAGCTCAAATAATCCTCCAAATTCTTATTTTATCATCAGGCAATAAGTTATCATTGTCAAAAGCCATTTAAGAACCTTTACACAAAAAAGGAAACTCATAACCTTGATATGGTAATTCCCTCCTTTCTTTTTGTGTATAGAAATGGCAATAAGTATAACATTTCTTTTTAAGGGCATGTAACCGAATTCATTAGTCGATATCATCATCATCTTCATAAGACACAAAACAATCTACAACCTAATCATAAACTTTAACTAAATCCTTTGAAATAGTGATCATATTTCAATTTATTTTAAATAAAAAAGTAGTTTTGTTAACAATCCAAATTGTCAAATCAAAGTTGTATCTTATTAACTAGAAAACTTTACAACAACATTTTTAACACGTTGATTGACAATCCAATACTCGTCCCTTAGACCAAAAAGAATGAATAAAAAAAGGACAATTGGATTAGCTTTTTTTTTTTTTGGCAAACTTTAAGATTAAAAATGCCATGTTGGTGTCATGTCACATGAGATTTTTGTCACTTAATATACTCGTATAACTTGAGATGGAAAAATCTCAAGAATTAATGGGAAAACCTATATCGTTGTGTTTTTGAAGTTTTATACTTTTGAATTTAAAAGGGTATGAATTCAAAGTTACCTTTCGTCATGGTGTGTTATAACTTATCGATTTTGAAATAAATTTACTCGGAATAAATAACTGAATAGGTAAAGAAGTGATGTTTTTAAATTAACATATACATAATATATTTTTTTAAACATTTATGTTTCAACTGAGAAATCTCGTATGGAAATATTTTTGAGTCTAAAGATTTGAGATAAGTTCCAAATAACATGGATAAAATTCATTCCTTGAAAATATGCCTGTACTATAAATTGTTAAGCCTTTTGAATTTATTTAGAAAATAAATGCATGAATAGTACTCGTATTATATAAAATAGAATATTATTAACTGAGTGGCGCCCAACTGAAACATGTAGAATTTGGTAAATCTCTGGGGCATAAATTAGACCTTGATTTTCATTAGTTTTCAGGGCAGTATTGATTTATTGACAGATACTTGTGACCTAGAAGTGGCTGTATGCAACCGACACTAATAACTTTCCATTGCACTTTTGGAAACTTTGGCATTTACTTAAGATTTTTTGTGTTATAAATAGTTTTCCAATAAGAAATGTTATTTTGACTAGCCCGCAATATCAGAACATGTCACTTTTGAAGCTGTAATTTGACATTTGACAAGTAGAAACTACGCTATTAATGAAAATGGAAAGATACATGCTTAAAAAAAGCATGGAAATTATTAAAATTTGGTCCTTGAAATGCATAAAAATGATCCGAAATAATCTTGACTGATGAGGCCTATTTCCACCTTGATGGCTACGTCAATAAGCAAGGTTGTCGCACCTAAAACCCAAGATTTATTATTGAAAAGACTCTCCATCTTCAACGTGTAACTGTTTGGTGCGGTTTATGGTCTGGCGGTGGAGTCATCGGACCTTAGGTTAGGTTAGGTTAAGGTGGCTGCTGGAAAGAAGGACACTTAGACCAACAATAGTGCATTGTGATACACTGATACCACATAGATCAAAAGATCCTTCTACTCGTTGAACTATTTGGAGCTGACAGTAAAGCGTTTGAGACTGTGAAAGTCTACGTTAATTAGATCGCTGGGATCATAGTACATAGTAAAAGTCACCGATGTGTAGTTTACGTTTTTGTGAAAGTGCAGGACAATAGCAAAGAAGATGAGGAACTGACTCTTCTTCTTCCTCAGAAATCGTTTGTCGGAGCTTCGAGTCATAAGGCATGTCTGCCTATTAAGCCAGTAACCAGTTAGGACACCTATAACGGAGCGAATGTGCAGTCTATCAATCGGGATGAATTTGCTTTAAGCGTTTAGCATCAAACTTTGGCCAAATTAATTCATTGGACCTTACTTTTTCGAAAATGAAGCTGGAGGAACAGTCACGGTGAATGGATTGCGCTATCGAGAGATACCCGGGATTGGATGATATTCATTTGGACAACGTTTAATTTCAACTTGCGGCGGCAAGCAATCTATCATTTAAGGGAAAAGTATCAGGATCGTGTTATCTCGACTGATCACAATTGAATTGGCCACAGATATCTTGTGTGATTTAACACATTGCACCTTCTTCCTTTGGGGCTACGTATACGTCAACGCCAACAGCCCAGCATCGATTGAACACCTCAAAGATGGCATTCATGACAGCAAACTCTCTGTGTCGAATTTCATCAAAATCTGTTCAGTCGTTCTGGTGTAATATTGAGCGAAAAACATCTTAACTTTCACACTTATAATATTAGTAGGATAAAATAAACGTTCTTTACGAGTTGAAAAACAATTTTCATCACTTTTTGGTTGAATTTTTGAAGAATTAAACTTTCAAGTAATATTTTGTTTGAAATAAAACCTAGAAAATATATATGTATGTAATTCTTCCTATTTGAAGTCTCTGTGTGAGATACCCAAGTGGGGAACTGTTAACGTCGTTAACTAAGCACTTTACACGGAAAATTGATTTTTTAAATAAAAACCGTCAAAATAAAGTTTTGTATTTCAAAAAACTTTGTCTATTTAATTAGATAAATATTTTCTTTCACGGAAGTTCTTGTCAAACTTTTTCATCCATAAGTTTTTCAATAAGTATGTAAGTTGACAAGATTGATGTTTATGATAATGATTATTAAGTGCCAGAAAACCGCAATAGTATTTGGTTTGAGGTTTTGAGCTTCTACTTTTTTGTCATAACAATTTTTGAAATTACTATTCTTTCTCCGTCGTATTCTTAGTATCACCGAAGACTTTGGTATTCAGACATAAAAGCAAAAGGAATTTCAAGGCCTTATTTTTAGCGTTGGGTTTAAATAATTTCCAGTTTAATTATTTTAATGATTTCGAACTTGCCTCATACAGTCTCAAGTAAAAACATTTGCCAAAAATTTGTGAGTTCAAAGTGAATTTTTTTTTACTATGATGAGATTTAATTTTTAAGGAATTTCCAAAATGAATTCCAAGGTTTTTGTGTCTTACTTTGTATCTTAAAAAATATCAAGACTTAAAAAACTTCAAGACTAAGTACATAGACATACATAAGTAAATTTTCACTCATTTCATTTTTATTATTTCTATATTAAAGAAGGAAGGATTTATCTATATACGAGTACACAACCTTGCGCTTGCGAGTACTAAAGTTGTGCTCATATAAAATAAGAAATTATTTCCAGGAACGTTCGTTATTCATCCTGTCTTTCTTGATTGTATAGGTACGAGTATAAAATCATGCGTGGTATACCACTAAAGAAATAAGGAATATTTTCACTTTACCTTACTTTCATATAAATTGTATATAAACATAGAAGTATATATGTATGTATGTATGTATATATGTAGGTGGATTACTTTATCTATTATTGGTTTTCTTGATAAAAAGCAACATCAATCTTAAGCAAAAGAGAATTTCAAAAATTACATCACGGAATTGTTTGTTCTGAGTTTTGCAATAGATAATAATATGAGTGATACTTACGAGTATTGTTTATATAAATAGAAATGATAAATAAATCGTTTTTGTTTTTTTGATTGATTAACATTTTTTATGCTTTTACTACGACGTAGATTGAATTTATTATTATTTGTATTCTTGTTTGTATTCTGTGTTCTTTTAATACTTTTTTTTTTTTGCGATCAATCATCTTTTTTATCAAAATAATCATCAAGTTAAGACAATGGTTTAAAAATTCTTCTAACTGGTTTTCAAAAATATCTTTTGTTTATAGGTGATTTTGAAACAAAATTTAGAGGTGACGAATAGCTGAAAAGTATTTCATAATCAATTACATATTATTTTCTATGATTAAATAGTTGACAACTTTATTTTTATTAATAGTTTTTTAAATGTTCAGTATCGGATTTCAACATAGTTTAAATTTTAGTCATAAATAATAGACCATAGAAAAATTATCTTCTTTTTAAAAAAATAGCTGGCCCAGAAATAAATTTAAAAAAATGTAGTGTCGGGGTTAAGTCACGTTTTCAAGAAAAAAGGATTGACTGAAATTCACTTATATTGAAGTTCCAATAACTTTTCTAATTAGCAGACTGACAAACTATCAAATTCTGAATCGTCATGATTTAAGCTCTTTTGAGAGAATTCGACAAGACGGTCGTAAGGTGTAAAAACGGTCTTAAAAAGATCTAGTCACGAAAAGAATGATACTTTTGCTCTTGTCTCGAGTTTCCTTATAAAAAAAATTATATAATTAACAGTTTATTACTTTTATGTAATATTTTCATAAATTTCATTCATTTCTTAAAAGTCATTTTATTGATTATAAGAAACTTAAAAACGCCTTTCGAACATAAAAATCTTTAAAGAAAAAAAAAATCTACGCCTTATCAAATGGGGCTGAATAAATTTCACAAAATACAAATAAATATATGTATATAAAAAAAAACCTGAATGTGTGTTTTTAGTTTTTTTATTCATCTACAAACATAATGTAGATAAAGTTCTCGTATAATCTCATTAAAACTTAAATTTCAAAGGAATAAATTTCATGCAGTGTCCCAGTGAAATTGCTCAAGGCAAGGAAACCGAATAGAAAACACCAACTCTAAGGAAACTTGTTGCAAAAAATACAACATTTTGTGGCTTCCTCAAAATCTCTAAAAATTTAACTCTTTTATACTTATATATTATGTACATATACAATGATATGTATATTCAAAAAATACAAAAAGAATTTAATTCAAAACTGCAAAATTTTTATGTTATAAAATTCTGTGAATTAATTTGTATTTTAATTTTAATATCGTATCCGTAAAAGGACACCAAATATTGACTTTGAGTAAACAGAACACCATCATTGTGAAAAATGTGCAATTTGCATAAAAAGTCAAATATTTCCTTCGCCATTTTCATATTTGTTTTTTTTTTTTAAACACTATATTTATTATTTGAGTATTGAAATTGTAACTTTTTGACATTAAAATTTAAAAACTTTTGTTTTGTTACGATTCAACAATTTTTCTACAGAAGAACGAGGAATTTTATATTTCAACGTTTCAAAACATGTTTTTCTTTGAGTGCGATATAAATTCTTGACATGAATAATATCTTAAAGCTGGCATAACATACTATAGGAAGTGAAAGACTTTGATGAGTTACAAAAATAAGAAAATACTTATCTTTTATGATGAACATAATTTGTTGCGTTTTTTATTAAGTGATACAAGGAAAGGTAATCTGTCTTGTGGAAATTACATCAGATGTTTATTTTTTTGAATAAAATAAAACTTTCTGAGATGTTTGCTCGTTAAAAATAAAAAAAAAAATATATAAAAAATATCATTCTTTTGGATGGAATACAAAATGTTACATCATCAGGTATCAATTTTCTCATTTCAATATTTGTTTGTCTTTGAAGATAAAACGTCATAAATTCACAAAAATAAGTCCCATAATTTCAATATGACGTCAAAAAAGTAGATATTTTAAAATTCAATCCTTATCCTGAAGCTAATTTAATAGCCTAAATTGGAAAATATGTAATAAAAATGAAAAGTTAATTCTTGGGGTAATGTCTCGCTTTCCAGAGAAAAGTATTGACAGATTTTTTTTTTTATATTTTAGTTAAATTAATAAATAAATAAATTAGGTTGATCTACAGATCGAAGAGCACCATGTCCGAGCAATGTCAGGAATGGAAGGGACCTCTACAGTTTTTTTTGCCAGATCCGAACGGCTTACTTTTGAGGAAGAACTTTTCTTGACAAGAATACCATTTGAGGGTTTGGAAATTTCCTCACAGGCAGGGATTGAACTGAGACCTTTAGCATGACAGTTCTACGCACTAAACCATCAACAGGTACTATACTTGTTCCAAAAATCTATTATCAAATTCTAAATGAATTTTTGAATGAAGATATTAAATCAAGAATGTTTTTATCAATAAATTAAAAGTGACATATGCAAGATTTTAAAACAGATTCAAAATGGTTTATGATAGGAATAAAAAAAAGAGGACCTAGATTGCTGCCTTGAGGAATATCAGGGATAGGAAGAAAAGGCAAAAACACAACAATTATCAACAGATTGTATAGACGTGGCTGAAATTTAATAGTTTAAAGAATATGAATCTGAATTAAAGACTGATGGAATTGAAAATCATTTCTTCGAGAGAAAGATGAACTAACAATTGAATCTTCCAATATGATTTCAAAATTTTCTGAAATTATCGCCCATGTTCCGGAATTCGATCGAAAGTGAATTTCACGTGAAATGAAATTGGATGTTCTAGATTTCGTCCGATTTCGAAAACTTAACTGTCAGAACTGAAGGATCATCCATTTTTATTTTGTTTCTAAAGTGAAATTCTTGTGCTTTGAACATGGATGCAATATTATTGGCAATTTTAATGGATAGAAGAAAGCAGAATTCAAAAGAAAAAATAAGAAGACAAATTTTGCTAGACAAATCAAATGTTTTAGATTAACCTGACACAATGTGAGTGTTTGAATATTATATGAATTGTTCTGATAAATAAAGTTAATTCTTGCTTTTTTTAAGTTTTCGTGATAATTTTAGATTGAATTGACAAAAATAAATATTTTTCTCTTACATTTTGCTAACAGACGAAGATATACAAAGTAACTGCACTTACACAAATTTCAATGACAATTCACAAACAAAAAATAAGTGATTTGAATCCGTTCAGAAATCGGCATGAACCGAAATACAGACCACCAATTTTCACTTTCAAAATTCCAATTCACAATTACGAATTGTGGAACACCCAAACTCACTTTCGCCAAGTGAATTCACAATAAGTGAAATGCACAACATGGGCGTATAAGTCATTATCGAAATAAACTTATAAATCTCAATGCATTTGACAATAAGATTAGAACTTTCAAACATCGTCAAAAGGCAGAGAAACTTTCTCAAGTAAACTTTCATTAATTTGAAAAAGTCACTTGTAAATTCCATAAGAGTTATCTTCAACATGAATTCAACGGATTTGTGCTCTATAGACAAAGATATTTGACACTTCTCCAGTCACAAAAGATGACAGCTATAATTAGTTGCCTTGTCTTCCAAATCTCAAGAATCTCATTGGCACTAATTTAATGAAAGAACTACATGAGGATAAGCCAACTGGAATAGCGTCTACATTTATGAGTACAGAAGTCTTTAGGTCGAAGTGCATTTAGGCTTTGTATAAATAGACATTCCAATTTAGATAATAGTAAAATGTAATATTCATTTCAAATTTAAGTGTTTCAAGTAAGTTTTCTTTCTAATCATTAGAAACTACCATGAAAATTGATAAGAATGTTATTTAATTAAGTCATAGATTCATCTCGTTTCGTTAACTTTACATCAACTTGCATAAGATCGAGATAAGAAGGCTTCAAATACGAATAAGTTTTCTAAAAATACATCTTTATACCTCCCAAAGACAGAACTGAACTGACACCATAGCAGCAATATTTATAAAGAGTGTTACAAGTAAATCTACATCAGACAGCAGCCAGCAGAATTATTAGGTAGATACCGTTAAATTGTGAATGAAGCTGAACAATCTTAATTGAATTACGTTAAGGTTCTCTACTCTATTCCTTTTCCCAACTTTATCCACAGTCCTGATGAATTGAATATACTAACATCAATTTAATTAGCAAATTCAAACTTATTTTTCCCTCAGCCATCCTCCATTCCCGGCCCCCTTTTTTATTTCTAATAATCTGCATCTGTTTATTGAATTGAAAATGGAATATACTATGTGTGTGTATAACAAATCGTAAATGAAATTGTCGATCTATCGATTGACACCAATAATTCCATAGACGCAGTCACACACTTCGATATAAACAAAATAAAATGAAGAAAAAAAAAAAAAAAAGTTAATTGGATTAGTGCCATGAAGTATGTACAATGTACATCTACTCTATACCTATAGGTACGAGTGTTTAGAGAGACAAGTCGGTTAAAGAATATAAGCTTTAACAATATTTGAAGTGCAATAAAATGATGTCTCAACAATGGAAAATGATTACCTTCCAATTACGAGGTTCAAAAGGTTTCTAAACTTGGTTGTTCGAAGTTCGAAGAGTACACTTGAGTCATTATAATATGTGCCTATACAAACAAAGTTACTTTATAGAAACCTACATACATATGTATACATTTGTATTTGATGTGTAGTGTATATGTGTTATGATTGATTTGAATCTAATTCATTGTAATGTGAACTGAACTTAACACCTCAAGTAGGTATTTGCAGGTAATATTATACTAATAGCATTAGGATACATCGACACGGATACCTCGCATTAGCGAACCCTCTTGGAACACTTGACAATAATTTGATTTATGCATAATTATTGGTGCAATTAAAGATTAAATGCCGAATACATGCCAAGAGCTAAAACAAAGTAGCTGAAAGATACAATTTCTAAGGAAATTAAATACGAAAATAATTATTTTTAGGTTAATATCTTTAACAATTTCGAATATAAAGGATGTTTTTTTAAGATGAGTGATTTTCAATCTGGCAATACTTTTTTCGGAGTTGGTCTTTTTGACAGCTGTCACTTGATTTTTGCTTAATTTGGTATGACAATCCGTAATCAATAGACGTTTTCAAATCGCGCAAATTTATTACCAAAATAATGGTTCGGTTCACAAGACGCATGGCTCGCTGCAGGTAGAGTAGTTAATTCGATAGATTGGAATTGGATAGGTTTCGCACCACGTTGATTCTAGTGGGTAAGACGCATGTCCAGTGTGCACCGAAAACTCTATTGCTGCATGTAGATCAGAGTATCGAAGTAGATCTGAATGAGTTCATCCGCCATATCGCAAGCAGCAATTGGAGCTGTGCTCATCCATTTTATGGAAGATTTTAAGGAACGATCTTGGTTTGCTGACTTACAAAATCCAACTCGTGCAAGACTTGAAGCTAATACAGCCAACGAAACAATCAACTTATTGCAGGAAACTTTTGGTGAGCACATTATTTCCCGTCGTCGCTTCGTCGTGGGCTTGTGGATGGCGTGGCCTCCAAGATCGTGCGATTTTTTGTGGGGTTATGTTATGATAAGACAAGCCCGACATAATTGACGCCTTACAGTTCGCGATCACTAAAACCAAATCATAGGCTGATATCACTTGTTATTTGGACGACTGTCTCTGACATTAATCTACACACACTCCTTCCGATCTCGGACGGTGGTGTAGTCTGCAGTCTGACTGTAAAAATAATAAATTTGTCTGTATCCATATTTCTCATTCTTACGGATCAACCGGACAACTGACGAAAAATCCGAACAAGTCGGGATATGCCGGTTGATCGCTTATAATCTTTTTATAGTTATTGACAAATGCATTATGTTGAAAATAAAATCAATTTAAAGTCAACATCATTTCTTGTTGTGATGATATTTAAGTCGAAAAACAATTTTTGTCACTTTTCTGTAAATTTCGGTTTTAGTTTTTTTTATTTTTCGTAAAAAGAAAACATCAATTCAAAATTGTAGCAAATATTAATAATTGTATTTTGTATAAGATTAAATAATTTTAAAGTTAATATCGGTGCTCATTCTCGAGATATTCAAGTCAAAACACACTTTTTATCAAATTTTCTTAGAATTGTTTGTAATTTTTTATTTTTTGTAAAAAAAACTGTCAATTAAATTTTTTCGAAAATTTAACCAGATGTTAAGGACAGTATTTTCTATAGTTAAAAATTATTTTGAAGATGATATCAGTTTCTAGGAAGCATTTGACAAATCGGACCGATTACAATAACTCCCTATGGGAAGTTAAAAAAAACATAATGGCAATCCCTTATTTTTATAAAAAAAAACTTAATTATTGGCCATGACATTAAATTATATGCGCTTTATTTGCTTGAAAACCACACGTCTAAAAAACTCACCCTTTATATCGAAAAATGGTATCATTGAATATAACTTTATACTACGTAAAATAAAAATTTTGACATCTGGTAAAATTGTCAACAAAATTAAATTAAAAATATAAAACTATAATTTCCAGAAAAAAACCTACAAAATTGTTTTTCAATAGTAAGATTTTAATGAACACAAAATTGACAGAAAATAACAAGAAATTCTAGTAAAAAGTGGTAAAAATTGTTTTATTGACTTTGATATCTTGAGAACGAGATATTGTCTCAAGTGTAGATATTTTATTCATAATACAATTTTTAACAAAAGATAAAAATTTTGAAACAAAATATTTTGTAAAATGTTTAATGTAGTTGTTTTCTATTGGTAAAATTAAAATCATAAATTAAAGGCTCTTATTCCAAAAATATTACATTTTCGACTTTTTTTTCTAAATTTTTAGTACTTAGATCTTAGTTTTTCTTTCCTTAAATTAATGCTTAAAAAAATAATTATTATTTATTTATTTGTCACCACTCAAGTATACGAGTACTTATTTAAAATTCCATGTCCCTTTATAATTTTTTGGTTTTCATTTTCATCCTCAAAGAAAATATTAAAACTTAGACACATTATGTGAGAAAATTTCTTATAACTCTTGACAACGATACCAGTTTTTATGCTCCATCTAAGTAAAAAAAAAAACGTATGTTTCTACGTAACAACTTTACACAGCATTTCAAGGCCTGAGAGCATCCACAAACATTTTGTTCGGGTCATAAAAGTTATGACAAGACAGACCCAAAGTTATTTGCTGTCTTTACCGCATGACAAATTCCTTAGATAAAGTATTTGTCCCGATCCGGATCCGGATTCCAAAATATATTGAACTAAAAATTTAACCAAAAAAAGTCCTTTCTTCAATATTGTTCGTATACAAAATCACTTATCCTCTTATTTTATGTTTACTATCGAAATCTATTATCCAAAAACGAAAATACATCAGCGAGCAGAAAAAAAAAATAAAAAATAAAAATCCTTAAATATATTGTGCATGTACGGTATACGGGTACGCCTTTTTTGTAAGCCAATAAAATTTAAAACTTATATGTATAAAAAAGTTAAAAGCATCTCCCAAGTTAACAAGTTTAAAGAGGATTATTTTGGATCCAAGGGATTATTCCGCTTATGCAAGCAAAGTTCTACGAGTATGTAGGTATGTATGTGTTCTTGTTTGCATTTGTATATATACGAATATTTTCCATCAAAGATACAATATTATGGAAATTGTCCTGAAATTTCACCATTTCACTACAACTGAAATACGCTTTTCAATGATTTCATTATAAATATCCTTCGAAATCGCATCGTGTTATCCAGGGTTATGTTCGTATCATGGAGTTGGACGGGATACTGGACACTGATGCTATGTTTAGTTGTGTTTTTTTTTTTTTGTTTCCAGATTCCTAATGTTTTATGCATTTATCTACACTCAACACTCGTATTTATTATTCTGTTTAAGCCAAATCGATGCCTGATGTTGCTACTGTACTGGCACGTTTTTCAATTTTCAATTTTAAGTTGTTAATTTTGATAGACTATGTGAAACTAAGTCAAGAGAATTTGATTAGGTGCCAACACGAAGGCAAAGAACAATAAACATTGTATTTTATTTTATTTGTTCAAATTTTCAAAATTAAAATTTTAACACAGATAACACGCGTTGTGGTTTTTGAAATTGTTTTTTTTTTTTTTTTTTCAAAAAAAAAAAAAATAAAATAAAAATACAATTAACAAAATTATGTGTTTGTTTGTTTTAATGGTTTAAAATATAGTTCAACCATATAATATAGTAGATAATGTATAGCAGTTTTATAGTTTTTAATTGTTTTGTTTTTTCATTACTATTTTTTTGTAACAAAAATTTAAAATAAAAGAAAGACAAATATATCTATATAAATTCCGACATTCCTCGTCAAGATTCTGATTGTGATGAATGACATAGAAATGGTATTTAAAAACATATTTGACAGCTTGTTGTGTACTTTTTTCGAGTCCTTGACAATTCTTGAAAAACAAATTTTTAAAAAAGAATTCTCTGCCAAGCCTACAAGAATCTTCTCATAATGATTTTAAATAATAATTGAATATTTTTTTATTTCATGTTTGAGAACGCCCAAGGGGACTGGTGCAGATGTCTTTAGGCCAAGAACCAACATTTCGATACCAATGGGACAGTCTACAAGTATATTCCGGGCAGAACTAAATGCTATTGCTAAATGCACTGAACGATATCTCGAAAGAAGCTATCGTAACCAAAAATAGCCATCATGTCAGATAGTCAAGCTGCTCTAAAAGCGATAACATCTTACACTGTTAGTTCTAAAATAGTTTGGGGCTGTATTGACACATTTTTTTACTGTCACACTCTATTGGGTACCTGGACATGTAGGAGTTCAGGGTAATGAAGAGGCAGACTTATTAGCGAAAACAGGTGTATCAACTCCACACTTAGGACCAGAACCTTACTGTGGATTAGGGGAAAATGTGATTAAAAATAAAATCAAAAAAGTTGAGGGAAGTAAAAGTGAAAAAATCTGGAAAGAACTTCCTAAAATGAGGCAAAAATGTTACTTGGTGAAACCAAACCAAAAACGTTTCACAAACTGCATGACATTAAGTAGAAACAATCTAAGGGCAGTGACAAAACTTACTCACTGATCACTATAAACCAGCTATGCCACTTTGCTGCAATAGCAGTAGATGTGCTGCACTTTTCGCAAAAAATAAATCTGCTGCAACTAAATCAAATCTACTGCACTTTTTTTTTTTTTATAAACCTTCTTTAGTCCCGGTCTACATTGAACGATTTCTCCAGAGCCGACAAAATTTTTTTGTTGTAATCGTGTGCCACTGAGAGGTACAACATGTCTTCTGTACTTCTCAATCGCACACGAAAATTTTTGTCGGCACTGGAAAAATCGTTCAATGTAGACCGGGACTTACAGAACAGCTATACAAAAAACCTTGCATAAAAATAACCGCTGTAAAGAAGTTCTGAACGAAGCCACATTCTCTTTTAACATATGAAATGAGTTGGATGCTTTCGATTGTAAGCCAAGTTAAAAATAAATTACGAAACAAACTTAACGTAAATACTCTTGAAAATGTTATTTTTTGTAAGGAAATAAATAATGTCAGCAACTGTTGCTGGACACCCTCAGACGCTCCTGGGCTCTTAGAGTATTTTCAAAATTTTAATTTATTTTTTTAAGACTTTAAGGACTAAGCTTTAGTACCTACTCACTTTAAAAATAAATTTGTTTGAATATCTTTATGTTTTATATGTAATAAAAAATCTACTGCGGAAAGATCCAATCTACAGCATTTTTTTTTAATGATCTACTGCACTCTTCTTTTGAAGTCGCAACGCTGCTGTAAACTGAAGAGACCAAGCAGAAGAATCAAACCTTCCCTCTCTGTCTATGCCCCAAATACTCAATTTCATAATAGTACGAGTAGTTAAATTAAAGGAAGAATTGTGAAGTGAAAACCTCACTCATTCTAGAAGGGGGCACAAACTCCCAACATTAATTCATTCAATTTAGTTTTCAGACAAAATACTCATAGGTATATCTATTATCTATATGTGTATATGTCAACCTGGAAAAATCGAAAATGATGATCCTAGGACGTAGTGCAGGTAGACACGCACGAATCGAGAAGTGGGAGTTTCAAGGAGAGGAAATAGAAATTGTAAAGGAGTACAAATATCTATGGGAGTCTTGATTTCATCTAGCAGACGCAAAGCGTTCTA
Organism: Scaeva pyrastri; assembly: GCA_905146935.1. Classification (NCBI taxonomy): domain Eukaryota; kingdom Metazoa; phylum Arthropoda; class Insecta; order Diptera; family Syrphidae; genus Scaeva; species Scaeva pyrastri. Next base: position 30,111,241 of record LR989929.1, read on the forward strand.
TATGTTCGGTTTGGGGCAGTTGTATCCATAAGAAGAGTATTTCACATTCCTACTTCAAAACAAACAATGGTGCTTATTATGACATTCTCTTTCGTTCGAAAGTGATTCGAATTCGTTGAAACTTAATTTTGAGACTCGGCGATTAGAATGTTAATCGAACAAATCGAAAGTTCACCCAATCCATAGAAAGTTCATTCATTTGCGCAATTTTGACATTCGAAAGAATAGAATTAAATGTCATTTTTGTTTCGTTTGAATTTTTCTGTCGAGTTAGAAACAAAACATGTAAGTTTTTAATTATTTCAGGGAAAATAAATTACTTTTATTAATTTTTTTGTTGTTTTATGTTTAAAGGTCACATTCCAACTGGACAAACCGCGAATAAAAGCGAAAATTAATTAAAATAATGGAAGAAAAACGGAGGTAGCAATGGGTTTGAAGCATCCACTATCCTTCTACTCTGAACTTCTTCAGCACCATCTTCATTTTTTATAAACAACATAAATGGCATATTTTCATTGTTATTTAATTATTTTATGTTTTTATCAAACAAATTTAAATTATTAAACAATAAACAAAACAATTACAATAAACAAAGATTTCACTTTTTGGTTTTGACATTTCACAAACACTTCTCTTTTGTTTTTGATATTTTAGTGTGACGAAGTGTATACGAAAAAAATAAGAAATTAGAACGCGTCATGAACAACTTATTTTTTTAAGAATAGTTTCAAAACAACTGAGTTGACACAAAAAATGTAATGAATATGTATTTATTTATGGTTTAACTTTACTTTATAATGAAAAAATGTATTATTTATTTCATTTCTTGATTCTTTATCTCACATCTATAAAATGTTTAGAAACAAAAAAATGTAAAACGGTCATACTTATTCAAATATAAACATAGGAAATGTCAAACAGCTGATACTGAAAATGAATCTGTTTTCAAGTTCATTTTATGCTATCTTTCGCAAATGAATGTTATTCGATCGAATCTCAAAATTAAGAAAGTTCATTCGAACGAATAGAATCATTCTAACGAATAGACTATTCATGCGAATGTCATAATAAGCACCAATATTTCGTTCAACTGCAACTTCAATTCTTCTTTATGGAGCACAAGCTTGGGGATTCCGACCCTTCGAATCAGTAGAAAAATTCCTACGTTACTGTATTAGGAGGTTATTTAGAATACCCCTTAGTTCGCCCCTATGTTTTTGGAAACTCTTAAGATTCATTTCAACTACTTATAATGCAAGTTCTAGCAATGAATGAACAGAGAATACCAAAAATAGTACTTATGCACTTAATGTCGAATAAAGGAGGATGTATTTAAGAATGGAAGAAACTGGCTTCGGAATGTGGAATAAACTTAGTGGTTACAGCTGAAGAGCAAAACTGGAAGAATTGCTGAAGAAAACGGGAAACAGAATGCACCACAAATTCATGGAGGAAGCTCAGAATTGACAGTACAGATTGTGTAACAGTAAGTTGAATCACTACTTAAATGAAAGAACTTATTTTTTAGAAGAACATTCGACAGAATTAATAAGCATAATCTTTCGAATTAAGAGGAGAACTATTAAACCTCAATTTTATACCACACCGTCCTGAGTTATCTATTTTATGTAATTTATGAAACCGTAATGAAAGAGATGTGTTTCATTTTAAAGCTGTCTGTACCGTTTTAAAAGAATTTCGGGTTCATAACTTCGGAGTGCAGTCATTGGATTTAGAAGAAACCCTACAAATCTTAAATGGATCTCGTGGCTGGAAAGTGCTTTATAATTTCACCGTTCAAGCATTTAAATATCGCAACTGCATTGTAAACGAAGATTTTTAAACAAAAATGTATATTATCTGTTAAACATAATCAAAATCAAAATTTTAATACAAAGTATGTCAGTCTGGTAGACGACGGATTTCGGCCAAACCAAATTTTATTGAGTCAATAAACCTTAAAACTAAAAACTAAACTATATCTGTCTATCATTTCCTTAAATATTTTCAAAGCCTAAAATCTAATATCGGGTTTTTCTGACACAACGATTTAAAAACTTATGATTTTTCAAGAGATTTTTAATCCATAACATTTGATAAGGGAAATAAACCATATTTTAACATCCACTTAATATTTTGTTTCAAAAGTTGCTAGAAAAATTTGATTTTAATTTTTCCCGAGAGGAGACCAAAATTTTCCAGAAATCTGTATTTACAGCGTCCAATATTTTTATTTTTGAAGTGAAGTTATGTTAGTTTGCAATTTTAATTTGTGTTTTTGGCATTTTAAAAGTTTCTTTATAGAATAAAAATTTATAAAATTATTATTGAACTCATTGAAGGCCAAACCATTATCATTCTTATTTTGAAAACTTTAAGAACTCAATTATTGTATTAATCGTTTCAACGCTTTGTAAAGACTTCCACTGACTGAGTTAAAAAGACCAAGAACCAAGAACTTCAAATGACATACTTTTTTATTATCTGAAAGTACTGAGGAGTCTTAAAGATATTCATTGAGTCTGCGAAAATCCGATCAAATCATTTTCTAAAATGGAAATGTTTCATTTTTAAATTGAACGTACAAAAACGAAGACGACAAGTAATTAAATACGCTTCGGGAGTTTAAAAAAAACAAAATAATTGACCAATGTTGTTCATACAAAAAAAAAAAAAAAAAATTAATTAAATTGCTTCCAGGCTATAATTCAATTTTAAATGAAAATTATTTAAGGACTCAAGAAAACACAATTTCCAAAAAAAAAAAAAAAACTCTATTCCCACCTTAATGAATTTATTTGTATCCCTAAGGTAAGTATAATAAGTTGGTACATAAACAATGTCGATATATAAGGAAAATATAAATCTATGAATAAAGGAATATTTTGTATGTACATAGTATGTATTGAAAAAAAAAAAAAAAAAAACATCAATCGTCTTCCGAAATAACATCAATTACTTTTCATTTCACTTTATAATCAATAATTTCGTATGTAATTTTAAGGACATCAAATATCCTTCAGGCTCGTATTATATCATTGTGTGTTTTTATATGTGTTCGTTCTGTTCAAAATTAAGTTACATTTTCTTGGAATTTGTCAAACTTTTGTTGTTGTTGTTGTTGTTGTTGTATCCTAAGGCAACATTTAATAGCTGTTGTTCCTGTAATGTAGGATTGTAGGTCCTTGATTTTCTTAAACAAATATGAACATAATTTACGAGTTCTTGCCTTCAGCACCATAGGGATCTCCATGATTAATTGTTTAAAGTTTTAAGTTAAAGATTTCTACCTACTTATGTCCTTTTTTAAAATTAGTTCAATATTTCGAAAAAAATAAAAAGATCTCTTTAAATTTATTAACACATGATGCAACATAAAAAAAAAAAGTTATTTAGAGTTTTTTTTACTTTTCTTTGTAAACTGTCATGAATTTTTCTATATTTTGCCTAAAATTTATGAAAATTGCTTTCAAACGAATATAAATTGAAAGTTGAATATGGAAAAGCCTACCAATTCAAATGGCATTACACAAGACACATTCCTATTTTTCTTTATTCCAGAAGGAAAAGTATTTTTTGCAATATATTTCACACTCACACATCCGTGAAGGTAGTAAAGGAAAAATTGAATTTTCGGCAAACTTGACACATTTTTTTTTACTTTAAATATTTAATTTATTAGCAAAAAACTTTTAAGATAATAATAATATTTTTTTGTATTAAGAAAATTATTATTATTAAAATTTATTAATACATTTTATTTCATATATTTAATGTTAAATGAACAGATGCTTCAACGCATTTTAAAGTGTCAATTGTTTTCTATACATTTTAAAATTTCATTAAGAACAAATTTTTAATTCAAACGATATTATAAATAAAATCATTTAATATGTAAAGTCCATCTTTAATCTTCTAAAACTATATTTTCAAATGTACTTGAAAATTTTCAAATTTAGAAATTTAAACAAATGTTCCACTTAATTAATTTGAATTTTTCGAATAACTTTCACGATTAGTTAATCATGAGGGAGAGGTGGCCTCGTGTAAGCTTATTCGCAGTGATAATATAATTGAATCCTTCAACATAAAGGAAGCAAAAAAGAGGTATTTCAAGCAGTACATGTAATTGTAAATGGGGATATAACATCAGCTCATCTATCCAGACCTGCTTATATCATATCAGCATCGAGTATTTGAAGTACCAAGTTTAATAACTCAACAAGACCAATGGGAAATTCATAAGAAGGGTCTATTATTTATATAACATAATTGATAGCAAGGGTACGAGTAAATCATTGCTTGCTTTTCTATGCCACACACCACAAGCATCATGGCAATTTTATTCTAGTATAATCTAGGTACCTACCTTCTCGTCGTGTCATCGTCGTCGGAGATCTAAAGTCCTATAAGAACTTTTCCATTATGCCTTTACGACCATTAGGTCACCCATATACCTACACATGATCCTACGAGCTACGAGTTGATATACACCAGAAAAGCCTAAGAGGATTTAAAACCTCCATCCTTGTTATAAGCTATGGCATTAAAATAGATATACGAACCGGTACCTACATACATATAAACCATGAGGACCTTTATAATGAAAAGCCTGTCCCGATTTCACAGCCACTCATGTACCTATACCAGGAAACCCTAACCCGGGCTACCTTTACACTTTGTTTAAATTCGTCTCATGGCTTTTTGGGTAAAACACCATCAACCCTATAATGAAATTAGTTTTACACTTTGTCCTATACCGAAAAATGACTAAATCAATATTGTCCCATCTATAAAATCCTTTGAAGTCTGCAAATTAAAAAAAAAAAAAAAAATACCTACTTCAAACATGTTGACAATTATTTTTCATACATATAAAGGTTGGTTTATATGAAGCAACAGAATACAGAAAACAAAAACAGATAATGGAATTTAAATTCTTGCACGTGGTCTAATACATAAATAATATTAAATTTTTAATGCATAGGTCCACAAAAGCGTACTCATGTCACGCTTTTTTGAAAAAAAAAAATACTCAAAAAAAAAATACTGAAACCGAAGAACGTGTGTTTGCCAACTTTTATGGGAATAGTTAGAGAGCAATATAATTAAAACATAAACAAATTATTTGAGGTGTGATTTATTTGTTCATTATTATGTTTGACGAAATAACACCTAAGTGTAGTTTAAATTTGTGTTTAAATTTTTATAATATACGAATAGTTGTAGTTTTTATTTTATTAGTTCATAGGTACTCGTAAAAACAAATTTTGCATACTTTTGTTCTTCTTCTTGTCAAACTGGGACACATGCCCAAAAGTTGACAAGTGGCTGATGTAGTCAATAAATTGTTTCTCGTGGAGTTTCTTTATCTTTCTCTACTTATTTCTTTGAAGCTGCTTAATTGATAAGACTGGCCACGAGACAGAACCCGGCGAGACTTGCTACAATCTTGTTTCAAGCTTGTCAATAGGTGTTTTTCTTTTTTAACTCAGAAAAGAGCTCTGAACAGAGTCCGAGCTCTGAACAAAATTCAACTTAGTCTGCTCAGTTATTTTATTCTGAGCTCATAGAGCGCATTCTAAACAAGCTCAGAACATGTTCAGAACGAAAAAAACACAATTTTGATGCTCTAAACGTTCAGTACGAAAAAAGAAACACATTTTTTTGTTTGACAGTTCAGGCTCTACTCTGAACTACAAAAGAAAAACGCCTCATATCAATCGTGGTTTCGTAAAATGAGTCTCTTCTTGGTCTTGGTCTTGTATTTTTTAGTCAAATTTTAAGTGTGTGTGAAATTTTGATGGAGTGTCTTTAGCTTTATCTATTTTTCAATAAAATTTGACAGTTTATGACTTTCAGTATAAAGAACAACCCATATTTTTGAAATCCATCTTTCCAACTGTCACTTTAAATCTACTTACATAAAACTAGCATTTTAAGATGTCAAAAATTGCCTAAACTTGGAAAATTTTGATTTTTTTTTTCAAAAGATTTCTTATCGAACATTCTTTTTAATACATAATAATTGATAAGATTAGAAGGAGTCTCAGAAAAAGATGTTTCAAAATACAGTCTAGTATTGAATGAAATTAGAGGAGTCTTGGACAGTCTTACACAATTAGTGTAAGTAGGATAAAATGATTCGTTTCAAAAACAGCGTTTTTTCTTTCAATAGAAAGAATAGAAATTTGACATTAAAGTAGTTAGATCTTCTAGGAAATTTTTTTGGTTTTTTTTTTTTGTTTTAAGAAAATCTATATTATACGACAGTAGAAGGGGAAGGCGGGGCATAATGGGCTTTTGTATTTCTAAATCTAGTAAAGTGGCAGCTTTGAAACGCAATCTAGTTGCTTTAATATTTCACTCGCTATTCGCGGAAAACTCTTTTTTTTTTTTTTAATCAAAGCGACAGTTAGTTTGCGTTACGAGCAAGAAAGGTTTTTGCATTGAGTTCATATTATTTAGAGGTGATTTAAAGTGTGATTTTTGGGATCTTAGTCAACTGAATATTGGAAAATCTGTATTTGAAATCAAGATAAGTAAATATATAGTTGATATAAATCAATTTGTATTTTTATTACGGTGACATTTGTAGTTTATTTTTTCAATGTGTCCTTAAAAAGTTGTTTGGGGCAGAATGGGAGGGGCACAATGGGCATGGGTGTCCATTATGCCTCGTTTAGTATCTACTAAGTTGTAATGCACTTTGCAAAGATTTATAAAAAAAATCTGATCAAAATTCCGACTTTCCAATTGTTGTTAAAAATATTGAAAGTGAAAAACATAAGCAAAAAGAAACGGGTATTTATACTCCCAATGCACAGAAGGACGGGTTTCCTGCAGATATTGTGGCAAGTGGCCCATTGTTCTTGTGCGGGTGGGAAGATGTGTACATATTTGCTAACGATGCAATCCAATTTAGGTCCATGCCCATCATGCTCCACCAATTTTAACCAACCGTATTATTTACTACGTATTACTAAACAAACTTTTTTTCACATGAAATATTTTCAGGCTATTCATTATAAATTTTTGGATAATCCTTAAAGGTCTCAGTATGCCCCGACTTCCCCTACGTGGCGTGATGGTTAGTGCGTAGAACTGTCATGCAATCGGTCTGGGTTCGATCCCTGTCTGTGCCAGCTGATTGTTTTTACTGGTACTGCCTCTTGCGATGAATTGACAAATCTTTCAAGAGTAATTCTTGTTATGATAATTGCTTTCTCAAAAATTAAGCCGATCGGATTCGGCATTAAAACTGTAGGTCCCCTTCATTCCTGACATTAATCGAACACATGAATGTTTGAGAGTTGTAAATCATTAGGCCCTGGTTCTCTATACGAGCTGTAGCGCCACCTATTAATTTTATATTATACGACAGCTTTCTTTTCTTTATTATTATTCTTGAATATTGAAATTTTTCGATTTCTATCTATGTATGTACAGTACATAAATGTTAAAAGTTTTATTAAATTATTTTTTTGCTAGTAAAATGAATCTCTTGTGAATGCACCACAATTTATATGCATATTATGGCGTCAAATGTCAAAAAATGGACACGTTCAGCAGCAACATCTGCAGGTCTTCGAATTGATATTAATTTACAATGAGATAGCAACAATCTGAACATGCTTTAAAAATGGCTGTCACTAGACGACCACACACATATGGATGTACATATGTACTCGTACTTTACGCATAATCTTGTATTAATATAAAATGGCGTCCTAGTGCGAACTCGAAACACAAAACAATGTTTAAATTATCTGTAATGGACAAATAAAAAAAAAAACTCTTTACATAATCAGTCCAATACAGAAATTTTATGATGATGATGATTATCCTCGAAGTTTTCCAATATCTTATGCATTACATTTGCATTCCTTTTTATTCCTTGTATTCATTTATTTAACAAGTTCCGTATAAAAAGAGTAAAATGTCTTCTTCTTTTTTTTCTTGTATCTTCAAGAGAATTTCAATGCAGATAATAATTATGTATAATGACTTGGACTTGGTGAGAAAGAGAGACAGAGAGAGAGAGAGGTGCGGCCATTTTATGAATCTTATTACAGACACACTTTACGTTTACATTACATGTAATGGGGAAAAATACAGGATGATGTCAGGATTATCGTTAAACGTGCACACCTACCAAGTTGATTATAATTTTTATTAAAAGTTTGATGTCACTATGGATAAAAATCTGAGAAGCAGACATGGATAATGCATTTATATGAGATTGGATATTGATTGATAAATTTAACCTTGTCCTTGAAGAAGGATTGAAATTATTTTATGTACATACATATTAATACTCATTTGCAAGGTTCCTAATATGCGATGTAATTTGAATTTGAAGTTAGGTCTAATGATCCATTTAGATGATCATTTTTGTTTTAGTTTGAGTTTCAGTTAAGCGATCAGTTAAACTTCGTGTAAGTTCACAAACGTCAAATTTTTCTGCAGTGATTAGGCATCACTGCTTTTTTGCGATGCTGATGCTGATACAACTGTTGCTGATGCGACTTATCACGCTGTCGTAGTGATGCTTTTTTGTTTAGTTTTTGCGCATCACTTTATGCAAGTTTGCAATACTGAACATTTGACGAGAAAAGTAATGCCAGAATCTGCGTTTGTGAACGTTTGACTTTAAACATTTGGGCATCAGTTCATTGTCAGTTCAGGGGGGTTATTATGAAAAACGATACTCGTTCAAAATAAGGCGTATTCGTTAAATTGCGATTAGGACATTTGTATTTGTATTTGACATTTCTTAATAGGAGTGAAGTTAGTTGCGTTCTTAAAAAATTATCATTTTTCGTTTTTGCCTGGCAACTCTTTTTGCTTTCTATTTTCGTATCTTGTAATCGCTCTTCGCCATGACTTTCGTTTCTTCGAGTTTCGTTTTTTCTGCCGTTGGTTTCGTAATTCATAATAAGGGCCCAGTTATGTACTTCTTCTAACTTTCGACTGCTCACTAAACACCGGTCTGACGTTTGAATACACTGTCATTTTAACTGTCAACTGAACGTCTAAAAGGGGTTTAGGGTGTAGTGTCTCTAGTCCAAACATTTATGTCTGGATGAGTTGACAATATCAAATCAGTTATCAGTTTCGTGTTTCAGTTTTTAAGAATTTATAATATTATATTATATAATATAATAATAATAACAATAATTTGATTTCAAATTTATCTGTAAATAATACTTAAAAATAGCAATATAGATTTTTCCAGGTTTAGTAGACAATTTATTTCAACACATTAGATCAAAGTTTAACCTTGCATTTTAATTAAACACAGTTTTAATTATTAAGTGCATATTCAATTAAACACAAACGTCAATCTGTAATAGTTTTTCTATAATTTTTTAAATCATCAACAGAAGCTTATCTACATTTGTATTTTGAATGACAACAAACATGAACTACAGATAATTTTTTTTCATTATAGAAAAAAAAAAAACAACGATTAAAGTCACATTTGAATATTGTTTTTTTTTTAAATTTATTTTTACAGATGCATATTAAAAGATGAGAAAATATGTCATCATGAATGTCAAGTTAGCAACAATAACCAATTGAAAAATAGATAAGTTTAGATAGATAATTTGTCGCTAATTAGTTGATTATTAGATGTGATAATTTTGAAATTATTATTCAAGATTTTTTTTTGTTTGCTTTCCTTAGTATATTTTAATTTGCGATTAATTGTCGTCGGTAAGTTTGTTATCATTAAGATTTATCACTGATAAATGTTTTCTTTTCAAAGCTTTCTGATAAAGAAGGGTGATTTGTTTAATTTATTTAAAATTTGGTTTGAGATGTTTTTTTTTTTTTTTGTTTCTTTGTGATTTTAATAATTATTATTAATTAATAGACTTTGTTAATTAGAATTCGAAACAAAAATTTGTAGCCCAGGTTACCCCCTTCAGTAATAAGCTGAACGATTCAGTTAATGAAAAATTAATTAACTCTTAATGGAATCGAATTTGGAAAGCACCATTGATTTATTTGTAACACAAATGAGTGAGCTTTCAGAGAAAGCCCATTTTCATTTAATCATGGTACAAGAGATTGTGGGAATTTGGAATGAGAATTTTCGAATGCAAACCTAAAATTTAGATGAAAAGTTTTCCCGGTTGTCATATTTTTATTTTTTAATTCTATGCGCAAGTATGTTGACTGCTAAATGTGAAATTTCGTTTATATTTTTGAGAATAGAGACATCTAGGAGATCTTAGCAAATGTAAACGAACGGGGCAAATAATTCAATGTATTTCAACTGTCAACTTATATGACAACACTCAAACTAGTCGTCAAATAAAATCGCTGAAGATATCAAAATGTCAGAAAAAATAAAAATGTTTGGGTTGTTTTAAGCACAAACAAATTGTAAATTTGACATAAGATGCTGATAAATTGATATATTGTAAAGATTCCCAAACATGTAAGTAACAATTTCGGAGACCGGATGTTTCAACATTATGCGGTTAAGGAAGTAATTTGCCATTTTTAAAATCTTCTTTTTTTTTGTTTTTCTTCCATCGTGTATACAGTAGAGCATCGAAAATGTGGGCAGAACATATACGCAAAAGTCAAAGATATTCAATTTCATTTTAATATTTTTCTGCCAATTTGCCTTCATTTCAATCATGAACGTGACTAAGTATTTCTTTTTGAATTAACTAAAATATGTATTCGTACTCGTACTCTAACCTAGGTTAGGAATTTATTTTTTATTCACTTACGTATAGATACGTATCAAATTTCTATACGTCTACGTTATTGGGAAATCATTTTTACGTGACCAATAAATTTCTCCATATAATCAAAGAACACATCACATCCTCAGCAGTTCTAATTCCGTGAAAAATTCGCTTAAGGGCAAAACAACATTCCAGATTGTTTGGTGTGGTTTGACTTGGTTTGGTGGGATCAGGAAATCATCATTAGGTTCATCGTTTTCCTCCGCAACGAAAAAAAAAAAAAACACCCACACACAATAAAAGTTATTCACCTCATGTATCTTTAAATTTTGCAATCTAAATGTCTAGTAAAAGTGACATTTTTCTGCAGATTTTTCTTTGGCAAATATCACAAAAAAAAAAGACGGAGGAGTTGAACATTTCCTGAGTCTTTATCTGTGTCTGTGTCTATGTCTGTGCCTGAGCTTCGCCACCGTTGTTGCCGCTCCTTGAAGTCAAACGATTATCTACTTTGTAGTTTAAATTGAATGCATAGATATAGAATCTTTGAGTTTGAGTGTATTTCTCTGTGTGTGTGTGTGTTTGTGGTTCATGCTTCCACCGAAGGACACGACGACGAAGCCATTCTATTATGCTCTATATAGTTTCAAATGGTGCTTCATGTTCATTGCCAATTCCAGGCGTGTTTGCCTTAATAATGGATTTTCCAAGTTAAAGGAAAAGATAGTTTGTTTCATCTTAGGTATATGCCATCATCTGAGGCTATGTACATTGTACTCTTACACATACAACGTGTTTCGATGGAATTATCACTCGATGTTAAGTTTGACATTTTAAACTATAGACGGGACATTTTATAAAGAACCTCACACTATACATTGTCGACGGACATTGAATAATAAAATGCGCAGTGTCATGGAATGGAAAGATGTTTGGATTCCTGTGGATTATAAGATATATACATACTACATATACATATGTATCTATTTATAGTATTTTATTTAAATTTGCATACATCTTTGTATGTATGGTATAGGTCATAGAATTGCTTTGGGGACTTGGAGTTGAAAATTAACGATTTGAAGGAGAATAACTGTATAAACACACAAAAAACAAACAAAGCTTCTGTGTAACAGTTTTAGCATTATCTGTGGTTTGTAAATATTGCATACTTTATAGAAATGTAAGCAACTTCGTTCTATCCGTTAAAATTTTATTAAAAACGGTTCAACAACAACAAGGCTTTAAGTATAAAAAAATACATGTTTAAATTAAATACGGGCGGACATAAAAAATATTTGTTCTTCAATATTTTGAATCAAATTACTTTCGAAATAAAAAGTCTTACAAGATTTGATGAATGTTGTCAAATTTCGACGCATATTTTGTACCGCCGGCCATGTTTTTGAAATAGTAATTAACTAACCGTTGATAGTCACAGTTGACATTAAACTCCAATAATTATTATTAACGATAAGAAAATGCACAAAGTGTCCTCCTGGAAGTATGATCAAGATATAGGGTTGCCACTTTTTAAAATCTGAATTTATATATGGGACCGTTTACAAAACAGACATAACATTGAAGATTGAAGTATAGAAAGGTCGAATTGAATTTTTGACAAAAGAGCCACAGTACCTAAGTCCATCGTTTCTCTAAAGATTTGGTAAAATTTATTGTAAAGGGTTACCTCTAGATCTACTGAGCCGATTTTGAAAATTCTTTTACCAATAGAAAGCTATGTACGTAATTTGTGAGCAAAATAGGATATATATTGGTAATAAATCGGATACCTATGGAATGAAGCAATAAAAAACGTGCTTGAAATTTGTGTTTCAGAAAAATATTTACAAGGTTAAATATGTTGAAAAAATATAAGGTCCATTTATAGGATTTTACGCTGGGCACTAGCCGGTATCGTAATGCCATCAATTCTGTCAAGGCTTTTTGAATCATCAAATCTAATCACAAATATGCATTCTTGAGTATTAAACAAAAGGAGTCTCGACCTCTTAACTGTATTCTGGTAAATTTTTATGAAAAATTGTTGGTCCTGTATAAGAAGAAAAAAGTTCTAGGAGACGCTTTTAATTTGCAAACAAAAAATCAATTGCGTTTTCAGATGTTTAGAAAATCATTAATCGAATTGAGTTTAACAAATAGGCCCATTGGTTCATGATTTATACAATGGATATGATAATTTAAAGCAACTTCTGTCACACAATCTGAAGAACAGAGCAGAACAACGTATGCGGGGTCAGCTAGTAAAATGAAAAGTTAACAATTTCAAACAGTTTGGCATCACTTGCCGCAGAATTCTACTTGCTACACCACTTTGTATAATATTTAATCTTTCTTTAAATAATGGTGAGTTCTTAGATGAATGGAAATACTCTATAATAACTCCCCTTCATAAATCAGGTACTAAAAGTTCGATTGAAAATTACAGACCAATTGCAAAACTGCAGTTAATTCCTAAGGTTTTCGAAGCTGTAGTAAAAAACAAGTTGTATAATCTTATTCACAATAACATTTCAGTTTCCCAACATGGTTACTTAAAAGGTAGATCCACTACTACAAATTTATCAATATTTTCAAATTTTTGCTTATCACAGATGGAAAAGCGTTCTCAAGTCGACACTATTTACACTGATTTTTCAAAGGCTTTCGACCGTGTTCAACATAGTGTTCTCTTAAAAAAAACTAGAGATGTATGGATTTCATTCTCAGCTCCTAATGTGGATAAGGAGCTATTTAGTAGGTAGAAAACAAGTGGTAAAAATTGATAATGCCCTGACTAAGGAAATTATAAATTTTTCGGGTGTTCCTCAAGGTAGTCACCTTGGACCACTTCTTTTTATCATTTTTATTAACGACTTACCATTACATCTTACTTTTTCTAAGTGTCTTCTATTTGCTGACGATTTAAAAATATTCAGTTCCATAAATTCACTTAACGATGCAATAAAAGTTCAAATTGATTTTAATAATTTAATTAAATGGTGTAATATCAATGGGCTATATTTTAACAATAAGAAATGTAGCGTTGTAACATTTTCTAGAAATCACAATCCATTACATTATAATTATAAACTTGAAAACGACATTTTGCAAAGACATAAGGATGTAGGTGTAATCTTCGATTCTAAAATGAATTTCTCAAATCACATAGACCATGCGATCTCAAAAGCAAACTCTATGCTAGGGTTTGTTTTTCGAAATTCAAAAGATTTCGAAGACCCCTATACATTAAAAGCTCTTTATTCTAGTCTCGTCCGACCACATTTAGAATATTGTACTGTTATATGGAGTCCCTTTACCGCGTCTAGCATTTGTCGTATAGAAAGAGTTCAAAAAAGGTTCACAAAGTTTGCCTTACGAAAAATATATGGTTATTCAAATGTTCCATCTTATGAGACGAGGTGTATTTTAATTGATCTAAAACCTCTGGATCAGAGAAGAAAATTAAACTCAATACTTTTTGCTTTTGATGTCTTGAATTTTAATATTGACTGTTCAGTTTTGTTATCTATGTTTTTTATTTGTGCGCCTTCTAGAAACTTGCGCCCTCGTGACTGTGATTTTTTAAATGTTCCTTACCACAGTACTAGATATGCTAAGTATAATCCTATCACAAGAGCTTGTATGGATTTAATGAATATGATTTGGCAATTGATTTTAATATTAATAGAAATGTTTTCAAAAGTAAATTAGTAAATTTGTTATAATACTATAAGTAAATTATGTATTTTATTTTTATGTTATGTATCATAATTATTAGTCTAAATGGAGTGTGAAACTTTTAAGACGAATAAATAAATAAACAAAGAATTCGATTAAGTGAAAGTGTTTAAATTTGTGTGTATCTTCAGTTAATCTTCACCGAAAATCCTGCATCTAAATAATTTAATTAAAAGATCAGGATGATTTCTTATGCAAAAAACTGGACCACAGTTTCTTTCAACATCAATGGGCTTTTTGACCAAATCATTTAAGGGAATATAAGAATTTTTATTTTTGTTCATCCGCAACTTATATCGCCTACACAAAGAATAAACCCTTATGTATCTTAAGAACAGCTTTTAAAATTTTGATTTTGATAATTTGTGGAAGATGACTTCAGCACAAATTAGGTGTCAAAAGTATGAACTTTCTGTACTTCAAAATAATATTGTGGCACCCAGTTTGTTTCATTTATAGTGTGTCTGAAATGTTAGTCATCATTAATTTATAGATACACTCAAAAACAGCATTTTTTCAAATTTCATTTTCAAATCCCATTATTACCTTAACCAAAAATAATGTCTAGTGAAACATTTATAGTCTAATTTTCGAATTTTTTGAAATTCGGTGTACTATATGTACTTTCACGCAGAAATGCACCTTATCCTGTAAACCTAATTCTAACTGTTAAAAGTAATTTCTTTTATAAAATTTAAAATTTTAAATTGGACGTCACCAACGTCAAAGACTAACCTGCAGCTTTAATTAAAGAGAACAAGAACAACACTGTTACTATAATAGCTTTGAAAAGTTGGATATTTTCTTCTTCTTTTTAAATTTAAGACAGACGATTTTGTTTTTTTTTTTTTTTTTTTTTTTTTAACAACTTTTCAACTTCAAACAAAAAAGTAAAATTATAATTTTTTTTTCAGTTTGAAAGATGCCAAAACTTAGACAAGTTTTAAAAGCATTTGGTAGTTCGTCTATATAAATTCATAACAACATTAAAATAACGATAGCTATTAGTATAAGCTGTGTTATTTCCCAGAAAAGTGTCATGGTAATGGAAAAGCCTTTTTTGAAATTTCAAATGCTAAATTCTGATTCGAAGTTTTTAAACCTTAATCAATAAATTCAATTCTCATTATTATGAAATAGTTTTTAATGTGGAGTTACAAAAGACACTAGTAACGAGTGCATTTTATAAAATATAAATCTATTATACAACACACTTCATTCACGCTACGGCACATATCACACATCGCATATTGAATAAATTTAATAATTGCAATTGCAAGCATACGTTATTAGAGATTCAGCACCCTCTATTGACGAGTATAGGAACGAGACATTTAAAACGAATAAAACATGAGTGGTGAAAAATTAATTCAAAAGTTGTTGTTTTTTTTTTTTTAGATTCGTTCGATGTTCAAAGTAAAACAGAAATTAATTTTTATTCATGCACATTTATTCGTAAGAGTACTTTTTGATATAATTCTTCACACGTATAGTGCATATGCATATGAGTGTACAAGGCCGTAGGTACATAAGTATTTTGGGGGGCGTATGACAAGTAAATGATGTGAAGAATCTGAAACAACTTTATTGAAACTTATTTAAGTTATTTAAAGCCTGGTGTCAATTTTTTTACCAACGAATTTAATGTAAAATGAAAGGTGACATTTTTTAATTGTCACTTTCTGTTAACTTCAGATTGTATTGTATTTGAAAAGTTTTTTTGATACATAATTTGAAATTGATTTTCTATGACCTTACAAAAATGTAAAGAAGTAAAGAAAACATTGAAGTAAGTATTTATGATTAAAAGTATAAAGTTACGAGATACTTAAACAAAATTTCAATGTTACGGCCTTGTCGATGTTGCTGAGTGCTAATTCAATTAATGTTCAGTTATTAAATCAAAAGAACTGCAGCAATTTGACTCAACAACGAATGTAAAATTAAATGAATTATGAGATTTAATATAGAAATCTCTTTCAGGTCAGAAAAGAATTCGGTTGATTTTTGTTTTTGTTTTTTGTGTCAAATTATCGTAGAAAAAGAATGTTAACCTTATAAATGAATTCTACATAAATGAAATAAAAACCAAGTCAGGAGAACTGAGTATAGATAAGACGAGGCGAGACTGAAAGAGAAGTTTTGCTAAACTCGCGCTAGTCTAGTCAATTTCGACTTTTTTTTATGGGGGGGGGGGGTGTCTTATATAATCGAATGAATGTAGTTAATTGACAATTGGAATATTTGGACAATCAGGAATTTCTTTCTAAGACATCGAAATTTGACAGATTAATGGAGTTCAGTGAGTGACATTTGGAAGGGAATAATATATGGTTGTCAAAATGTAGTTTGTTGTCCATATTCCAAAGTCATAAACTGTCAAACGTAATTTCATTTTACGGAAGACTTTGATGGATTACAATTTTTTTTTAATTTATTTCGTACAGAAATTATCGATCTAAGGAGTTCGATGATGAGACTTCAAATTCAACAATTCACAAGGAAAGACATTGGGACCAAAACTCATACGAGATTGACTTTTTTTTATTTAAACGAGACCATGACGAGACTAACAAAATTCTAATCATGCCATATTTTACTGAATTTATAAATAACCCGTTACCGTTGTTTAACATTACCTAGAGTTTTTTTTTTATATATTTGAAGTAGCACATTTTTTGGTTTATTAGATTTTTAAAAATATACCATTTGTTAACAATTTAATTGTCTTTTTAAATAAAAAAAAGAGTCCAAAGTCAATAAAAGACGTTTCATCGATGCTTTGCAATATTTGTGTGTTTCTTTTTATTTGAACACCTGTTCAAAATGTTATTGTTAATAGTATTAAATCATAATGATGACAATAACATTTTTGTTTTTTTAAGAAAAGCATTTTGTACAGTGTTTAATTCTTTTTTCAAATTCAAAACAATTCTTTGAAATATTTGAGTATAACCAATTTCTTGGAATTTATTTGTGTTTTCTGATTTTTTTTTGATATTATGTAAATTTTAAACGATAGATTAAAGTGCCAAAATTATACCAAATTTTATCCACGTGGATGACACAAAACCCGAATGACAAATTATTTTAATTGGGATCTAAAAAATTCGTTCAAATTTTATACCAAAAATAGAATTTAACTTTACTTAGAAACGAGGATTTTCGTTTAAAAAAAAAAAAGGTCAAATCCATTTTGTATTTAATTTTCAAAGTTGATTATGTAACACAAAAAGGTAAACCATGAAAAGTTTATTTTGCTAATTAATTTTAAAACAAAAATTAAATAGAATATTTAAACTGGCCATTTTTTTTATTATTATATTTATCCGAAAATGTTTAAAAGAGTTGCATTATATTTTCCAAACAACTTTGAGACTCACACGTCATGACCTAGAAACCTTACTTCTTAATTTAACGATGGGATTTAAATCACACGAAATTATTATTATGCTCTCCAAAACTCACTGAACTTGTTCACAGCAAAAATGCCATTTTTAATTTGTTTTTATGGAAGCGGATATGGTTGTGATTTTTACCCTCACTCCCTCCCCCCTCCCCAAAAAAGAAAAAAAAATATATGCAAAAACATTTTTTCACAAAAATAAACGCAAGCGCCTACTTGTGAAATAAATGATGGCACTTTGTGAAATGTTCATAAAAGCATTCAGCAAAAACGAATAACATGGATGTGTGTCTGAGTTTGTAATGGATATGAATGGAACAGCGTAAAATGCATTTCAATATATGCATATGAGTTTACTGTACAAGTGTACAATGCACATATGGCACATTATTCCAATTTGGATCCCATTAAGCCTTACAAGATTTGCAAATATCTTCGAGATAATAATTACTATAATTTTATCATTTCGATGAGTGAGGCAAATGCATGTCCGGAACCGTTTAAATTGTTGCCTGTTGCATGATACATTTTTATTAAAGAGTATGTAGATGTATATAATGTAGGTACACATTTTTATAGCATGGACCTCATGATTATGAATCATGATGTACATAATATCTTCTTTTTTTGGTTTATTTTGAGTTAAAAACATCAATCCATGGATGCTTCTCTGTGGAACACCATCTTTTGGTAATATTTTTAAAAACTCCTGTTTCATATTTTTTTTTCAGACAATTATTCTAGAAACTTAACATAAATCTATCATTTGTACTCCTCAAAGAACAGAGATTTGTCTCGATCTCGCAGTCTTGTCACATCACCATTTTTCTTAAGGATTTTCTGTCTATCGACATTGAAGTCATCGTTGAATAAAATTTGACAGTTTTTGACTTGACAAATGATCAACAAAGCGTACTTGTATGTCCATTCAAAATTTAACCCAGAGCTGTAAGTCTATCCAAAGCTACAAATTGAATACCAGCTAAATCTGTTTGTGAAGGAAAATTTGCGATTTCTTAAAGGTTTTTAAATCCATAGAAGTCTTACTTATCAATATAATTTAATGTAATTTATTACGATTATATTAACTAATCATTGTAATAAATTATTTTTATAGACTTCCGTTTGTTTTTTCCAAGTGAATGACACATTTAAAATCTGAATTGATTTTTATATTAAAAAAGTACGTATACGCCTAAGTGTACCACTTCATTTTATCTTCCTTTTAAGGGAATTGTCGTTGACAATATGTGCTCGGCTTTTCACAAGGCTATAACGATCGTCATTATTCTATATTTAAAGTCAATATTATGTACATATACTCTGAATAGCATTTATTAATCAAAACTTCAACAAATTGCGCATAAGCCTAATTTCCTAAAGAATGTTGTATTCAATTTTTATATAATGTTATCAATATCAATTCAAGCAATGACACTTATGTAATGTTTTTTTTTTTTTCCTACAAATTGTAAAATGCTTTCGCCCTAATAAGCCCCATGCTTCGATTCAAAGTCGAAACGGCCCTGTTGAAATTCTGTTGCAAATCTCTCATGTCCTTAATTATATATATAGGAAAATCTTTATTCACTTTTGGAATTTCAATGCACACATCCGATGAACGACAACGTCAGTCACTTACTTAATTCGAAAATAAAAATAATCTTTGAACTTTGAGTCAGTTTTTCACTGATTTTATTAAAAATTCTTTTTCATCGAGATAAATATTTTTGAATAAAGTATGACACATCACATGAATGTATGTAGATTTATCTATAATGACACAGTATCTAGCTACGATGATGACGACGAATCATAAGAACATACCAAAATAAACTAATGTCAAACTTAATGATGACCAAAATGTGTCAACTTAAAAACATGCATTCCTTCAAGACGAATTATTTCAAAAGTTTTCTGTCAAAAAAAAAAAAAATAAAAGAAGAGGAAAATCTGTCTCATTCTGTGAATTGTTTCAACAATATGATTTCTTAATTATTTGGTTAGACATTCAAAAAAAAAAAAAATAAAAAAAAAATAAGAACAAAAAGATATTAACTTAAAAATAGCATTTCAAAAAATTGGGATTCATCTAGAGAGGTTTCTTTTTTTTTTAATTTGTATTTTCCTTTTTCTTGTTTGCTTTTGTTTTTTCGTTTTGTTTTTTATTAGTCATTTGGGGCAAGTTAATGTGCGTTTGATGGACAAGATTAACAGCAAGAGGGATGAGGGATTTTACATACATATATGTATGTATATTGCGTAGGTATGTATATATAAAATTTTGGCATCTAAGCACGTATTTTGTGGGGTGAAAATTTAATGCACGCACAATATTTAATATACATTTGATGGCGGTCGGTATAGCAGTTAAATGGGTATATCCTTGGGGGCAGTTCGCATTTAAAAAAACGCTCATCCTTCTGTGAGACAAGACTTTGAGTATTGTGAGAAATGTTGGTTTGACATTTCGGTTTTGTTTTTTTTTTTCTGTTATGTCTTTTAAGTTTTAATTATTATTTTTTATGAATTCATCCTGAAATGAAAAACGAATATTTAAAAATACTTAAGCCTCGAATAAAAGAGGGTACGGTACTACGTAGTTAATTTCAACGAAATGTGTGGGCTTAAGACCTTTAAAAGGGTTTGATGTTTTTAAAGAACAAATAGGGATATTTTTAAAAAATGACATATACGAGTAGCTTGCAGTGCAAAAGACATACCTTTTGGTTTTTCCCAAAAAGGACAACAAACATTTTTAATGAGTTTTAAAAGAACACATAATAATTAAACAAATAGAATTTAAGATATCCTAGATTTTTATGTCATGAAGAATTCAACAAAAAAATATAAGTTTTTGTATGAATATCAAAATGAAGAAAAAAAAAAAACTGAAAAGGTCAAAAGTCTATCACAAATTAAGTCAACCGGAAGTTTATCATCATAATATTTAACCTTTATACAAGGATTAAGATAAATTTCCTTGATGCCTAAGCGAGTACAAATGATACTAATTATTATTATATATGTAAATGTAAAAATGAATGCAAGAGATTTATGATTATTTACATTCTATTATTAATAATGTTTCTTAATTTATTTTCTCTTCTTCGAAAAGAACAATTTCAAAACAATAAGATGAAAAATTAATAACCTAAAGTAGTGGGTAAAGAAAGAAATATTAATTTAAAAAGTATGAATATAAAAAAAGATACTTTTTCTTGTAACGGAATCAACTTTTAGTAAACTTTGAAGAGGGAATAACTTCTGTTTTTTTTCGTTTTTTTTTTTTGAGTTTTTATTCCTGATTCTTACTACTTATGACAGAAACTGTTGGGTAAAGTAATGAAAAAAGTTTTTTTTTTTTCTTGTTTTTTTTTTTTTTACTTTTTGTTTTGTGTAAGTGTTATCAAGTCAAGTTAGCGGTAAGAAAAAATTAATATTAATGGTTATTTGGATGTAAGAAATTATGAATTCAATATTTTATGTAGAATTCATATTATATTCTGAAAATGTGTTGGGTTTTGTTCTGCAAAATAGGAAAGTGTTTTATTAAAAGTTCAGCTCTACTATTCAACTTTGAAAACTTTATAAGTTCGAGTAGTGAAACCAATTCTTTTTAAAACTAAATACGGACCTCAATTTCGAAATAAACGTTGATCATAATGATGTTCTTTTATTCCTTAAGTAATAAAATTCTAATTTTATAAAACAAACATCTTAGTTCTGTAAAAACTCTTCAAGTCAAATATTTTTCCGAGCAAGAAAGTAAAAGAAGTTCAAGAATATCTCCATAAATTTACTGTGAAATGTAAAAGAAATATTCTTTATTTATAAGAATTTAATGTCGATTTTTTTTAAAACATAACTGAATCCATCCCAATTTTTTTAAATATAAAAATATAAAAAGAAACATAAAACCTCTCATTTTTGCCCTTGAAATTTTGTATTAATTTTTTTTTTTTTAAATCCAAAAAACTTCAAAAAGTTAACTGTCGAAATGTTTTGAGTAGTTTTTTTTTATGTAATAAATATTTTCAATTGAATTTTTCTAAAATTTGTGTCAGATAATGAAAACGCCATTATATTGAATTTATTTATTTCATAGACTAATTTTAACACAGTATTATTTGAGCACAAATTAAATTACGATCAAATTTAATGAACTTTCGGGAGTATTGAAATATTGGATAACATTTTAATAGAAATCTGTTACTAGGGAATTGAAAATTAAGAAAACAGGATTTTTATTACATAGCAAATTATGTATCAAAATCGTTTTTGAGACGCTACATTTTTTCCAAAATAATTGTATCACAGGTTCTATCCTTGAAATTAAAAAAAAGTTCTCTTTTAGGGAATAACCTCATTTAGGTACTCAGGATTTAAGAAGAGCTTCAATCCATCAAATGCAAGAAGAGCTACTGTCGATTAAGGTGAGGAAATGCACTCTTAACACACACAATTTATAAATTTCAAGAACTCAAAACACTGATCTCCTTAACATAAACAGACAAAACTTTTGAAAATGTTCTAAGAATCTTTTTGTGAGAAGAATGATTTCTTTTCTACTTTAACCAAATTCACTTAGGATTTTATTGGACAAATTTTTTTAAAATCAAATTTTGAAAAGTGTCTAATTTTAAGTACATAATTATTCATTTTTTGTTGCATTAGACTGACTTCAAAAATAAATTTCGAAAAAGTTTTTCAATCGAATTTTTTGTTTTTTCTTTTTTTCGAAAACCATTTTTAAGCTCCCCTAAGTTTTTAACTACCATTTGGAAATGTTTTGTAATTTATTTAGCTCAGATTTAAAATAACACCTTTTTTTAGAGTTTTGTAAATTTTTTTTAATGTTCATAGTAACATTTAAACTGAAAAATTAACGTTACAAGAAAGTACTCTAAGTTTGGAAGATTTGAAAATGCTATAATACCTTTTTTTATTACAAATATCTTTGGGTATTTTATAAAGAACATTTTTATTTAATTTTTATGAATATTTTTCCATATACACGTTGAAAGCAACCATTTACTTGCCTGACAAAACCTTGAAGTCATCTTTGGACTTTTATAAACATTTCTAATTTCTACCGTTTGTTTTTTTAAATTTTGTAAATTTTTGAGTTTATTAGCTGCATGTCATCAACCAATTCCGACTCAATACCTAAGCCCCAGGGGAATATCTACTCATGAATAAAATTCTAAAACATTATGTCATCGTTTTATTACAAATTTTGTTATGAAATCTTGAGTTGTGTTTTTTTTCGATTTATATTTTTCAATTCACAATTTTTCCTCCACCGGAAAACCCTTCTAAAAATTACTGTCATTTATAAAAGACCTTTTGTGCCACACGCCGCCACCGCCGCCAACATCTGATTAATGAACTGGAAAGAATCCTTGAGTTCACTTCACACCTGACACACTGCCATAAATATAAAAACAAAATTAAATTAAATTAAAAAAAACACACACACACACAACACGATACAGGATAAAGAAAAAAAAAAAAAAGGTTCGACAACATAATAAAGAAAAAAAAATAAATAAAAACATTCACATCCTTTATTTCCTCGTTTTTTAAATATCGGCTTCTTTTGATGAGGAAACCTTTAACTAACTAACCTAACACTTTTTGTGCTTCAATCAATCAATGGATTCCGTTATTAAATTAAATTGTTCTTTTGGTGTTTTTTTTTTGTTCGTTTTTGTTTCTTTCGAACAAAAAAGGAAGTAAAAAAGGCAAATTGAATAATAAACCAACTCACCTTGTTATTGCGTGGGCTGCACTTCAATCTTGTGTTTGATATCCTTTTTCCAATTTCGTATCCAAATAGCTATTCCACAAGGATCGCTCAAGAAGTGAGTGTAAGATATAAGGTAACGCAGGTGAGTTAAGGTATACGATAACGTATATAAGTATATCCACTTCAAAAGTATAGATATACAATATGTGATGTATTTATTTTCCACTTCAATTTATGTTGAGATTTTGAAACAAAAACATTCAACAAACTTGTAAAGCTTAAGAATCTTGTTTCAATATTTGTATAATATTTTATATTGTTGAAACTTTTTGGTAGGTAGGTTTAAGTGACTGTAGATAAGATGACAACAAGAGACACACAAACAAAAAAAAAAAAAAGAAAAGAACAAACAACCTTTTATAACCTCACAACTCGGAGATGGAGGTGGTAGGGGTGTATTGTTATAATTTGCCTTTTTTTTTATTCTTTCATAAATCAATATTCAAAATAGAGATGGATGTTTGAATTTTTTTTAGGAAGGATATACGAGTATATATTGTGTAACACTCTTCCGTTTCCGCTGCAGAACGAACAAAACCGTTGCGCCGCCAAGCCGCGCTGCTTTCCACCCCAAAACCAAAAAATCACTGATCCGAAATTAATATTCTCTTTAATAATAGAACGTTTTGATGGTTAGGTTCGATTTGAACAACGACGACGACGACCACGACGAGGAGGACGACTTCGATGACTACGACGACGACGACGACTATTCCGGAGACACGACAAAACGAACGACCCGCTATGACCGACAACGGCGAGCGTTCTATATTCTAGAACAGAGATACCATCACCAACACCAACGACACCAACATCACACAATTGATTTTAAAACATCTTTATGTTTTATTTTAGCCCGCACAAAATCGAATATAAATAAAATATCTTATCGACTTTATGTCCCGTTCCGAACGTTAAATTTAATGCCTCTATAGCTACGAGTAAGCCCCGACCGATGATTTATGCACCGCAGCACTGACAACAATTATATTGGATTCCACGCCAACTAACGGTTTAGATATTCATTAATTAAACAATGGTTTATCCATTTGACCAATTAAATGAATCAATCTTCCTATATTCCTCCAATTATTGGATACCTATGGAAATCTGCGGTGTAGCCGGAGAGAGAGGAGGAAGGAACGTGCAGAAGACCCAACGATTCCCGCGAATTTAGGTGAAGGTATTTCACCTGCTCTGATGTGTTTGGGGACACAATTGCGAGACACGGACAAGGGATTTATTTGTTTTTAATTATAAAAACACCGAACAGCAATTTTTCAACTAAACACAAAAATTATTGTTATTAAAAAATTTATATATTTTCTTTTTTGTTTATTAAACACAATTACATGGCCTGCAGGACATCCACAATTCTGTAAATTTATATTAAAACATACTTCGCGACGAAGACTAAGATCTATGACCAACGACGACGACGAAGACCTCGATTTGGATGAGATTTTGTAACAATAATTGACGACGACGACGAGAGTAGAACCATGAAATGATTTTGGAAGAACCTGACGTGAAACTAATAAACGTTAACCGCACTTTTACTAGAGAGAACCCAACAATTTCTACCAGCTGGCTTTGAGGAGCTTTTTTCACCACCCCAGATACGAACAAAAAAAGACAAAAAAAAGATACTCACAACCAGTGTTGCCACACTTCAGATTAAAAAGCGCAGTAGATTGTGTTGTGTACATAGAAACAAAATCAACTCATTTAAAATACATTTAATTTAGGAAATATCAGAATTTTAACAATTACTGCATAAACGAACCAATTTACCAAAAAAACACCTTTCACTTGGTGCATTTACTGAGTTTAGAACTTACTTTGGATGGCGATAAAAATTCTTAAAAAAGGACTAGATTCATTTTGCTGCGCAGTAGATTTTTATCTGCGGCTAAATGCAGTAAATCTACTGGAATAGGAGTAGGGTGGCAACACTGCGTCACAACTCAGTGGAGCGAGCTTTTTGGGGGCTAACTGAGGCACATCTCATACATACTAGATACGGAGATAGAGAAACGGTTTTGCTGTAGATGATAACAGTACCTGGGGTCTGGGCTGGGGTTAAACAAGTGCCGAAGCTTTTTAGCTGCTTGCTTTGCTTTGCTTTGCTTTAGTTTGGTTTGGTTTGCTTTTCTGTTTGGTTTGTTTTTCTTTTTATTTTGTTTTTTTCTTGGTTTGTTTGTATTTCTTTCCTACCGTGTGCGTTCGTTCGTTCCTTGTGTTGTGTACACCGGAAGCGAAAGGTTGACCGTTAAGGGATAATGATGGTGACTGGAAAAGACATGACGTCCGTACCCTATAGTTGCCTTCGAATGTTTGCCGACAGAGGGCGACGAGTGAGGTTTTTTCTTTTCTCTGCAAAAGGTATTTGTTATTTTTTTTTTTTTTTTTTGTATTTCCCTTAGACGGATTTCATTCGGAAAATAAAAAAAGTTTTATATCCCCCAAGGAAGAAACCCGATTCATATGGAACACGGAAAATACCATCAGAAAAAGGGATACAATGTTACTTTATCTCACATCTATGTGAAGGTAAATTGAAAAATAAAAAAAAAAATGAAAAGTAAACAAAAAACGATTTGCCCAAATAAGTTTTGAAAGAAACGTTATGGCTATAGAACAACTCAAACTCAACCATATTCAGTCTTAGCACCCAAGTTTCAACGTTATACCAAGTTAAAAGTTGTAGGTTTATTTTCGGACAGTTTATAATAAATGTGACTCTTGAGAGAGAGCGCCACAATTTATCAACAAAATAATAAAAAAAAAAAACATGTGTGTAAGTGGAAATATTTATAAAATAAAATAAATTCGCAATACAATAACACAATAACAAGTTCAGACAGTTAAGACACTTAAGACAATAGCCAGCTATCTTCTGGAATAAAAATAGCTAGCCAGGGTACTTAAAATATTGTAGCTAGATATAAGTAAGCAATATAGTAGATTACCTCCATTTGTAGGTTGATGAATTCGTATTCATAAAAGTTAAAAACAAACGAAAAACAAAAAAAAAAAAACTTATGCAATATTTAATCTGACAGTTGAGTGATTTGTTAATGCAATTATGACAGGCTTGACTATGAGTCTTAAGGGTTGCAAGTTGTAAGTACCTACTCTACTGTGTTTACGGGTATAAGGCCACATGAAATAATACCCATGATGGAAAGAGGTGGGTAAGAGTCTGTTCACTCTGTGCTTACCTTTACCTTTGCCCGCAACACACAACCCATCGACCCCCCCCCCCCCCCCCTCCTCCGCAAAACCATGTAAGGAAAGTGCTTTTGTATGATAAATGTATAACTCATAAAATGCATTTATAGGTATGAATTATTTATTGGACGATGACATGGATTCTCGAGATGTGATTTGTTGGAAGCTTTTTTTGCTTGGTTTAATCAATCATGATTTTGGTGAAAATTATTACCTACTTAAGTTGTAAATTTTGGGGATGCTATTATTAGAAATGTATGGATATGGAATTATTAAAACATGATGAAGATATTTAATAACCACTATTCAGCAAGGTTTTGTAATTGGTCTATCAAGTTATAGTCTTCCGAAGTTATACTTAAATTTGAATCTAACTTCAGAATTTATCTACCATATCTGGTTTTTGAGATACCACCTTCTGAAATCGAT
The DNA here is from genome assembly GCA_905146935.1 of Scaeva pyrastri. NCBI lineage: Eukaryota > Metazoa > Arthropoda > Insecta > Diptera > Syrphidae > Scaeva > Scaeva pyrastri. The sequence continues at coordinate 30,138,575 of LR989929.1, forward strand.
TATATTGGGAAAAGGCAAACTGAAGTTGGGCTCAAGGGTAAACTGATGGGCATTCCTGGAGGCGCGAGTATTACGGTTCAACTGTTTGACGGGAGGAACGCAGCTGGCTATTTCACGAGAGGATAGTCCGTTAAGATATCGATAGAAAAGGGTGCGGCTTGAATGTCGTTGCAGGTCCACATCCGAAGAGGAGGGATGTGAATCTGAGAACGAATATGAAAAACTAAGGGTACTAATGGGTGATTTTTATAGAGGTTTAGAACTTTTATAAAAAAAAAACACAAAAAATTCGAAAAAATGAATGAAATATTTATTTGAATCGATAGTTCGGGCAAAAAAAAGTTTGTTATCATCGCTCGGTAGCGTTCACCATTGACAGTAACGCTGCGATTCGCATCATCTTGGAAGAAATATGGCCCAATAATGCCTCCGGCCCATAAACCGCACCAAACAGTGGCTTTTTCGGGATGCATTGGTAGCTGTTGCAATGCTTCTGGCTGATCTTCACTCCAAATGCGGCAATTTTGCTTATTTACGTACCCATTCAACCAAAAATGAGCCTCATCGCTGAACATAATTTTTCGATAAAAAAGCGGATCCTCGGCCAGCTTTCCAAGAGCCCATTCACCAAAAATTCGGCGGTGTGGTAGGTCGGCTGGCTTGAGTTCTTGCACCAGCTGTATCTTAAAAGGCTTTACGCCCAAATTCTTCCGCAAAATTTTCCACGTACTGCTGTAACAAAGGCCTAACTGCTGGGAACGGCGGCGCCGAATCGACATTTCGCGGTCTTCTGTCACACTAGCTGATACGGCCGCAATATTTTTTTCACTACGCACAGTACGTAAACGTGTTGGTGGTTTAATGTCCAACAAAGTAAATTTGGTGCGAAATTTGGTCACAATCTTCCGAATAGACTGCTCAGAAGGTCGAGAATGCCGACCATAAAATGGAAGCAGCGCGCGATGAACATTTCGAATCAAGCACGAATTTTGATAGTAAAATTCAATAATTTGCAAGCGTTGTTCATTTGTAAGACGATCCATGGTTAAATTGCAAACCAAACTGAAGCTGTTTGACAGTGACACAAGGTACTAAACACACGTCAGCTGTCAAAACCAGTGTTGCCAAAACCAAACCAGCTAAGAAATCACCCGTTCGTTAGCTAGTTACAGATAAAAGTTCATTTATAAATATAAGAAAGAGAGTCGGAGACAAAACGCTCACCAGCATTTAAATTTAGAGTATCAGACTTGAAACCGTCCAATACAACTTGTATTGAACTGTTGGAAAGAAAATGTCTAATCCAATGAAGAAGGGAAACATCGATGCCGAAAGCACACGCATTTTCGATAAGAGAGCAAGATGCCAGACTTTATCAAATGATTTAGAAAAATATCAAGTGCAATAATCTTACTTTCTCCAAAACACGATGTAAAGATTTGTTCCACTGTTCGGTGAGATAGACCATCAGATCACCAGTTGAGCTATTGCTACGAAAGCCGTACTGCCGGTCATTAAGAAGCTTTCGTATCTCAAGATATTTCTTGAGCTGATAATTTATCAGAGTTTCCATGACCTTGGAAAGAAGGGACGTCAGTGCAATGGGTCGATAATTTGAGAGAGAGGAAGATTAGCCTTTTTTGGGAATAGGCTGGACAAAAGCTGTTTTCCAACTACTCGGAACGAGACCAGAAGAATAGGAAAGATGGAAAAGCTTACGCAGAGGTTTTGCTAACGTGGAAGAACATCTCTTCAGAATAATAGTGGGGATACCGTCCGGTCCAGCAGATTTATATATATTGAGTTCTTTTAGAACTTTCGCCACTGTACGAGTACGAAAAAAGATTCGTCCCATAGATGAAGTTAAATGCCCGAGAATTGGGGGAGTCATGACATGTTAGCCTTTTCTAGAGAACTAACGAAAGGAGTGTCATTTACTACAATCGTTGGAACCGATGAAGAGGAGCAATTCTTCATATTTTTATACAAATGACCAAAAATTCGTACTGCCTTTGGGACATTGCAGTATTTTTTGCCTTGATTGTTGGTCATGTAAAAATTTGGTCCTTCGGATATGAGCGTTGAAGACCTTCCTAGCTTGTTTAAACTTTTTCCGGTTTTCCTGAGTTGGGTTGGCTCTAAAACAACGGAAGCTTAGCTCTTTCTCCTTGATAACTTCTTTGCAGCTCAAGTTAAATCCTATTCGGAATAAAAGTTTTCATTCCCAAAATAATCATATTAGTTATCATCATATCTGCGCTGGAATCAATGTCACTACCGAGAAAACATAGTGACCAGTTAAAGATCCTAAAACGGTTCTCTTTAGGAGCTCTTTCTCTAACTGGATTTGTTTGACATGAGAAATTTGCAGATATGATACTATTTTCAGATGTGCCCAGGGGCGTCAATACACTAATTGTGTATATTTATCAGGATCGGAGGTAAGAAACAAGTCTAGGATATTTTCTGCTTGTCCATCAACATCTGATATCCGAGTGGGCTCATTGACAAGTTGAGTAAGGTGGTTAAACTCAGCAAAGTTAACTCTAGTTCTGACAACCAATGCTTGCACAATATGACAGATGACAACAAAATAATGATAATTCTATTCAAATTACAAATTTCAATTTGTCTCTAAATAAGTTTCAATACGATTTTCAAAGTAGTGTAAGTTTTTGAAAGTCCCTGAACTCGAATCCGTTTCAAGTCAGATTGCATTACTAAAACTTCAATGTAACTTATATTGAAATCCATCAATTTTCAGTCACAATCCATGGTCACGAAAATATGTAAAAAAAATGTTTTAAGTAACTCAGTAGTTTCAAAAAAAATACACTACAAAGAATCACGAAAGGGTTTACTTTAACCAGTTAACCAACCCCTTCCGTTAAAAGCGATCGATTGAAATTAAACAGGAAAAAATGAAAAACTTTTATCAACAAAAACAGTCGATGGGTAATTTTTCATTGAGTGCTGAATTTGTGCTTGAAAAATTCTGATTTCTTTTTATCCACACTTTAATCAGTCCCTAAGGTATTTTTAAACTCCCACGTGGTGCACCAACTCAAGTGGTTCATTGTATCAACTACCAGATGTAAACGCATTGAACGAGTAAGAAGAATTAAGTCGCACTTTATTGGGTATTTAGTTAATGTTCAATGAAAAACCATGAACCATCTAAAGTCCACATTATGCTGTTGTCAAGTATTTCTTAAGTTGTATCATCTGAAAGTCTTACTTGGTTAGGTGCAGTGTCTATACTCCGTTGATTTATATGGAGAGTTGTATGAATGTTATGTACAATTATAGTGTTTGTATTGGACAATATTTATGTTGGAGAATGCATTCATTTGAATATTTAAACGAATATTAATTCGAATCTGTTTGATTTCGTTTTGGCAGCCATGTTTTTCATCTGTTGAGTATATTTTTAATTTTCTGTTTAATTTTTTTTTTTGTCAGGTACTTAAATCATCACCACATACACATGTCTGGCGAACATAAATAAATGCAAATGAACCGCTACATTGACTTTTGACTACATCAACAAGCTAAATTACCCGATTTGGGACAGTGCCAATCCACAAGAGGCTTCCCATAAATTAACTATTTGTAGTGGATTACGGCTTCATGGGCTTTTCACATATCACATAGTTACATATGCTGCTTATTGATAATAATTAGTATCCTTTGGGACGAAGAAAAAAAATAAGGAATTATCGATTAGAATTTTGTTTTTGTGAGATTCTTAAGTCATGGGCCTCTGCCAAAAATTGCACCGTTTTGCAGCCAAATAACACGTCGTCGTCGTGTTAAAGGGTAAACGTTATGCTTAACAATAGACTAATCAGCTGTTAATTACGCAATTCATCATACCATTAAATAAACCAATATTTATGCACTTAAATTGACGGTATAAATATTTTTGTGTTTGAAATCATTGCACTCCAATATTTCTTCACAGATTGCATTCAATTCTTTGACTTTCATCGGAATACACGTGTCATTTATTGAATTTAAAGTCAACAAAAGCTCTCGATTTTGCTATCAAAATTCTGAGTGAAAATATTGGTTTTTATTGGTTTTTCATTGTTTTTCGGGTTCAATCAAATATTGGAAGTGATTTAACTCAGGCAAAGGCAAGCAATATACTGATTCAAATGAAACTTTCAATTCATGTGAATGTTTTACTTCATTTGCTTAAAATTTCTTACCAATCGCTTAAATTTTAATTTTATAGCATTTATATTATGATTTATTTATTCTATGAAGATTAAAACATATATTTTCTCTCAAAAATTTCGTAACTATCTTCACTGCCTCATTTCAGGATAACAAATGATTTTTCAATTGAAAATATTATCCAAAATAATAAAGTTATTGTTCCAACACTTTGCAACTTCTTAAGGTAAATGAAAAATTCCATAAATATATAAAAGCATTCAATTTAAGATATACAATATTACAAGAGTTTTTTTTTTTTTTGAATTCTATTTTAAGAATTTCCAAGAACAAACCAGAAAGTATCTCTGTCAAATAAATTTTTAAATTAAAACAAAAAATTATTTTTAACTGGTATATAATTTTTTAACATTGAATTTTAATAATATATAAGATGTATGTATGTAGGTAGCAGAACAAAGTACTAAAATAAAGATGAAAAATAAGTTATTACATAAAATATGAAAAATTGAATTTTAAATTGAAAATTATTCAAATTCCTTTGAAGGCTTACAGTACCCACTTATTTAAGAACAAGCTTATACAGATACATACATACATATACATATATATACTATGTGAATGTATATTTTAATATATACTAGTTGACCAGTCAAACGCTGTTCAGCATTTTCGTTAGATTTAATAAATTTAAAAAAAAAGTAAGTATACGCCTTGGTGAATCAATACATTTTCGAGAGACTACAACCAAGTTCAATCGATTTGAGGTTTAACTGCAATTTAACTGATCGCCATTTAGAAAGTGCAGTGTCTGATTAGAAGTATGTAGTTCAAAATTGAAGATTGAACGCTGTGTGGGCTTCGATTTTTAAATTGTTTCATTTGTGTTAGCATTGATGCAAGTATGAATTTATTTGAATATAGAAATGTCAAGCAAAACAAACATTATGACATCTATAAATAATCTTTTCAAAATGTTGGAATGCAGTTAAGTTGTATATTACCTTTTAAAGCTTTACTATAACAACGTGATTCACAAACTTAAGGTTTTGCGTGGTTTTGAATAAATTTATTTTTAAAAAACGTGCACCACACTCTGAATTAGTCTAAATCTAATAAAATAGTATGTAGTCTTAAAAATGATACCCTATGGGGACAAAATTAATATAATGTGTAGGCTTAGGTGTATTTAGTTTAGGTGTACCTTAACCACGTACGAAACGTGTCGTCGTGTTAGTCGTCAAATTTAATTAAGAAAGAAGAATTCATTCAACATATGAATGAGTCAAAGTTGATGCAAAATAATATAATTTCATATAAGAGTATAAATACACCATGAAGCTTTAATTAATTTAATTTTTTTTTCTTTATTTAAATATAATAAAGGAAATTTTATTTCATATTCTTTATGTATTGTGTTAAGCTTTAATGAAATTAATTGAAAAGTACTTTAGTGATGGATTTATCAGTTTAATAGCTTGGTTTTTTATTTTTTTTTTATTTTTTGTAAAGCTCAGGTCAATAAATTGTATAAGTAATTATAAATGAATTGCAAAATTGTGTTGGATAGTCGATTGTATGTTATTAATTTAACTGCAAGTTATATTGAATTATGGTTCAATACCAAAATACATGTACATATGCAGGTATTGTATAATGAGAATATATGCCAACCATTGTTTTTAAAACAAGAGTTAATTAAAATAACTTATTAAAGCAATCTGTTGGATTGACTTTAAACTGTATTAATTTATGCGAATAAATTTATAAAATTAAATATTTAAGAAAATAATTGTTTTTTGATAAAAGTATTTAACGAACATCGAGTTCTTGATAAGAGAATAAGGTAGTTTGTAAATGCAACAAAAACACAATTTAGTGAAAAATTATAAAGAGTAAGTATACGCCTGAGTGTATCCCTTTTAGTACTAGTAGTAGAGATAATAATTTCCGTATATTTTATGATTAAACAGAAATTCAGTTTAAATGTAGAAATAGAAACAAAATATAGTTTTTTGAAAATAATGAGTTTCTACCAAAAAACCAACATTTTCGATTTCATTTATAAAAAAAATTATAGACTTAAAATACATCGATAGAAAAAAATCAGCAGTAAAGATTTTAAATTAGAGAAATCATAAAGTTAATTCTTATTCAAGTCTGGGGGTAATTTGTATCCTCTATCATTTTTATAAAATTCAATTTGACACAATATAAAGTGAACCAATTATTTCCAAAAGAAATTCTATTCTATATTAAGACTAATTTCTATAAAATAAAACATAAAAGAATTCCAACATAAAAAAAGGACTAAATCCTTTAATAAAGATAACTATCTTTATCCTAAGACAAAAAAAAAGAGAAGTAGTTGAATCAGTACAAAGGCCAATGATGGTTGCAGCAATTAAGCAAATCAAAAAAAAAAAAAAAAAGGACACCGTCTGGAAACGGCATCCTAAATTTTAATTAAGGAATTCTCATCCTCGTAGTCGTTAAGAATAAAAGACCTAAGAAGCTGCTGCTGCTACTGGTGATAACTTAATCTCCACTATCTCTTGATTTTCTTTTTTTCATTTTGTCTTATTGATCTTGGATTTTCTTTTGAAAATTATTATACCTTGTGTTTGTGTTTCACAGGGAATACGTACGAAATGTTGATTGCATGGCCTAGACTCTGAGTTCCTTCGAAAATAAGGCTAAAAGCTCAATGCCTAAAAAATATTGACATGCGCAAAAATATACGAACTTCATAAATTTGAACAGGAGACAGAGAGAGAGAGCGAAAGCTACTTTGTGCTCCTTTAAAGCTTTATTTTCTGCGACTCTCATCAAAACATTTTATCAACTTTTAGGACAACTTTTAGGATGCGAGCAAACTCTTTGAAGTGTTACAGATTGATTCTATTACTGGATAATGACATTAAGATTGCCTGTCACTAGCAGAGCATCCAGGCGACAAACTGTTATCAGAAACCACATCTTTATGGTGTTGTAGCAATAAGCCACAATAAAAGGATGAGACCTATGATTACTGTGATGGGCGATAAAGTGTTATTTGAAAAGTGCAAGACGACGACGACGACGACGACGAAGCTTTAATAATGCAAAGTTATGTATTACAAGAAGTGTTAAATGTTATGCAATTTATTTGGATGACCTAAGGTCAGCATAAGTCTTTTGAGGGTTGTGGTCTAAAAGGGATTACTGTTTAAATATAGACAAGATTATATATTTAAGATGAACTTTTATGTACATTTATATAAATTGATTAGATAACGTAATTCACAAAAAAAAAAATAGACTTTTATTTGATTTTTTTGAATAATACTAAAAACCACGATTTATTGACATAAGAACAGTTTAAATGTTTATTTGTGAACATTTATGTACGTACAAATTCGGTTTGTGTTATTTTTTTTGGATTTGTAAACATTTACTTTAATTTTATTTAATGTTAGATAATAATTTCATGCTGTCCATTTATTATCATCTCTTTTTCACACTTACATAATTAAAGAGGTTAAAAGCGAAGGCGGTTCTTTTTCAATTCCAAAGTTAGGTCTAAAATATTAAGAGTCTCAAAATTGATGCTGGATAACATAACGCCCCAGAGTGCACAACTATTTATTCGTCATTTTAAATTCAAATATTAACATTTGTCGAATTTAAGAAACTTCTAAATTCAAGCCTCATTTTAACATCGCTATATTTTTTTTTTCAAATCCATAAAGCATGAGAAAAATAAACTTTTTATCGACTATCTTTCAATAAGTGTTAATTTAATTAAATAAAAGTTAAATTTATTCAGCCCTATCACGAATTCTATGGTAATCGAAAATTTGCTACGAATCACAAAAAAGCCATCGCAAAATTCTTTCGGAAAATCGGGGAAATTCGGGGAATTTGGTATCACTCAATTCCGAATCAAACTAAAATATGACATCCTTTTCTACGACAGTTTATTTCTTTCGTAGCTAATTGAAAAACAATTGAATTTTATTTAAAACGAGTGTTTTTTGTTTTTCAGATGCATCTCTGATCTTCTATAAATTTTTAGCAGTTTTCTTCATTGTTATTGTTAATTATTGTTAAAATTACTGCTTTGTAAACACTAAATAAACAAACAAATTATCGCAACACTGTTTTTATTTAGACAATCAATCATTTGACAGCTGGAATAGTGTTCAGTGATTATGGGATATTTTCATGACAATGGCAGCCAAAGGTAAAAATAAATTAGATTTACAAAAAAAAAATATGATCTAAAATTTTCTAATTTTTCTTGACAAATTGAAACAGACACGATATTAATTTTTTAGTAAATAATTGCCTTTTTGGCCTAAGGAAATTAAATGGGAACAAAAGGGAATTATTGAAAAGTTGAAGGGATTTTTTTTGAAGGGTTCGTAGCGGAATATTAAATTCTGGGAAGTTCCACGATGAAATTCGAGACATTTAAAGAAAACCATCTTGAATATTTTATAAATCTAGGGAATTTTTTTTATTAAAATTTCTTTTAAGACCTGAAAAAATCTCAAAAATTTCGAGATCCAGAAAAACACATTTTGGTCCTTGGTATGCGGAGAGTTTCGGGTTTTTGGATATTTTAATATTTGGTTATTCTTAATTGCGTGTTTTAGGGTTCACAGGATTTTCTAAATTTTGCCTGTCCTGAGGGCTACTTGGTTTTTGACGTTTATATTTTTGACAGATCACACATGACAAATTCCACGAACATTTGACATTTCGATTCAGTATTGTTTGCCATTTCATCATGAATAGACTTACGCCTGAACAACGTTTGCAAATTATTGAAATTTATTATATCAAAATTCGTGCTCTGTGAAAAATGTTAGATCCGCTTTTTTATCGCAAAATTGTCTTCAGCGACGAGGCTCATTTTTGGCTAAATGGATACGTGAATAAGCAGAATTGCCGTATTTGGAGTGAAGAGCAGCCAGAGGCAATTCAGCAGCTACCAATGCATCCCGAAAAATGCACTGTTTGGTGCGGTTTATGGGCAGGCAGCATCATTGGGCCGTACTTCTTCAAGGACGATGAAGGCCGCAAGGTTACGATCAATGGAGAAAGGTACCGTTCGATGATAACAGATTTTTTTTTTTGCCGAAAATGCAAGAATTGAACTCGGTCGACATGTGGTTCCAACAGGACGATGCCACATGCCACACTGCACGCGAAACCATGCATCAATTGAGAGACGAATTTGGTGAGCAGTTGATCTCACGTTTTGGCGCAGTCAATTGGCCACCAAGATCATGTGATTTTACCCCGTTAGACTATTTTTTGTGGGGCTATGTTAAGTCTCTTGTCTATGGGGACAAGCCAAACACGATTGCTGCCTTGGAAGCCAACATTGAACGCGTCATTGGTGAGATTCCGGCCAAAATGTGTGAAAAAGTTTGCCAAAATTGGACCTTCAGAATGGACCACCTGAAGCGTAGCCGCGGGCAACATTTAAGTGAAATTATTTTTAAAAAGTAAAATGGCAGAAATTGAGTTATTGATCCAAATAAAAATTTTACTCACTTTTTACAAGTTTCTGTGTTTTTTTGAATTTTCAAAAACCAAGCTCTTAAAAAATCACGTGTTACATATAAAAAATTTTATTCCCAAATCTCTAGCATACCGAAAACAGACGACAAACCCCAAGTATAAGAATTAATGATTAATTTGGTGATTAACGTTGATTCCTCTTTTTTTCAACCTTCTCATTAGGATAAAATGCAAATCAGAGCTATTTAATAAGATTTAACTAATTGAAAATGAATAAAACCGTATTCTAATTTTACACAATAGTAAAATTATATAAGATACAAATATAGATGATTACAAATACATATCTACTCAATCATTAATCAGCAATCGATTACATCAGTCTCAGGCAATCATTAGTTTTCCATTGAACCCTTACAGATTTTTTTATTTTTTTTATTTAATTAAATTATAATCGACAGGATTGTATACATATCTTCATTTCATTTTCATTCCAATTAAATTCGCCTTAACACCCTTCCGATGAAGGACAGAAAAGAAAAAAAAACTATAGGAGCGTGACAAAATCAAATATGAAAAATAAAATAATTAATTAAAAGAAACATTCCTTAATTAAAAATTAAATGAACTTCACTTTGGAAGAAAAATTCTACTTCATACCCTCTTCTCTCCTTGACTGACTTTGTCACATGAACATTTAAACAGCCTTTAATTACGAATTAAACAAACATATTTTTGGAAGATAAATACAGTTGACACATCGGCAGAGATCTCTTGCAATCAATTTTCCTAGGACTTTATGCCTATCACCATCAGACGAAATAAAAAAATCTAATTTTCTACTGAACCAATTTTGAATGTATTAAGCTTTTGCAGAAAATATCCTGCGCACTGAAATAGGTTCTACAAAAAAGCTCTGTCATAGCTTGAAGTTTTTTTTTTTTTTTCTTAAATAAAAACTAAAATAAATAATGGAAATTTATTTGACAATTAATAAATATTGAATCAGTTTCCACGAATACATCGTGAGGCAACATCAACATTAAGAAATGTGTGATGCAATATTATTTTCTTATTTGATATTTACAAAAAGAATTTTTCTTCAAAAACCCCGACCATTATCTTCTTAGAAACGAAGAGAAATGGATGTTATTCGAAGATTTATCATTCACCCTTTTGAGACTTGGGTTTTATTTTTAACATTTTTATGAGGGAACATAGAAAAGTGACTAATTGCTTAAACGATTTTAGCTTTGAATTCTAATTGAAACCCCCCGGAATTCTTATTGCCACCTGTTGTTGTCATTGTTAAGCACGAGGTTGTTGTATTTGAATGATATAATTTTTATATAAACTTATTCAAGTACACAGAGAGAAATTTAATTCAATACACTTTAAGTGACAAAGTAGTTAATTTTTGTATGACTACAAATAACAATTTTTTGTTTGAGAACAATTCCGTCATACTTGTACTTAAAATATTCGAAAATTGTTTTTACATAATATGTACATACTTCAATTCCATATTCTAACTTCTTTAAGAAGATACTTCAATTCACTTCAATTTCTTTCAATCTGTAATTGAATTCCTTTTCAATTTGTCAAGTACTCTCAATTTCAGTATGAACAAGTAGCTAATTTTCAATTAAAATATTTCGGGTATTCAAATGGAGGAAACTTTAAAAAATGACATTGAAGACATTTATCAATACACTTCAATTTCTTTCAATCTGTAATTTAATTGTTTTTCAATTTTTCAAGTACTCTCAATTTCAGTATGAACAAGTAGCTAATTTACAATTAAAATACTTCGGGTATTCAAATGGAGGAAACTTAAAAAATTACATTGAAGTACAAGTCTGAAGAGAAGAATTTGACTTAAGCTATCTTTAAAACTTTAACCGGAATATTTTTGACGAAAAATGGTGGAAGATAATAGCTGCCAAATTTATTATTGATTTATCTCAAATTTTTAAATAAAAGTATAGCACTACAAAAGTGTTCTAATTTTTCTATAGCAGTACTTTCGGCAGCACTGGGTTTATCAACTTATAGTTTATTCTATCAGAGCTGGCTACTAACTACTTTTTTAAAAAATATTATTTGTTTTGTAAATTTTTTAGTCCGGAAATAAAAAATTTTATAGCTTCGAAGTATAATTTCAATTTGGAATGGAATATTTATAAATGTCAAAATATGGTCTGTTTCTTCGTGAACTGTCAAATGTTGTTCAAAGATAAATACGATTTTGATGGATTAAAAATATTTTGAAATAATCTTTATAGGGTAGGGTTTGTTAATGACATTTGGTAACAAACATTGGGTAAGTAAAATTATTGTTTCAAGAACTTGAGACAAAATGAGTCAAATGTGGAATCAATACCGGGACGTTATTGACATTTCTTTCGATTTTGAAAAGACAGCTTGGACTCTAAAATAGTCTATGCCCAATTGTTAAATCGATGAAGTAGTTATTAAAAAAAGGAACATGTTTTATACTTCTAGAACCAATTTGGATTGGAGCTTATTTTTTCGCAGTGTATTATTTGTTTTTTTTTTCGAAATGTGCCAGGCCAGGGAATATTCAGAACACGGCCAAGAATAAGTAAAAAGTAAACTGTTCAAAGTGTTTTCCAATGATTGTTTGTGTGTGGTTTATCATAAGAGCAGATAAATAGAATTTTAGATACAAATAAACATACTGTACATAAAAGTATAGCTAGCTGAGTAGAATTAAGTCTGGGAAGTCTTAAAAATGTATACATATTTGTATTTATGTACGTTTGTACATAATGTACGACTTTAGCTAGACAGCAGGTTGTATTATTATTAGGGGTAGTGGTGTTCCTTTCAAGATTAAGTGTATGAATACTGAAAAGTTTAGTTTGGAATATAGAAGGAAGAAAGAAGGGGGAGCTAGAGGAACTAAAGACCTGCCACAAAGCCTATTCAATTAAGTGACTGGAGTTCAAAAACCTTTTCTTTGTTGTTGTATTTGCTTTTACTTCAGTGAATTGTGAGAAAATTGAAATTCATTTTAATTTCCATTGCCCATTTTGTGTCAAAAGTTTGAAAAAACAAAATTATAAAAAATTTAGTTTCAAAAGTTCTGCATGTAAACAGAAATTTTGTAAGTATAATATTTATAATTAAGATAAAATACTGTACTGTATATTATATTTATCCTTGGGGCGTTAAAATAAACATTATAAAGGATGTTTACAATACAACTAATGAATCAATTATAAAAAGCCGGAAGTCTTAATATTTAAGCATTTATACACATTGAAAATGAGAACAAAGAGTGAAAGGGTACTAATTAGGATCTGTGTCACAAGTTTTTATATCTATCTTTTGAATTGCAAAAAAAAAAAAATATATATATTCTTACGATGACGAAAGAATTAACACAGGTTGTATTCATTGCAAATTACATACATATACATTTATGTATTTCAATTCTTTTCATTCAAAAAAGTATCTTTGCAATTGGGTCAACGTTTTTTCAAAGGTATTTAAAAAATGTGTGTTCAGAAAATTTGCACTTGAAGAATAAAAAAATGTTTTTAACCCTTTGACGAACCCCAGTTGTAGCAAATAATGTGTTCCAATAAAAGATGCAAGAAAAAAAAAAATAAATAATTGTGAAGCCATTGTGTTAAATTTTTCATCTTTATAATTTACGTTCATTGACTTTGAAAATATGTTTACTTTTAAAATTTTTAATATATTATTTGGAATAAAAATTTCCATTACTTTGGGTTACAAATCATCTTTTACATTTTATTACAAATGTTGGTCTTTAAAGTAGCTCCCAAAAGAATTATGTCGTACTTATGAAAATAAGATTTAGTTAATTAATTTCAGAGATAAATTAGTTTACATTCAGTAACCTTATTATGTTGGAAATATGTGATGTTTTTCTCTTTTTGATTTAAAATTTTCTTTAAAAAAATACAAAAAATTGAATTTTTTTAGACACTGGTGCTGTTCATTTATGAAAAGAAAGTACACTGTATTTTAAACTTAAACTGATACTTTTAAAATGTTTAAGTTTTATTTTACTTAATGGTAGAAGTCTTTTTTTTCAATTCGACAAAAATAGTTAAACAGTACCTTACCCCTTAGAGAAATAATCTTATAAGAAACCTGTCAAAATTCCGGCACTAATTTAGAATTTAATTTACATTTTCAACATAAATTTGGTTGGTTAAAAATATTATCTAAATCAATGATAATATTTTAGAGATCTAGAAAATTAAATAAGATAACTTTATTTGTTTTCATAATCACCGATAACCGATAACAAAACGTACCTTTGAATAATGTGTTTTGAATTATAATAAATACCTTTAATTTTATAATCTACTAGCGAAACCCCCGCCCGCTTTGCAGGGCGTTACAAAAATAGTTTTTTTAACTTCCCATACGACCATAGGAGGTTATTGTTATCGGTCCGATTTGTCAAACTGAAATTTTTGACATATCTGGACGTTTTAAGGTCTTACAATAACTATATATCTGTCATTTTTAGAGAAGTATCTGTGTGTGTGAGTGTACGTACGTTTTCCTACGTTCGTACGTTCGAGAAATATTTTTCTTCGGCGATATCTCAAGAACGGGTAGAGGTATCGACTCCAACCCAACTAAATAAAAACAGTGATTGAAATAACTATTTTGTTGCTATAATTGGATAAAAAATATAAAAAAGTATAAACAAATATAATTTATTGTTTGTCGTTTCCTTACAAAAACTTTGGTTCAGGCCATGCATTTTTATAAAAAAAAGTTGCCCAACAAAGTAAAATTCTAAATATAGACTTTTGTGAATTATTTAAAAACACTATCCCCTTCAGACTAAATCTCTTGTTAATTGACAAGTGGAAAATTATATTTGGAATTTGTAGTTAGAAACCTAAAATAAACTTACCGGTTCTTCATACAAAATATGTAGATAATTTGTCATAAAATTGTATTTTCATTAAAACTTACCTGAAAATAGATAAATGAATAAAAATTGAATTAGAAACAGAAATCTAAAAAATATTGGAAATTATAAAGTTGATCCCAAAGTTTTTTCTTAACAAAATACAAATTGTATAATAAATATTTTATGTACTACTCCTATTATTAAAACAACAAAACTTTTTATCACTACTGTAAAAATAAAGTATAAAGGCGTTAAGTATAAGCTTTCGGAAGCTTTCTTAACTTTTGTCTGTGTCAAAAGCAAAGACACAAACCACTTGAATATTTAAAAACTAAATACGAGCTTTTAAGCAGCTTTCACTACTATATATTAATAAAATCCGCCAGAGGGTGCTTACGTAGACAGGAATAATATTTGATTTTTTTTCAGTTCTTATGTATTTCAAATTTCACTCTACGGTTATTATTTTTTTTCTTTGAACAGTCAAGCAACTGGATCAAAATATAAATTTTGTTCAATATATAGTGGGGTTTTGGACCCCTTCCCTTACTTATAAAATACCCTGAAAAATGCAAATATTCTAACACTTTATGACATTATGACAAGTC
Source organism: Scaeva pyrastri (assembly GCA_905146935.1). Taxonomy (NCBI): domain Eukaryota; kingdom Metazoa; phylum Arthropoda; class Insecta; order Diptera; family Syrphidae; genus Scaeva; species Scaeva pyrastri. Next base: position 30,153,809 of record LR989929.1, read on the forward strand.
GAAATTACACTATTGTTAAATTTAAGCTATTTTGGGGCGTCACGTGGTGAAGCACCTTCACAAAAACAATAGGGAATATAGCTTATATTTTCTGTATAGCCCGAAATGTTGACGAAAATCCTGGTTTGTAGGTTCCCGGGCGATCTTTGGAAAAAGGCATTCTACTAATATTTCATCATGTTTTGCATATTGACTTACATAGGTTTTAAGTCTTTCAAACACAAGAACTCAAGATGGTCACCAGCAGAGTCGTATTATTTTATAATTGGGTCCTTGGAACTCTCGAAATAATCCGAATTTTCATTTAAAAAATTACCTTCAATGATAAGATAGCCTGTTGTCCTGAAGCTACTTTAATAAGCAGAACTTACCCATGCAATGTGAGATTTAGAAAATTCAAGAATAATATAGATTAATGCGGTTTTTGGACTAGTTAGTGGTGTGAAAGGACATTACTTATTTCGGTAATGGAGGACAAATTCAAAGATTTTTGAGAAAACTTAATAAAAACTTGATTTGGTACCATTTTCGACTACAACACTATGAGAGGAATTAAGTTTGTTCGATTCACGATTCCATTTATAAAAGGATTTTCACGTAATACCTATCCGCAACACATGCGATATTAAAAATCAGTTATTTTCGAACAATACAAATGTCTTCACGCGAAAACCCATAAAGGATTTCCACGCCACCCTCTTTCCTTACTTGCAAAATGTTCAAGGCAGAACTCCACAACATAATGAGAATGCGAACAAAAAAAAAATACTTTTGTTTCACACGACGTAATGTATATATGTACAATGTATATACAATATGTACGTTCATTGTACATACAAAGGTATTTAAATTACCTACAATTGTAAAAATAATTTCCACAGCACTAGACAAATTTACTTTTACTTAATTGCTTGCGTGTAGAACAAGGACGAGACGGACGGACGGGCGGCGAGGGTAGAAAGTGCTGCAAATGTGTAATATGTAATGTTATTTTTCCTCCGTATATTTTCCAAGGCATAATAATTATAAAGTGCAAGTGTAAGCACTTTAATTAATTTTTATTTCCTACACTCTTAAATGAGAGTAAATATTTTATACAATTGTTCGACAGCAATACAAACCTTAAAATTTAAGGCAACGTTTTTTAACATAAATGCATACATACAAATGATATCCACCTTTATAACAAGTCAAGGTTGTTAAACCACGAGAGACCGTTCAATATACAGGTTAAGACCGTTGAGACAGCTTAAGAATGTTTAGAAAGGTCAAGACTGATGTAAAGACAGGCCAAGACTTTTAAAGTCCTTTTAAACAGGTCGACCGAGACCGAGCGTATACGAACTTTATTGTGTGGGATTGCTTTGTCTGTCGTTGGCATATTTACCGACATTATGTATGTAGGTGTAATTTGAGAGGTAATATTTTGAGGTCTTATGTTATGTCATACTTAAATGTGTATAAAAGTTATGAATATATGTATTTTGTGTTATCTGAATCATGTGGACTTTTGAGATAATCTCGGGAACTACAAGTTCGATATCAACAATTATTTAATGTTCAATGCACAAATGGTTCTGGAATAGAGTGAATTTGACTTTTCTGGAAAATACAGATGAGGTGCCTTTAGATAATGGTTTCTCCTCTAAACGAAGAAAGCAGAATATCCCGCCTTACAGTTATTGTTGAAATAAAAATTGTCAAAAAACAAAATTCATTTAAAGCGCGGGAAGAATACTTCAGTTTGCAAATGGGTTTTGAATTCCCTTCTATGTTTTAAGCACAGTTCGAACGATTTGATAACTGAAGGGATTTTTAGGTTTTGAATGTCGAATTCTAAATTCTTGATGTTTGGTTAAGAAATGAATCAAAGTACGTTGAATTAAACTAAAAATTCTCTTTTAAATTTAGTACAAAAGATTTAGTTAAGATAAGAACTGTACTCGAGTTTTAAATGAAAAAAGGCTTTGAATATTACGGTAAGATAAGGTGAAAAAGGCTACAAAACTTGTCCATTGGTCGACGGATATATTCAAATATGTGATCAATTGATGATCATCACAAAAGATGGTCTGTGATGGATGAATGGAGAACTTAGTTCGCTTGTTGCAAGTGTCCCTCATGGAAAGCGGAATTTAGGATAGCACTATAAGAATACGAAGACAGCATTGAGTCCTGAAAGCTTTCAATTCTAAGAAGTTTACAACTACAACTAGAAAAGAATATAAAAAGCTGAAGGTATTATTGTCGTATTACTTAGAAACATAAGGAAGAGAATCGGAGACAACACGGAACCTTGTGGAACACCACCGTTTTTGTTTATGGATTTAAGACTTGAAATATACCAAAGAATAATATACATACATAAGATTGATAAAATCTACTGTAAGTTTGTGAGATGAATTTGTGGTTTGGAAAATTTAAATGAGTAATTATGCATGACTTAATCTTAACTGTACAATAACAAGGACTAGAAAAATTTACTACACACTTAAAATTTGACCACTTATTCAAATAGTATGCATATTTTTAAAACAACGATCATAACTTCTATAACACACTAAGATTGAACTAGAAAATGTTGGGACAGCTCGAAGTTAATATGAATGATAGTGGTGTAGCTATCATAGGGCGCGGTGGTGCAGTGCAACAGGATACGGATCTCCCGGATCTCTGGGGGCCTTTAACCCAGCCTAGAAAAGCGAAGAAAAATTAAAAAGGATTTCGGTAAATTGTCTTCTGATCACCGATTAAATAAAGAAACAGAGTTACTATTTTCAATTGTGTACTCGCCATAATAATCAAGCAGTTAGATGAGCGTTTTTTTCGGTATGAGTGCAGTTTGCAAAACATTCGACTTTTTGATTCAAAAAAATTAGCTTAGCATGAATGAAACGATTTTACCAACGATTGGACCCAATTTTTCTCTCCAATTTGTTAACTTATACCATCTGGTCCTTCCTCAGTTGACGGATACTCGGTCCATTCTCCAACTTTGGAAAAAAATGATAACGAAATTCGGCGTGCTTGAATGTGACCTTACGGAAGTGTATATGTATACAGCAATGCTACTTGTTGAGAATCACGGCAACATCGGCAACATTGGCTGCTTTGACAAGTAGATGGCGCATTTCTTTGGATTATTCCAATTTGTAGATTTATGAATTCAAAGTCAAAATGTCTTTCTTTTTCTTTTTATCAGCGAAAGCGCATGGTCGTGAACCAAAATTTTACATTTTAAAATTAAGATCCAAAACTAAATTAAAACTGAAAGATTATAAAATATTAAAGCCAATGTAGTTTTTTAGGAAATTTTTAGCACTAAATAAAATAGCTCAAAATTCGGAAATTGGTTCTTATTTAGATTTAACACTACTGTTTCATACAATCCCTGTTACTGCAGAAAGATCATTCAGTAAACTGAAGATCATACAAAATTATTTAAGAAACAGCAATGGACAAGATCTCTTCCGAAATTTAGCGTAAGTTGAGAGAGAAAATAAGGCAGCATCAAACTTGGACTTGAGTGAAGTTAAGGATTAATTCGCACAAATTAAAGCACTTAAGAGGTTGTGAACTGGACGGAGAAGTCTGTTATTTTTATTTATTTTTTTTCATTTATTGATTTCATCTGTGTAATAAATATTTTGAACTGTCATGTGCGTCGTAGCTTCTTTATTCCTATTTTCTCTTATCAAACACAGCGATTCTACCTCTCATAGAAATGACGAATGGATTTAGCCTACTAATGACAAGTTCAACCTACCGTATCCCAATTATAGTTCAAGTTCAAGCTCTATGCACGGGCCCTAACTCACTTAGCTACGCCACTGATGAAGGATGTCCATTAACTCTTCTTAACTTTCAAGAGTTACAAAAATTGGGATCAATGATCAAATTGATTGAATCAAAAAACAGTTGTAACTGGACGAAACGTTTCTTTATAAATAGCATTTTTTCAACGTCATATCTATTTAATATGTTGAGTACTATCCGAATAACTATTTATTTTTTTTTAATAAAATAGTAAAATACCAGAAACGAAAAAAAACTTAACTAACGAATATCATCTCTGAAATGTCAACATAAACACAGTTTATGACGCAAACAGTACAATCATTTATATTCCCAGATTACATAGTTTATTATACCTATAAACAATCAATAAAAATCAATTATCAGTAAGTAATTTTATTCATAAAGCACAATCTCAAATTCAACTATAATAAATATTTGCGTATTTATATTGATGCGCTATACTATGAGCGTCTTCAGCGTCATTCAATCAAATTTGCCCAATGACACAAATAAAACTGTCAATCTTTATTTGCGTTGTTGTTTTTAATCCAAAAGTTGTGTACATACATATATATTTTCTCTTGCAAGTGAAGACATACATAAACTTAATATAAAATAAAAACAAACATATGTACATACATATATGAACGATGTACATCCAAACGTTAAGATAAAGATAAAATATCTAGAAAGACGAAAGATACATTTATAGATTTTATTAAATCAAAGGAGATGACTGACGATGACAATGACGACCCGCGGGAAAGAAACATGATCATAATGAGTCCATCAGAGGCACTTAGAGCTAAAGCTTAGCTAAATTGGACATATTTATGGCAATAAACCCAGCGGCGCGGCGCGGCGGCGTATTCTCGTTTTCTTTATTGTCATGACAACGCTTGTAATTGAGATGGACACGTGCTGGGAACAACAGCTCTTGAGTTATTGTACTTCATATGCTTTTGATTTGGTTTTTTTTTTTTTTCTGTGTAAAAATGACAAATGACTCGCTAATTGATTCGAACGTAAATATTCAATATCATGCACCTACATTCATTACAGACATACATAATACATATACATATGTCAGTATTTGTATTTATTAGGAATATTGCTACCGCCTTTTAGGAGCACTGACATTGCGAATATTTATTTCTGGAGAAACAGTTTTCGTGACATTGTGTCATTTTGATTTTGGTGGCATTTTAAGTTGATTCGAATTTGAAGTTGATTAATATTTGATGAGCACTAAAAGATGTTTTCTAAATAAATTAAAAAGTTATTGCTCGCATGAACAATACATGCATGACGATGACGTCTGAAAAACGAAAAGTCAATTCTTCTTCGAAATTCTAATTGATCTTCGAAAGAGCGATGTCATTTGAACGATGTCAATCTTACGGATGATAAGTTTTGTCATCAAACATTTAAAACAAATCACTTGTTTGATGCAATTTGAATGAATGAACGATAAATGACATTCTATAAATCGATCAATTCGGTGATATAGTTATATAGTCACGAATGATAGGTGACGAGTCTCTTTCCAGTGAATATGACGTTTCTGGCGCTATATGAATAAAGTCAAACGCTACCACACTTTTCTGGTTTTCTTTTTTTTTATTAAAACAAACAGTCTTATTGTCTGAGAAGCAATCCGACTTAAGATCTGTTAAGATCATCAATGACAGATCTTAAACGGACTGCTCATGCTGAATATATAGTTTTTTGTTCGGAGCGCCTCTAGTAGAGAAGTTGCAAACTTGAAATATATTTTTTTTAAGTGATTACGTAGCACTTCATTTAAAGTTTAAACAAAATATTTATTTTGGAAGAATAAAACTTTGCACAAAAATTTAAAGTCCCACCACATAAATTTTGAATCAAAATAAAACCAAGTTCTCCAATGTTGAAGTCTGCCAAAAATTTGATACTTATGTAGACTCATAACTCATAAGACTTATGAAGAAAAATAATTGAAGGGTCCGCCACCTAACGTTTATTTTTTTTTCAACCAGTGCTTATTTCGTAAATGGTAACACTTAGCTCATGTCCGATTTGACAGATAAATTAGTTTTATCCTTCCGCTGAACGAATATGGCTGTGTATACACTTGAACAACGCTGGGAAATATTGAGACATTACTTTGAAAATCATGGTATTGTTGCAGAATGTGTGCGAAAATTGCGTGCGGATTTTGGAAGAAGAGAAGCACCGTCAGCTCCGTTTGTTCGTTATCTTGTGAAAAAAGTGAAAGAAACTGGCATCCTCATCGATAAACCAAAGCGTGAAAAGCCAAAAACAGTGCGTACACCCGAGAATATTGCTGCTGTGACAGAAAGTGTGCGTGAAGCGCCATCAACATCAATTCACCGAATTTTGTATAAAGACCTTGGTATGACGCCATAAGAAGTCCAATTGGTTCAGGAGCTGAAGCCAATTGACCACCCAATGCGTTTTCGCTTCGCTAAGTGGGCCTGAGATCGACTTAGAGAAGATGCCGATTTTGCCAAAAAAAAATCATCTTTTCAGATGAAGTTCATTTTGATCTTAGCGGGTATGTAAACAAGCAAAATTGTCGCATTTGGGGCACAGAAAACCCGTACGCATACATTAAAGTCGATACACCCAAAACGAGACACTGTTTGGTGCGGATTTTGGTCCAGAGGTGTAATTGGGCCATTTTTCTTCGAAAATGAGCAAAGAGTGGCCGTTGTTAAACGAATTTTTGTTCACAAAAATTAAAGGGGAGGATATTGGCAACATTTGGTTTCAACAGGACGGCGCGGCGCTACGTGCCACACAGCCGAAGCTACACTCGATGTTTTGTGCCCTGTTTTTGAAGATCGCATTATCAGCCGCAGAGCTGATGTCGTTTGGCCACCTCGGAGCTGCGATTTGACACCGTTGGACTATTATTTGTGGGGTACCATAAAAGATAAGTATTACGCCTACAAGCCAGAGACAATTGACACTTTAAAGGACAATATTCGTGAAGCCATTGGTGAAATACAGCTGCACACAATCGATAATGTGCTTAAAAATTGGACCGATCGTGTAGGCTAAGGCTACTGCATGGCCACCCGAGGCAGCTATTTGAATGAAATTATTTTTCATTACTAACCGGAAGGATTGTACTTTCAAATAAAAAAGAAATTTGAGAAAATATTCAGTAGTTTTTTTTTATAGCATTTTCAAAAAAAAGAAAAGTTATTTGGTGGACCCTTTATGTAAAAAAGAGAAGCAATTTCTAGAAACATACCTACTTCATATTTTACATTTATGTATGTATATATCAATAAATTTCACACCCATCCATTTATCAAAATAGGAATCACAAGACATTTAAGTTTCTTAGGATTTAGAATAAGTCCATTTGATTCAGATCAACTTACCCCTCTCACCAAGTCATCATTGACACATGCAGCACCATGCTCAATAAGTCCAAGAGGAACAATTGGAAATTAATTATTTTTTTAAATTCATTTACATAAATACAATGAAAATAGAAGAGGTTCTAGAATAGAGCCCTTAGGGACACCAGTTACATTTAGCAGAAAGCTTGACAACTTATCTCCGACTTGTACTGTCTGCATTCTATTTTTTAAATAAGAGAACATTAATCTTATAGCGCCCGGGTGAAAAGTTTAAGTTTTCGAAAAGATTTTGCATAATTTGACATGGTTGACTGTGTCAAAAAATCGATGATTATCTAATGTCGTTAGTGACTTTCAAAAACGCTGTAATAAAGCATGTGTTTCTTTTACTTCCTTTTTTTAAATGGCTAAGCTTATAACTTTAACAAACAGCCACAATCAGTAGGTGGTTACAGTTTAAAAATCTGCAATTCTTTAACAAAAGTTGCAACAAACTTTCAGCTGGTCATATACCCAATCAGTTTTACGCAGTTCAGACTCAAAACATCTCATAGCTATCATTTTTTCAATTCAGTCTAATACTCAGCTATTAAAGTTAACAAATTCGTAAATTCGAACTGCCAATACTTTACAATCTAGACTTTGGGAGCATTTATTTTTTTAGAGTATTTATCTCCAACCTACCAACATAACAAATGAAGAAACTGACAACCATATTCATGAAGAAAAGGTCCAATCTTATTATAACTGACTAGACTATTTAATAATTCATTTAAAAACATTTTAAATATTCGTCTGTGACTGTAATTATTTTCTTAAAATGAAAAAAAAAACAACAATTATTTTTCAATGGTATAAAGGACATACATTTATTAGTATTGACAATTCCAAGCAACTTGCATTAGAACAACCTCCTCCGCCTCTGTATACCGTAATACCTACGCTACCAAGAAAATTTAATATTCTAAACGATCCCCATCTCATAAATTATATTATTATAAAGCTTAAAAAATTCTTTCCTTAAATAGCCATGGCAACAATTTTGCAATCGATAAGAAATTGCTCTTCGTGCGTGCGTCGTCGTCGTCCGCGTCCGTTCCGTCGCATCGTTGGCGTCGTCGTCGTAGTCATCGTTCGTCAGGGAGTTGGTTGTTGAAGCTCGGGGGTCAATTATTTATAATTGACTGAAACTGAAGATCCGAAAAATACACTTATCTACTATATCTTGTATCCCATGTATGTGGGATGGATAAAAAGTTTATAAGGATAAATAGCAGCAAATCGGGTCGACCGAAGGACACATTACGACGATGAAGATGAAGATGACGAGGACGACCTTCTATATACAAGATAACATGACGCAAAAGATTGTTTTCCTTTTACTTTTTCCATGTAATACACGCACAGATACATCCTAGAAAACATTTCATGAATTTGCATTCAAATTACTGTCCAGGGGCTTTGCTGAGCAAAAAGATATCTTTAAGTTGGAAAAATAAAATTCTAAATAAAAAAAAAAAAAAATGAAAAAAAATTAGATACAACAGTAAAATGCCACAACCGCAAAGTGCTTGTGCCAAGAAGATAAATCGAAAGCAATTTATTTGATTTTCAGGAATGGAGAAATGGAAGTTCCTGGAATGGTATATACTATATACGCTTATCATTTCTCCACTACACACGCGACACATGATGCTCCTGATGAGAGGAGAAACCGTTTTATAATATCGTTTGTTCGTATAATGCATCACCCTACCCACCACCCCCTACCCACACACACCCCATCACCGATTCAGGAAATGACAATAAATCGGAAATCAATTTGTATTATTAGTGTTACTCCCGAGGAGACGCAAGGGGAGATGGACAAACGGCGATGAAACTCGATAGATCAAATAGCAACTCCCATCCACCGGGACCACCACCACCGGCTACGGCAACGCCAACAACGGTCCGGGAAATGGCGTTGGCGTTGGCGATGGCGATGCGATGGCGCTGGTTTTCGTATTGTTTTTCCATTTTCTGATTGATGACTTTGTTGTATGTAGATGTAGATTTTACTGTTGAATTTTAAAGTAAAATAATAAGTTTTTCAATATTGTTATTGTGTTGGTGTATAGTGCGAGATGCTTAAAGCAGACGCAACAGACATCAACAGGATCCGGAAATAATAAAAGTTTCTTTTTAAACTGAATTTGTATATTTTAATGGTTTTCATATCATCATCAGCAGCAGCAAGAATAAAAGTTTTTCTGTCTGGTAACACCCAACAAATTGTAATTTACTTGAAGTTTAAGACCTTTTCCAATCGGCTGGTAAATAGAAAGTTGAAAATTAACATTCACTCTTAACTTCGGAGATAATATTCCAAACGTTTAGTCTCAATTTGAAAAAAATATCCCCAATCCAAAAGTGTAAAAAAAAAAATAGTTTTGCTTTGACTCACGTTTAATGAAAATTTATTACCAATTTTTGATAAATAAACCAATTATTTAGTTTCCGACATAAAAATCAATTAAAACTGTTCCAAATATAATATTTTGTTTACTTTATTCTCACACAAAACAAATATAAAGCACAACAGACGAAATGAAAACCAATCACAAATTACAGGCAGATGATTTTGACACTTTTCACAATTCTGTTCTACCTAAATAGCAAGTGTAGCAAATGCTGTTCTAAACTGTTCCAAACTGTTCCAAAATGTTCCAAACTGTTCGGAACAGCTTCATTGAACAGACTTTTTAGCATAAGACTACATACAACTTTAAAGATTTGGCTTGTTGTATAAATTGACTACAAATATTATTTTGTGTGTTGATTAAAGCTTTATCAACGGTAGATTCGGGCATTCAATTATTGCCATCCATAGATTTAATTGGCTCAATTAATATAGTTGTTGATTACGTTGACTAAATTTAGTTGATTAATGAATGAATTTGTCTCTTATAAATAAGTCAATTGAAGTCTTATTAAATTGTGAGTCAAAATATTTATCACATATTATTATCTCCACTCATTTTCATTACAAATCCCAAAAGAAAATAAACCGTTAGCAACATCTGTATAGCTTAGCTGTGTTTTATTCACTGCTGGGTAACTAGCGCAGCAAAATTTCCCTCGGCAAACAACAAAAACAGCAAAAATAATGACAGTTGTGCTGGCGATATAAGTAGTGAGTTTGATCGAAAATATTTAAGCTAACTTCACCTCCATCCCTTATAGCTTAATCACAATACAGCGTTAGGTCGGTCGGGCTTTGACATTTTAAATATAAACTATGTATTCTTATAAGGCAATCCAAAATATTACCTCAGGCGTTGCTATGACCTTATATCGTAATATCGTAAACGCCCGAGCGTTGAATTTAAATCCATAAAAATAATCATAAGAACGGTGGCTTTTCAACTAAATAATAACAATAACTTATACTAGACCAGATCTGAAACTTTTACAAGTCACTTCTCTTCAAATTTTCAAAACCTAAGCCTCGTCTTGATATAGTATTATTTATTCTTTCTAAAATAAGAAAGGCATTCGAAGTCTATTTTAATTTCCTTAAAAAAGTAAAAATAGCTAAAAACGTGGATAAAAAAAAAAATCACCAGAAGGTCTGTTTATGTCAAATAATTGTAAGCTGTCAATGTCAAAAAGGCACGGTAAATCCTCTGAATTTAATATTTTTAATCTAACTTCAAATACTTGAAATCAATTCAAACCATAAATAGAATAGGTAAATCAATGTTAAAGGCATAGGACTCAATTTTTATACAAAATATACATACTCGTATATCAAAATCATCAATATTGCCATCAAACCCTTTTGATAAAGGTTTTAAATTATTTTTAGACAATATTAATGAAATGTCATATCTACCTGTATTATGTCACAACATTATATTTACTCTCCTTTTATACGTACACACATACATTAAACATAAAAGATATCCGTAAAAAAGATCCTTATACAACTAAACAATAAGACCAACACAACAACAGAATAAAAACTTTCTTACAAAAATGTTTCAATAACAAAAAAAAAAAACACCCTTCTTATTTTGCTTCAATAGTATATTCTATCAATGGATATGTGTATAATGGTATTTTTTCGATTTTAAAATGTTATAAAATGGAAGAGGTTAAAGTGTAGGTATATATATGCATGAAAAAGAAGAAAAGATATTGATTTGAATAATAAATTTACGATATATTAAAAATGCACCATCATTCTCCATACAACATATGTATATGTATAACCGACATACTGGCATTCGCATCGTATATGACAAGCAGGAATATTAATTTTTGAAATTGCTTCTTACACCGTTGCACACGAAACTAGAGCTGGCTGAGAGCCGACACCGGACGAGACTATTGCAAGTCTCGTCAAAACTAAAAAAAAATGTCAATCTCACTTTATTAGTTTTGTAAGCCTTGTCTCAAAATAAAACAAATATTTTTCTGTAAATGTCACCTCAAATTAAAAAAATTGATTTTTTGGAGCAAAAACGCAAATTTTTCATTCCATTGGATTAGAATATTAAAGTCATAGCTTTGGGTGTTTTCATAAACGTCTGCCTATGCGAACGACAAACGACCGACGAATTAACGAACATTCGTCCATTTTGACATTTCGTTCAATTTTTTTTATTGGACGCGAATGGCTTGCGAACAATTCAATATTCATTCATTGCAGTGTGGATGGTATGTGGAACGCGCATAGTGTTTGACAGTTCGTAGCAGTCATATTGTAATTCTCTCAAATTTCTCTAATTTTAGCAATTGCAACGTAAATTTTAATATACATACTACATGTACATACAAAGATTAAATTAAAATATTTCTACCCTTTTGTAAGGTTTTTGTGAAGAATTTAGGCTTAAATATGTTTTGAATTCCCCTTAGTTTTTATATTCGTTGGTAGCTCTCATGTGAATAGTCCTTTCGTTAGACGTGTTCATAAAGATTTTTGATTGAACGAACGCAGATAAATATTGCAGAAGATATTTTCACAAACGTCATTGCTGCCATCGGCCGGGCACGGCGCGTCTTCTTTTATTGATTGCAGAAAGATCGGGATTTAAAGGGAAAACATGAAAAGCAAGAAAATATTTATGGAAAGTAAATTTTGAGATGAAAAACTCCGATCTATTTGTAGCTTAGGTATTAAGAAATAAAAATAGACAACCTGTAAACATTTTCTTTGAAAGTCATTTCTAATTTTTTTTTCAGACATTTATTGACTACCTATGCATAAAAATTATACTTAAGCACGACTGCAAGCGTTTTCTGCAGAATGAATGTCTTAAATAATAATTTTGTATTCCAATGTCAAATGCTACACTAAAATCGATTTTTCCGATGTCAAAAATTTTGATTTTTAATAATTTCACAACAAGAACGTTGGATTGACATCTGCGGATTTTGAAAATTTACATTTTTACGGACAAAATTAGCAAAATTGACACACATTAGCTGCGTTCTATTATCACATAAGCCGTTTTTCTTTTTAAGCTCAGAGCAGAGAACTATAAGCTGTCAAAAAAAAAATCTGTATTTCTTTTTTAGCTCAGACACATCAGAGCGCTCAGGATGTGTTTCTTTTTTTAATCGGAGCTAGCTCGGAGATTGCTCTATGTGCTCTTAATAAAATGAACGAGCCAATGGAGTAACAAGACGAACGCGGCTAATTCACTTTTTTTCATGTGGTATGAATGTATGACAGAGACAGACTGCTTTTGGCAGTTCAGTGCTTAAGTGTGTTTCATAAATATATCGGAGAGCTCTGATCAAACTCTGTTCAGAACATTCTCGACGTTCTCAGGCTCTGCTCAGGGCTAAAAAAGAAAAACTCCTATAATGTGAACTGAATCATGTCTTTAAAAAATACAACGACACGGATTATATTTTCACTTTTTATTTTAAATGATCTTGCCATTTGAGAATTCTTGCCATGAATTATGCTGTGAAAAATAAATATCTTTACTTATTCCTGAAACTTTTTATGCAACTTAATGTTTTTACTTCAAGTTGATGTGCGATATCGATTCGGAATCGAGTGCTGAGTGAAAAACATGATTTCTGGCAGTACTCTGTTTTGACAGTTCAAAAAAAAAAACACTAACATCTACTATTGAAAAAAAATTCCCTACTTCTTTTTGCTAGGATCAATTTTGGATCACAAAAGTTGACCCAGAAATATTATATCAAGATCTTGTAGTAGACTTTTTTCTTTTTTTAGTTCAGAGCAGAGCCTGAACTGTCAAACACAAAATTGTGATTCTTTTTTAACTCTGAACGCGTTCTGAAGTTGTTCAGAGAACGCTCGATGAGCTCAGAATGAAATAACTGAACCGACAGAGTTGAATGCTTAGCACAAGCATTTGACAGGTGAAATTGAAAGAAAGAAAGACAGGTTCTTGTAAAAGAAAATGATAAGGAATAAGACAAAATTGCAAATAATGACAACTAAGTGTTCCAGGTGTGTTTTTGAAAAAGTATTCTTAACGCTCAGAGCACGTTTTGTTCAGATGATGTTCAGAACATGCTCGATATGTTCGGACTCTGTTCAGAACTCTTTTCTGAGCTAAAAAAGTTATGTTGTAATATACGTCAAAAGTGCATGATCTGGGTCTTCATATTCAAAATAATAAATAAATGCATATACTATGTAGTATGTGAGTATTTAAAATTAAAATATTAAGTAGTTTCTGTGCTAAGACGATAAGGCTGTGTCTAAAACATAAAGTCTCGTCTCTGTCTCGTTTCAGTCTCGTCTCGAAAGCTTTTAGAGAAGTACCATCTCGTCTCTCATACATGCACGCCACAGCACCAACCTTATGGACCTATGACCTTTAACCAGCACGCGTACCTTTAACGGCTTTTATATCTATCCTTAAGGAGGAGTACGTTCTCAAAAATATTAAGAAAGTAATAATTTCAAAAATTTTAAAACGTAAAAAATTCGCATTTTTCCTATCAACCGTGATAGATACGAGTTTGCTTGTTAAAAAAAAAATTTATTGCAAACGTGAAGTAGAAATAAACCCATGTCCGTATCTTACCTATCCTATACAATATACATACATATGTACATCATATCTCTTGAGGGAAACGTTTATTGTCCCGTTACACAAAGGACTTCTCTTAGAACCCATTTCAGCTAAAGAGTTCTTTTTTTCTTCGAGTTCTTTGGCTACTGAATAGAAAATGATTGCCTCTGTTTGAGCAAAGTAACGCAAAGCAAAGAAAAAAGAAAAAAACTAGCACTCCAAAGAAAAATATGCTTTAAGAAATGTTACAATTTTTCAGATTTTTTTTTTTCGTATTTATTTTCTTCTTCTTTTTTTTTGCCACGTAATCTCCAAACAATTGATAAGTTTTTAGCCAGGAGCAGAAGCAACACAGTGACGGCAGTAAGACCAGAAAAGAAACTTTTTCTAGACCAAAGCGAAAGGCGAGGTAAGGCATCATAAGGAAGCGCTTCGCACGATTTATTTATAGACTTTGGACATCTGCTTTTATGTTCTTTTTGTTGTTGTTTGTGTCAGTAATCTGAATACGTGTGTGTGTGTTTGTGGTTGTGTGTATATGGGAGCCATTATATGAACGGAGGGACATGCGACCTAGAATAGATGTATTCATTCATATGTATATGATAGTGTCCTGTATCCTGTGTCCGGTGTCCAGTGTCCTCTGTCCTAATGTCTACAAAGGTATTAATTTGGAAGGAGAGTCCGGTTGGTAATATGGCTGACGTGCCTCAGTCTGAGTTATGTTTAAAAGGACAATGATTGGTTTCATGCTGACATGGTAGGTGTAGTCTTCATCTTCTTCATACATACATACATAAATATATGGGTTTAGCGTTTAGCTTCGGATGTCTACTATCTACGAGGCAATATTTCATCAATATCGATTGAGTGGATTTTTAGCTTATGGAAATCTGGGATGCGATAGAGATTTTCTTGTTGTTATGCGTTGCTAAGATTTGCATGTACAGGTAGATAAAAGCTTGCACATAGGTCACCATTATAATCGCATTGTTAGAAAAGATTAATTATAACATTTTTGTAAGCGAACCTTTTATGAACATATATGTAAATGAATACAGTTCAGTCAAAATAGACAAAATATTGCGAATAAATGACGAAAAGTCCCCAAAAATACCAAGTGGAAATAAGAAGTTATTAAAGGTTTTTTTTCTCGCAAGGAGCAATCCTAAGTTCGCGTTTAGCTTGCAGCAATGGAGGTAACTTTCGCGTACATCGCAAATAAAAACTATGTTCCTAAAAGGAAAAGACGTTATTTGGTGCATTCTTTTGTTGAACACCGGCTCGAAGAATTTTCCTAACGAAAGTGAATTCCAATCGGAACTCAGGTAACTTTCAAAATATCCGTTGCGGAACGAAATAAAATAAATTCGTTCGTTTTAGTATTTTTTTATTAATTTTGTCGTTTCCATTTCCGAACAGATTCCGTAATGATTTTTCATCGAACAACTTCTGAAGAAATTTAACTCATAGCTGTCAAAAATTGTTCACCAATCCTATTGAACTGCGGAAGACTTAAGGGCCAACTATAATCGACTTAACGGAGCTTAAGCTAATGCCAAAACCGAACGAAAAGTTACCGAAAGTTATCTTTAAAACATAAAGTAACCTTAATGGATTCTAGCTACTCAAGCAAATGTCAAAATTCGACTTTGTGGATTTTTTGTGATAAGTTTATTTTGATTCTTAAAAATAAGGTATAATACAAAATTGGAAAAGCTTATAAAAAGTTGAAAATTATCCATTCTGCATTTAAGTGAAGTTACTAGTTTTATTAAAACAAATCAAAGAATCAAGTGAAAAAAGAAGTGCGAAAAGATCTTGTAGTTTTCGTCCTGTAAATCGCGATAAGAATACAAATAGAATCTCTTTCGTAACATTTTAACATAAATATAATTATAGTTAACGTCACAAGCAAAACTACCAAGGGGCAGACATTTTTAATAAGAGACAACAACATGTACGCATGCGTTGAGTTGAAATGCCTTTCAAATTTGACATAAGTTAACGAAATTTAACGAAACTGAGTAGAACGTCTAATATGGTTAGTGATATATAAAACAGTGTGTTGGCTCGCTCGCTTAAGTTGGCTTAGGTTCGGTTAAGTCTATTATAATTAGTTAGCCCTGTATTCGAAATGTTCATCGAAACAGATAGTTCAGTAGAAAATTATTCGATTTCGATAGGGATGAATAAGAAACAATGTATTTAATGCTACAATCGTGTTTGCGATGACGCAGCGATCCCGCAGAAACTTGCGCGTGTTTTTTTTTTCCGAAAGAATGACGTACGAAGCCGCAGTGTCAACGCAACAGCACCGCAGCGCAGGTGAGTTTACACCACTCAATTTATTTTTTAATACTGTAAGTCACACCGGGAATTAAATAAGTAACGGCACATGATCTTGACTAAAATCAATTGACAGCATTGAACTCGGTTATTTATTGACTTTGACATTTTTGACAGAAATATGTCTAGTTTGTATTCAATCACTTTTCGTGGAATTTAAAAAAATGTGAAAAATGAAGTAGATGCGCTTGTTAGAAAGAAGTTTTCAATATACAAACATAAATCTTTTTCTTAACTACAGAAAAATGTTGAAGCCAAAGTTCAAAGCTTAACGTCAAGTATTCACTGTTCAAAACAGTGACCATAAGTCGCATCTCGGATGTATGAAAAAGTTTTTGGAATTTCAGATTTAAGAGCTTATTTCGTTTAACTTCCTAGAAGGTACTTCCTTTCCACAAAACACAATTCTCTTGTTGACATACCTTGCTATTGGAATTTTCTATTCCAAAACTATATATTTATGTACTATGTATGTATTTCTATTTTATTAAAACATCATCATCTTCGACGGATGGTTGTATAAATAAAGCATCTACATTCTACATCTGATGCCTCAATACTCGGATAGCAAAGTTAATATCCATCTGAAAACCACTTAGATTGGAGAAAGACCAACTAAGGGCCATTTTCAATATCTTGCTAGTAAAATCTACATGGAGTCCTTTATTTGCTTCCTTTTAACGGAATTACTTTCTACTGAATTGCAATTGTACGGAGTTGTTGCGAAGGTAAGAAATGTTAGTTTTATATCCGGTAGGTTTTTCATTGGTGTGTGTGGATGGGGGCGGTAATGGAAAACATCGATCAGAAGTGTTTTAAATATATTTTCTATAGTTCCTATAGACCAGAGAATAAAATGTAACTTAAAATATAACATGGTATAAGAAGTTTATAACGCATGACTTTATGAAATTGTAAAAATAAGTTTTATAAAAACCGACCAAGTTGTTTAGGTTGTAAATTTAAAAGCGTATAGATCCTAGCTCTGCTTTCAGTTTCAGTTCTTTCAAATCAATAAATAAGGTAGTTCCCAAAAACAATGAATTTGTATTCCAAAAATATATAATACGAAATATTATAAAATATACAGCCCTATCGAGGTATTCGTTCGGAAGAAATTTTTCTCCGATTTGTTCGAAATCGGAGAATTTTCTATCGAGGTATCCGTTCCGATAGAATTTCGTAAACATTTTCCGACAAAATACATCGGTTTCCATCGCTACGCGTTGTAATACGATTTTTCAATAATTTTTGACAGCTATGCGTTGAATTTCTCAGAAATTGTCCGATGAAAAATCATTGCGGAATCTATTCGGAAATTTAAACAACAAAATTGTAAATAAAATATTAAAACGAACGCGATTGGTTGCTTCATTTTATTTAGTTCCGCAACGGATACCTCGAAAGTAATCTGAGTTCCGATCGGAATTCACTTTCGTTTCTTAAATTCTCCGAACGAATACCTCGATAGGGCTGATAGTATAACTGACTTACCGAACATTCGCTAAGGTGTGCCGTCGATTTTTCAAATATCGACTGTGATACTTCTGCAGATCACCGATGGATCCTTGTTCGGCCTGCATTTTTGGCAGTATGGAACCACTCTGGGGATTGGAACTAACTAAATTGCTTGAATGATTGACGTTACTGGCAACACTGCCACTCCCACAGCCTCCGCCGATGCTCCCTACACCGCTGTAGGCACTGCCACTAGACGTAAGGGTTTCACTCGAATTAGTTGCAAGAGCTACGACAGTTCTATTCCAGCCCGATTTGATGTGTTTCCTGATTTTCAGTTTAATTCGTGGTGATGGTGAGCTGGAGTATTCTTCAGATGCGCCGCCGCCGCCGCGTTGCGAGTGTCTATCACTGGCACACAAGGATGCTGGGGTTGTACGGGACAATTGTAGCGGCGGATGATGCTGGTTTTGTTCAGACTCTTCCTCTTCTTTAATATGAGGTAATGGTGACGTTTGAGGTTGGCAAACCCGGCTGGGTGGAGTTGATGATGCTGATGAATTACTATTTGCTTGATTCGATATTGAGGATGCAATTGAGGCGACAATATCATCTGGGCTCTCCGATGTATCAGATTGCTTAGATACGGGTGAGGTGGGCTCTAGGCTCTCTGGTGTAATGGAAACTTTGTTAGCAATATGTCCTCCGAGGCCTCCTTCAATAACAATGTTATTAAGTTCATCCGAAGGAATCGGCGAATTCGGCGGACTTGTAGCGGGGGCTGCTGAGCCCCCGCGACAAGGTATACAGCAGCGAAACACTGTGCCTCCGAAGCACTTGGGCTTTGATATGCGTTTTGAATGCTCGGCTGAACGCTGCGATTTTTAAAAATATTTTTGATGTTTATAAAACGTGAGATACAAAAATTCGAAGTAATAAATGAATGATAAATCGTGGGGCGTATATATCTTATTATACTATAAAATTATAATTTACATAAAATAATAAATTAAATGATGTAATTTGATTGATAGATTTTTTTTTTTATTTTGTTGGTAATTTCAGAGTTTTGACGTTTGTGATTTTTATTTTTTACTTTTTATTTTTTTATAATTTTTTTTTTTTTAAATCAATTCATCGCCTTTGTGGATTTTGACAGGAGTTCTAAGAACATGATAACAAACCTTGGTTGAAGGCGCATGCTTTGCAGAGTCGGTTTCCACTTTTTGACCACCATTATTGAATTTTATGTGATGGGAGAATTTCGCTAATCGCATTTTATGGCAATGTAGCAGTCGTTGAGTTTTCTTAAGGTTTTCCCAGCTCCAACCATATTTGAGAGTTTATGTTATCAACATAATGATCAATTTTTGGTTTGATGATTTTACAGCCATTTTAATTGGAATTGTCTGAAAAAAATATAAATAAAATATTAAAATTATAAATTAGAATTTATTTCTACTTTTTGATTTTCGAAGTAATGAGAACTAGATTTACATAAATGTTTTCGTAAATAAAAATCCAGTAATTCAAATAAGTTCTTAGTAATAAGTAACAAGTTCATAAATAGTAGTTATATTTTATACTAATTAATAGAATACAATAGATTGCGAGATACTTGTCCTACTATTGGTCCAACCAAAGACCTCATTTTTACACTACAAAAAATCCTGCAGATGACTTACGAATTTGAAGTCGATGCCACCCATTTTTTCATCGCCCTTAAGACATTCATCCTCGAAATCTTATTTTTGCGAGAGTGAAAGCTAGGTTTTAGGGAAAACTGACGAGTATTTTTTTTTTTTTTTTGAAGTCAAGATTTCGGCAGGAAGATAAAATACACTTTTCAAAAATCGTTCTGTTCAACAGATCAGTAAGTACAACCAAAGACCAAAAATTTGCCATCAACAAGCAATAAAACATCTATTCATCGACTTGGACAAAATGTCAATTTTGACAGCAGCGACTATGAATTATTTATCACAAATGACACCTCAGCGAAAAATTAATCTTATGCATGGAACCCTTGGTGACACGAAACAAACTGGTCCAAAACTCCTCACGTGTAAAACAAGGCACACACTACAAAACCCTCAAACTGACAGTTCTTTTAAACCTTACTGAGGGCCGGAAGATAGGATACAAAAAGTAAGAGCTGTTCTTGAGCTCTTTTGAAAGACACACTTCTGGTTTCATATTGCCTCATCTAAGCGAGGATAGCTTGTAAGCTGTACAAAGAAGTGGAAGTAGTTCCAAATGACAAAACACGTTGACTAAAAAAATTGGGATTTATGAGAACTCAATGATTTTTATAAACAGTGGAATTTTGTAAATATGTAAATGAAACATCTCAACGAATAAACTCTGCTAATGACCAAATAATGGTTGCAAACTAATGAATAAAATAACAACAAAATACCGCTACCGCCCAAATTTTACACCTTAATTACAAAATGCAGTTTCAAACGCCTTTTGCGAACGCCTTTGCCTTTTAATGTGATTTGAATCCCATGAAGTGCATACAAGTTGATTGAGTTGCGGATGTAAATGCAAATTAGCTTAGCTACCTTATGTATACCTACACCTACATACAGTCTATAGTTAGTTGTGTTTTAAACTTTAAACCCTCTTCCATATAACATACTTGCATAATGTACTCGTATACACTTGTAGTAGCTGATGGTGTACTGATGGGAACTGGGAACACAATATGGTTCATCCCGTGTAACAGGCTTCCATATTCATCATATTACACAAGAATTTTCTCAGAATCCCTTCCATCGTCATATCCTCATCCTCATTCTCGTCATCGTCATCATCATCATCATCTTAAACATCATCATCCGCATCCTCATCATGATGCAAATAATGCCCCTCTTGTCAAAGTATATTCTCTATTGAACTTAATATAAAAGCACACGCGCAACGCTGTGGCGTGAAAATTACGAACAAACTTTTATGCAAATAAGCGACATCAAGCTTGCAATTTAAATTCATTGGCGTGGAACAAACAAACAACCTTACTCACTAACTCACTAACTCACTGTACATTGTACGTTCAGTGCTGCTTAATTAAGTTGGGTGCACTGTGCACATTTTATTGTGCTTCTGGATGCAGCCATCCAACACTGTTTCAATCAAGCATAGCACCCTCTGATTGGCATATTTGCATTCTACATTTTTGCAATCCCTAAAGTTTCTTCTTTTTTTTTTTTTTTTTTTGTACGAGTAACAAAAAGTAAAATAAAAACTTTTAATGGTTTCCGTATTTATTTTGAATATTTCCTGCGGACGAAACAACAAAAACTAAAAGCTAAAAATATTATTATAAAACTATTCAAGAAGATTAAACTATGCACATGAACATCATAATATTCAAATCACTTTGACTATATGTACGTTGTATTGTTGGTACACATGCACGCATCCAACTTAGGAATTTTTAAATTTCGAAAACTTTGCGAAAACATTTTGACGTAATTTATCCGATTTTATTTGCTGTGACTTTGTGAGGAAAGGTCCAAGAGAAGTGTTGTCGTGTCTTTTGGGATACAGTGGAGTAAGTTATTTGAAAAACTGAAATAAAATCAGGTTCATGTTTAATGCCATAGGCTGACATTGTGAGTTTTTGAATTCAGACAAGCTTTGCAAAAAATCTTACAGTAAACTCACCACACAAAAGGTGAATTTCTTATTTAAAATGGGTGCGTTCAGAAATTTAAAATTTCAAGTATTTTATTTGAACGCACTCATTATGTGTCAGTAATATTACGTTTTCACCGACCATAAATACGAGATTTAGCGAATGAGATTTGAATAAATCTCGAAGTATTTTCACAGGCACAATCAAACTTATTTTGACGTTTGGCTGCGACATTTCAGAATTAAAAAAAAAAGTATTTTTACTCTTCCAGTTGCCAAGCCTTGTCATTATTACTAATACAATGTATAACTTTAAAACTTCTGTGGTTTTTTAATTCATTATTTTTCTATAAATCAATTTTTGAAGTATTTGAAAAATTGTTCACTTGACGTACAGCTGTGTTTCAAAACAAACAAAATGACATTTTAATGAGTTCGTTGCTTACAAATAGTTCACTGAAAGCATTCAGCGAATATTTTCCAATTAGATTTAGAGGAGATTAATTATAAATCTTCATTTGAGAAGATTTATATTTGAATGGTAAATCTCCAAGATTTAGAGAAGATTTATGACAAATCTACCTAAATCCCGGTGTAATGCCCGGTGAAAACGTAGTATAAAATTTTGTCCACTTTTTAAGGTTTACAAGTTGTGCTGTCTACTGTCACGAAAATGGATCTTCGTACTAACCGTATTTCGTACTTTGACCAAATTCAACAAAATCATATTGTGGATAATTTTTCAGTGAATAGTCTTCATAACGGAAACAAATAAAGTCGCAAATCTCTGAAATCATAAATTCGTCATAATTTATGTTTCCAGTACCTTTTTTTTTTTTTTAATTTCCACTCTGACGTATATACAACTATTTTATAACTCTCAAGACAGACACTGCTCATATAGCTTGTTTATAAGACAATTTTACATTTTTGACGTTTGATCATAATGAACTTTTTGCATTGGCGCCAATTTCAATTTTTCACTTTCAAAATGTGACAGTAATCGTAAAATGCTCATATATTTTATTTCACTTTTACCTACTTTATACTATTTCACTCTGAATTGTCCTGTCACACTATAATAACACTCGTATAATGTATCTTTTGAACTTGTTGTACGTCTTATTAGTAAGTAAAATAAATATAGAGAAGAAGCGGATACAAAATGAGACAATATAAGACATTCTATTTGACAGATGGTCGGTTATGATGGATTTTCTGGCATCGTACAGCACATAATGCATTTCAAAGTTATGATGAGAGAGATGCTTTCAACACACATTTCCCATTTCCTTTACGTATACAATGTATGTACATATGTATGCATATGAGATAGCGACAACACATCCACATCCGGTTGTTTCGGATGGTCGAACTCGTTAGGGAATTATAGATACTCGTATAATCAATCAATGCGAGGGAACATTTTGTACATTTGTCACTTTATGGATCGAAAGACACACATTTCAATATTATAGAGTCGCTATAAAATTGGTTTTATTAAAAGTATAATCCAAAATGGATCGTAATCGTAAACAATGTCATTAAAAATGCACAAACTGGAATTTATGCGTTTTTGTTTAGTAGGTAACTAATATTGTGTAAGATATTGAACTGTATAGATATTTTGTTGTTGTTGTTTTCTTTTTTTTCTAATCTAATAAAACATGCAATCATGTTGTGTCTTGATGAGAGTGTGAATATTATAGGTACCTGAAATAAAAATAAAAAATGTCGGCATAGGTACCCGATGTAGAACAAGAACACACGAAAAAAGCGGCCTTTTCGTGACCAAACTTAAGTAACTTTTATAAAAGAGGCATGATTTTGTATACGAGTGCAGTACGAATTGAACAACGTGGTGCAAAATAAATCAGTCTGTCGGAAGATGTTATAACTGTTTCCAGTGACATCGTACGTCGAAAATATTTGACAGTAGTTGTGTTTTATTCACTGCTGTATAACTTTACATACATCGGCGGCACAACTGCTATTATTTTTACTGGCTTCTTTTTGTTGTTTGCCGTGGGAAATTTGGCTTCACTTGCTATGCAGTAGTAAATAAAACACAAGAATTATTTTGTGCTGCAGTATACAAAGAACCAAGCCATCTTCGATCTGAACAACGAAGAGGAAATCATCATGAGTGAAAAAGCACATTTCCTTTTAAGTTAGAACGTCAATAAGCACTATCAGGTTCTTGGTCACTAAAAATTGGAATAGCAACCACTAGGACACTTTTTGCAATATGGTCACTGTTAAATGATAAATAATTTCTTACTACCGGCATTGGAGTGATGAATATTGTGAAGAAATCATTTTTTAATCGCGTAAAACTTCCTTAATCTTCTGGCTATTTGGCAGCACCAGCGAAATCACCTGCTTTAACCATCCCTGACTTCTTTCTTGGGGACTACTTAGAGTCGCGGACTTATGCCAACAAGCATAGACATTGGCAGCACCTTAGGAGAATATTTGACACATCATAAAATGCAATAAAACGGGTACAAATATGATTCAGCACCATTTTTTTTTTATTTGGTAAAAAAGTAATTCAAAATCAAAATGGGAAGATCAATTTTGAGTCACCTTGTATACTCGAGTATGGTACCCCATACCTTTGGATAGCTCTAAGTATTAGCTCTTGTTGTGTGGCTAATAAAACCAGCTTTTATGCTGCTACTTCGATGTTCTAGGAGTTTTTATTACTCCTTGACATGACATGTGTTGTGAATATAATGTAGCGTTGTTGTAAATAGATAGTAGGTGGGTTGGGTAGGTCTTCCATAAACTTTAAGGACGAATTTCGGTCGCTTGAATGTATACATGTGTTTTTTTTTTACATTTCCACGTAGTTATAAGATACAACAGGTATGTACAATTATTTAGACCCAAAAGAAGGGTAGGTTAAAAAAAAAATGGTGCACGGAAGAAAATGGCACACCTTTTATATCTTGTCATTTTTATTATCTTTATTATTCAATAATAATCAATACTCCATTTTATGCCATTTTTCACTTCCTTTTTGTCTCAATTTCAAAACATAATGGAAACAGTCGCAGTATACCAATTTACATCATGGAAGTGATATAAAAACAAAGAAATCAAATCAAAATCAGATGGGATTTTTATTTTTTCAAACATTTTTATATGGAATTTTATTCAACTCTGTATTTTATGATACATCAAACGAAAATATTGAATACATTATAAAAAAAAATTGACGTAGGCGTATACCAATTTTTTCCGACTAACAAAAATTATCATGCAAATTTATGAAAGGTTTTTTAGTTTACGTTTTGAAAAATATGTACATCCTTTTTTTCTTATACCAAAAATGTTAACTTTAGTATTTTACTTTAATTTATTACAGTTCTGATGTTTAATTATTTTTCTTTTCAAGAAAATTCAATATTTATAGAAAATGACTGTAAGAGTGACATTTTTAAATACATAACTCGAAATTAAAAACAAATTGAAACAGTATCAAAAAATAAAGTTAAATCTTATTCAAGTAAATTCCAAGTACTTTGATGACGATTGAAAATTAACTGTTTTTGGGATATTTGTTTCCCATGACGGATATCGAAGTTCAACCTTTCGGAAACACCTGTCATTTAAGACTCTATCCTCGAGCGGGCCTATCCGCAATAACGGCCCAAGATACACCCCAGTTTGGTATGATAATTTGTTCCGAAGTACTTTTTTGGTTTGCTAAGTTCTAATAGCACAAATCAAAGCCTAGAATCGTATACCGCTCCAGTACAATATAGTAATCTATGTTAAGGCAGAGAAGACTCCCCTTGCTAGAGGGCGAGAACGATGAAACAGTTGTTTCCGCAGTAGTTGCGTGGAGGAACCAAATATAGACACATCCGTCATCTTGAAGTTCCGTGCCAATAGTTAAAAAGAAAAAGACCAACAAGTCGTCATTCAAGGAGTGCATACGGATGGCGGCTGCCGAGCAGGATGACCTTCAGGCAAACCTGACCCCATTTGGTTGACACTATTGAACTTTGGCCAAAGCTCCGAGTTTTGGTCGAAAAAAAATTGTCTTGCACGTGTCGGACGAAACCCAGAAATAGTGCCCCTTTTATGGAAAAATCAACCTTAGTGTTTGTTCAATGCATTAACAATTGATGAACTGTATATTAAATTGTTGCTTGATACTACCGATACGATCCAAATTATGTTAACTGGCTAACTTCAGCGTTTGACAACGAATATTGTGATGGAGTAACAGATCTATTTTATGAATTAAATCGATCAATGACCATACGACCATTTGACATGATGATTGACTTTTTTCTCTGGCATTGAATCAGGTCCTAAATTTACACTTACAACTCAATCACTATTGATAAAACTGAAGTGTCGGAATAATGCCACACATATTGGACTCGGTGGTCAAAAATATTCGACAACTTGAACCACTGTTATTAACAATGAAGCTTTCAGAATCAATTTTGTAACTCACAACTATGTGGTTTCATAATATTTATGTAATATCGATTTTATTCGTTATCGTATTTGAAAGTGGTTCACCCAGGCGTATGCGTGTCCTTTTTTTTATTGAATTTTAACAAAATATTTATTTATATCGATCATAAGAAAATTCAGGATTTTAAAATAGCCTCGCTTTTTGAAAATACATACATATAAGTATGTATTTGCATATGTATGTAAGTATGTATATATGGAGTTTTATTTTTATACTCTAAAATTAGATCGCTAATGAAATATTTTTATTCTTTTGAAGTGTTGAATCGTATCTAAATTTAAAAATCAAACAGCACTTAATGTCACCGATACAAAAATGTTTTTAAGTACATAAGTTAATAAATAAAGTTCCAACAATCAACACATCCTTACATAAGTAGAACATCAGAGAAAGGATACAAAGACGTTACCTATTTTAATATTAAATAAGTTCAAACAATATTATGTACATATGTATGTATGTAAAGAAAAGCTTTCAGAATAATCAAATATAAGCTAAAGGTATGCATGATTTATTTTGAACCTTTGACAAAAAAAAATCCTGTTAACCGGATATCCTTCATTTCATGAGACATTAAACAACTTAATTTTAAATCACTGTACCAACAATATCCTCTATATGTATGTGCTTGAAAGGTTAAGAGTCCTTTTTTTTAATGTCGTTTATTTTTTCTAATTGTACTTAACTCTATTTTATTTTGTTATATTCATTTCTTCTTCTTTTTTTCTTCTTTCTTCATTTTTAACCCTAAGAAAATAAATCATAACTGAAAATGTGGGTAATTCAACAAGTTGTTTCTTTTGCTTTGATGTTTAAATTATTTTAATTAAAGAAAAGGGGAAAAAAGGTTAACGTAAGAAAAAAAAAAAAAAAAACGAAAGAAACTAAATCCCGATGGTCATGATAAGCTGCTTTTTTAAAAAGTGTTTAAGGTTCAGGTAAAAGATGCAATAAAATCATTCAAGGACAACCAACAACGAAGACGCATTAAAAATGTAGATTGCTATACCCTTGTTATACACATACGTACCATCATCGTCATATCGTGTAGAAACTACCCTTATTCTCTAAAGGTTATGCCTCAGCAAATACTTGAATGAAATTACACACACACACACATATACTCGTAGACACAGACAAACCAAGTGCACCGCAATTGATAGATACTCAGATACTTCCAGTGTAAACTTATTCTAAACACGCTACGCGCAAAAATAGAATCAATAAAAAGATTCCCATCAGGTAAGGTAAGGTAAGGTATATGTACTTCTCCCTTAAGTGACTACCATGAGGTTCCCTCAAGGTGCACACACACTCACACACACACAGAGATAACATCCCCTTTTGATGGTAGGATGGTAGAAATAGTGCCCCAAAGCAATCGAATTAAATATCTATAAAATGCCACCCACTTAGGGAGAGTGATGATGACATCACTCAGTCGAGGCTCCACAGGTTAACAAGGAATTAAATACAGATACACATATTTTCTTTGAATATTTTAATGAGTATTTTTGCTCGACTACACGTATACCTGTGTGTGTGCTTATATGGATGTATATGTAAATTGGATCTACAATGTGGCTCATTGAAATGAGCATTTCCATTTTCATCTTCAACTTATTAATAATAAATTATTGTTTTAATCGAACAAAAACATTTCAGAATCCAACAGATGTGTTTTTTTGTGTGTTTGTGTTTTTCTTTATTTAATTTAGTGCGCATTTGATCAACTGACAAACGCACTTGTTTCTGACATAATTTATTTGTGGAAAAAATAAAGTTAAGGCAGGTACATACATTTATGCGAATCTGTGTGCCTGTTCCTTTGCTCTTTTTTATAAATTAAGTTTCCAAATGAAAAAAGTTATAATTGTTTATTATGATTTACTTTGGGGGATTTCAATTAAGTATCTACATAAATATTTGTGTACGAAATGTGTGTATACGGATTTGGATTTTATTTTCCATCGTTGAAACTTTGAGGAATATTATCACATTAAATTATATTCACAAATTGAGGTTATTGTCCGCAAGAAGTTCAAGCCATTGAAAATAAAGATACTTTAGTTATACATTGTTTATTTTGGTTAAATTTTATTATGAATCTTGTTTTATTGTTGTCTTATTAATCTGATCAACAATTACAGAAAGATAGAGAATAGAAGGTAATCAGTATAGAGGGTGCCCCAAAATTACAACGAGATTTTAATAGTGAAGTGTTAGAGACGTCCGAAAAAAGACTTCTTAAATTGGAAATTTTTCATTCACTTACTCGTAATATCGAGTTTTTCAACAGGGACGTTACAAAAGTAGAGCGACAGGGATAGCAAACGACGCCATATTTCTTACTCTTTTGACATTTCTCTTCGGAAAAGTTTGCCATTTCATGATGGAAAGCCAACAACGAGTCGAAATTATTGGTGCTTATTATGACATTCTCTTTCGTTCGAAAGTGATTCGAATTCGTTGAAACTTGATTTTGAGACTCGGCGATTAGAATGTTAATCGTACAAATTGAAAGTTCACCCAATCCATAGAAAGTTCATTCATTTGCGCAATTTTGACATTCGAAAGAATAGAATTAAATGTCATTTTTGTTTCGTTTGAATTTTTCTTTCGAGTAAGAAACAAAACATGTAAGTTTTTAATTATTTCATAGAAAATAAATTACTTTTATTAATTTTTTTGTTGTTTTATGTTTAAAGGTCGCATTCCAACTGGACAAACCGCGAACAAAAGCGAAAATTAATTAAAATAATGGAAGAAAAACCCGGAGGTAGCAATGGGTTTCTTCATTTTTTATAAACAACACAAATGGCATATTTTTATTGTTATTTAATCATTTTATGTTTTTATCAAACAAATTTAAATTATTAAATAATAAACAAAACAATTACAATAAACAAAGATTTCACTTTTTGGTTTTGACATTTCACAAACACTTCTCTTTTGTTTTTGATATTTTAGTGTGACCAAGTGTATACGAAAAAAATAAGAAATTAGAACGCGTCATGAACAACTTATTTTTTTTAAGAATAGTTTCAAATCAGCAGAGTTGACACAAAAAATGTAATGAATATGTATTTATTTATGGTTAAACTTTACTTTATAATAAAAAAATGTATTATTTATTTTGTTTCTTGATTCTTTATCCCACGTCTATAAAATGTTTAGAAACCAAAAAATGTAAAACGGTCATACTTATTCAAATATAAACATAGGAAATGTCAAACAGCTGATACTGAAAATGTATCTCTTTTCAAGTTCATTTTATGCTATCTTTCGCAAATGAATGTTATTCGATCGAATCTCAAAATTAAGAAAGTTCATTCGAACGAATAGAATCATTCTAACGAATAGACTATTCATGCGAATGTCATAATAAGCACCATTAAAATTTACTACCGAAATTCGGAGTCAGTGGCCTCAACGTTAAGATCACTACTTCCAATTAATGGTCGTCATAATCGTCCTAGCAGTTCAACAATTGAGCGTCTAGTGGAAAAATTTGAATCCACAGACACAGTACAAAATGTTCACGTGCCAGTGAGACAAAGAAGTGTCCTAAGTGTCGAGAATGTTGCTGCCGCTGAGACTTCAGTAGCAGAAAGCCCAAATGTGTCTCTCACACGTTGGGCATCTCTGTGACGTCGTTGTGGAAAATTTTGCGAAAAGATTTTGGCGTACATCCTTACAAGATTAAATTAACGCAAGAACTGAAGCCGCTTGACTACCAGAAGCGTTGTATGTTCGTGAGTTGGGCTGAGCAACAACTTGAAAATGATTCGGATTTTCATCGAAAAATCATCCTCAACGAATGGCCTCATTTCAGGCTGAATGGCTTCGTCAATAGACAAAATATGCGGTATTGGTCAGGCAGCAATCCAGACGTACTCCATGAGTCATCATTGCATCTCGAAAAAATTACGGTTTGGTGTGGTTAATGGGCCGGTGCGGCGGCGTCATTGGGCACGCACGCCACAAGCCACACACCGAATGTCACAATCATTTTATTGGAAACCAAGTTTGGAGAACGTGTTATCTCACGAAATGATCCAGTCGCTTGGCCGCCTCGGTCGTGCGATTTGACGCCGCGCCGTTAGATTATTTCCTGTGGGGCTACGTCAAGTCAACGGTCTAGGCCAACAAGCCAGCGACGATTGATGAACTTCCTACGAATATCGATCGTGAAATTGCAGCAGTATCGGCCGATTAATGCTTGAAAACCGTCGAAAATTGGGTTCAGGGTCTGGACTTCTGCAAGCGTGCCCGTGGTGGCCATGTAAAAGAAATCGGGTTCCATACATAATGGCATCGAACGTACTTTGACAGGAATAAAGAATTTCATTGTTATCCAAAAACGGTTTTGTTTTATTTAAAAAAAAAACTTTTGTAGCGATCTTATTGAAAAACCCGAAAGATCGCCTTTTTAAAAACTATAGTTTACTATTTCTAAAATAATTCAACCCTGATCGAACCATTCCGTGTATTGAAAAATGTCAAAGTATACGCAAAATTAACATAAAGCTTGAAGCGAGGAGTACACCATCATCATATAGGCCGCGGCGGCTTGACAATCGGGAACTGGTTCTGATTCCCTCATTCGATATAGTAGGTGACCAGCCTTCCAGAATCTACAGAGCTTATTTTTCTTGATATTTGCTAAAAGGTAGACTGCATACAGTTCATGATTTGTGACATGTGAAGTTTATAATTTCATCCCTCTAGATTGTGCAGTACTTTAGCCTGACTTTGCTCCCTGTGCTACGCTATGGGAATTTTTATTTTGAAATTACTGCCATACAAAGATGAGTATATAGTTGGAATGATGATGTTGGACAACATCCCGAACGCAGCCTTTGCTTTTCCGATACGGCTGGCGATGTCAAGTTCATTTCCTCCTTGAGTAGAAACGATACCTCCAAGGTATTAGCATCTCTCTACTTTCTCTACGGTTTTTTGAGCAATGTTCTTAGGAGCAGATTACTGCGAGCTCTGTCTCCTTAGTTTTAATATTATGCAATAGTTCTATAGTGGTAGAATTCTAATGGCTTTGAAATATGAACTTAAACTCAAGGTTCAAATTCATTGAACTTATAACTGTACAGAGTATAGTATCATCACAAATTTCTGGGTAATTGAAGTTAATGATAGAAAGAGTTGGCCATATCACCTCCACTTGAGCTTCCCAGTTAATCCCTATGCTCAACTTTAAGCAACTTCACCTACATCCTTCGTTTGAAACCACAATGAATCCATTGAGATCTGAGAGTGGTGCTAAGGCTTTTATCACTCCCTATAAACCTTTTACCTTAACAAAACAAAACCTTTCCTCACATATAAGCTACAGGCATTCAAACAAAATGAAAAATGTTCTTCCAACCAGTCCCTCTTAATTATTTAAGAGCATCCAAAAACAAAAACGCAGGGGTAGCTATATAACATATATGTACATAAATATATTTTATTTTTTTTTTAACATCCTTCAAGAAGAAAATGGATGTCAAAAAGAACATCAACAACAACAACAATTTATCTGAAACAAAAAAAAAAAGAAAAATGAAATGAAAGAGAAATACCATCCAATTTGTAGCCCAAAGACACCAAATATAATTAATGGCTTACATAATCAAAACCAAAAAAAAAATACAAACAAACGACCAAGAAAAAATCTCTTTCAAGGATAACACCTCCCTATGAACTTATTTACAATACAAAAACTGACAGCAAGTGGACTTACACAAGGTCTTCCCGAACTGACACACATGTTCCAAGCCCCATTAAGTCGTTAACGGCGAAACATTAAAATCAATTATTTCGACCCACCCACAACGACGACGACGACTACGACAACGATGACGACGACAATTTAAGGACATTCACGAGGATTCAACCTCCCTGACCATACCTACACTCGCACCCAGTACGTTCATATCTATAGTATACTATATTTGATTTAAGAAGATTCTTGTTCTGAATTCTAAATGAAAATGAATTGGGAGAATATTGTTGTTGACTATTGGTTAAACACGATGGGAAAAAGTTAGAACTGGGTCAACTTAACGACAAATCAATAACAACACCCCGCCCTCCAAAAATTCATTATAATATTGTACTCGCAGTCTATATAACAGAGCAGAAGAGCAGATGAGCATTGCAAATCTCCCTACTTATCAGCGGGATTCGTTTTCTTGACATTGTCATTATGTCTCTAAACGTGCCATTTAAGGATGCCTTTTCGATTGTGTTCGAAAGCCCATAATCCCCAGGATTAAATTGCGAACGAAAAATACAACTCAACCATCATCCGTTCGATGTAGTCGTAGTGATTTAGTCCTAGATCTCTGTGTCATTACATTTCCAATACCCACTTCATGGGAAAATTACAATTAAAGGGTGTCATCGTCATCGTCGTCGTATAGTCATTGTCGTCCAACTGGATTTCTCACCCTAAACCCTGTAGTAATACAACCAACAAACAAAGTACCATAGTCCTTAGCTAAATATTATTGAATCGGCCATTACACGATGCTATTCCAATTTCCAAAGAGAGATATGCAAATACAATGGCAGCAAATGCTGTCACTACGTTCGATGTCAATCGGTGTTACCAAAGCTATACGTCATGTTCAATTAAACGAAACCTTTTACAAAAGAAAACATTGAAATTGAACGTAAAAAAGGAAAAATTGTGTCACACCTTCACATTTCCGTCGTCGTCGTAGTCGGTCGTCGTCAATATACGACACCATTAATAGAAGAGCAAATAAATATGCCGCCGCCTTTTAAAAGGGAAAGGGATCGATACAAAATTGTATTTGTTGAATAAAGTGCTTTTGCTGTCAGTTGTGGCAGTTCGAATTCCAATTGACAGAACAAGGAATCAACAATGACGTATAGATTCGCATTCGAGTATGTAATAGAATTTTAATTTTTTTTTTTCGTAATCCTTAAAAAGTCAACACCACTAAGGAATTACATACATATATACAAATAATAATCATCATTTTTTTGTTTGGATCGGTTCGCATTTTAAAATTAGAAATGTAATTGAATTTGATCTATAGTCTGAGAGGTAGCGTTCGATATTGACACATCGACTTAGAAAACAGAAGGAATCCCGGGGACTAAAGAACAGAGTCAACAAAGTCATAAAAATCTAAAAAAGGAACTCTCAAATATTTAGAACACACAAAAAAAATTAACTTTAAGAAGTTTTTTCATGGACACCAGTTGAGTTTGAGTTGATAATTATTGTTTTAGCAATTTAATTTTTTGCTTGTAACACCTTGATGTTGGCTTTGGCCGAGGGATATTTTAAAAATTAAGTATTTTGTTGAAATTCCTGTATAATGACATGTTTATATATGTATATGTTTACTTTTCCCATCTGACAAAGTTAAGTGTTATACTTTTTCAGCCGAACAAAAAGAAAAATCATCATGGCTGTACTTTTTGGCTTTTATTTGAGCAAAAAATCTGAAATTAGTCGAAAGTTTACTTAAAGGGTCATAGGAATGGTTTTATAATTAACAACAACTATTTATGTCATTACTTTTTAATTAAAAATTGGCAATGAAAACAATAAGAAACGACCCGACTTATTTTATTGCAAGCCATATGTCATGTGAGAAAACGTTTACAGTACAGTTCGAAATAAACTTATCATATTTTTGTACAGTTCGAAGTGAAAATCGCCGGTAAGTATTTAACGTGTTTACACGTTCGTTTTTACTATACGTGTTAATACTTTACAACTTCTACATTAAAAAAAAAACTAAGTTTAGTAAAATAAGTTGCAGAAATTTGAAACTTTAAATTAAGTAAGTGAAGGAAAAAAAGAGCAATTATTTTGAAGGTTAAATATATATAAACATTAGGTGAAATTGACAGCTTGGAAGGTAATAGTATGATAAAACAATCATTTCCCCTATTTCTAAATAAATAAATAGATTTTGATTTATCAAACTTTTTTTCTAAGCAACAATAAATTATTTACCTTAATCTTCGTAATTAATTGAATAGATGAGGTGGTCTATTTAAGGATATACTATAAAATCAAATAAAGATATCCAGAAGGAAAAAAAAAATGAAAATGTCAAGATAAAACTGCAATCTATATCGATTAAACCCTTAGATCGACTGATTGAACCTTATTCAGCAATGCTAAATTTATTCATTAAATTTTATTGATCTGACATTTTATTAAAATACAAATCTACCTTTTGGACTATTCGTCAGCGCCTATATCGTTTACACACAAAGGTGTAATGAAATGATGACGAAAATCCAAAGTAAAAAAATAAAAAATTATAAGAAACGAAAAAAAAGAGATTGGATTCTGAGGCTGATATGGGTAATGGCATTGAATCTATCGTTAAATCTTTCTTATATAAATACATATGTATATATTGATTTATATTTATATTATGTACATATGTAAGTACCTGCATGCACAACACATATCATGAAACCTAACCTACCTTTTGGTGTTATGCCAGGGGCTTAAGTAAAGAAAATGAATCGAAGAAGCGATATTATCTGGGCGTTAGATCTGATTTTGAATGAAATTTCCAAATCAATGAGGCAAGACAGTGTTTTTGGTTCTTTTTCGATTTTTTTCTGAATGAATAATGCTTATACATATATACTTACAGGATTTGAGGGCTATAAAACCAACAACTCATAAAGACGCATAAGGTTTTGATGTACTCTGTTTATTTATTGGAATTGTGTGTTTGTTCGCTTCGAAGATTAATCATGACCGTGAAATTATTCCCATTTATAAATTAGTTATTCGCTTACATCTCCATTTGAAATTTATTTCTAAAAAAAATTTCTCTAAGACAGTCTCTTTGTTTATCATAAATTTTAAACTAGAAGAACCGTACTCACGTTAGTTTTATTTTCATACAGTATTCATACAAAAGGAGATCGTACATTTCTGACTATAGTTGAGAAGTTTATAAAAATCGAGTGTGGTGAGTTTGAGATATTTAAGTTGAATTTTGAAAAAATGGACATCTGGCAATGTTTTCAAAACATATTTTAAATCTGAATCAGTACGATTCTATTTTTAACGCGTTGAAGACGATGAGAACGCTTAAATTAACTACTCAGAATATTAAAATGTAAACCAAAAAGAATTGGTATCCAAAATTTGTGTGAAAACGAATTTGAATTTACACTAATAGAATTCTTGTCTATTTTAATTAAGCTTAAAATATGCTAAGAATAAGTATAATGTTAAAACAAAGAATTATTATTGGTACATTTCTAGGAAATGCTTTTTCCCAACCATCAAGAGAAACATTCTTAGAATTAACGTTTTTTCATCAAACAGCATTTTCTTGTGGAAGCAGAAATAGTTAAATACAAATTATCTGAAAAAAAAATAGTCAAAATGTTCAGAAACGGTACGATTAATAAATTAAGATGCACTTAAGAAAAGTGCAAAACAAAAAAATAAATGTTTAAAAATTCATTCCTTATTATGATGAACAATATGAAGCCTTGTGGTTTGGGTTTTTGATGGCAATTAGTACCATTTAAGGTACGTACATACCTACTAGAAGGAAAATTCGTTGAAGTGGAAGTTGATTGGTGACGCAGTTAAGAATATAATATTACCTAATTTTAACAATCTAGCTTAATAAATTCATGTTCTTTTTTATTTGAATAGTCTTAAAGATAAATAAAAAAGAAAATTTAAATTTTATTCAAAAATGTTTTTGAAATTCTTAATTCCAGTATCTACAGTAAATCAAGATAAAAAGCATTACAGGCCTGAAATGCTTCTATCAAGATCTTAAGTGAAACAAATTGATATCAGTGTCTTAAAATATTAGCTGTGTTTTATTCACTACTGGTTAGCTAGCGCAGCAAAAATTTTCTAGACGAAAAACATTTTAATTCCGGGCAAAAAAGGAGCCTGCAAAAATAATGGCAGCTGTGCTGGCGATAAATGTAAAGTGAGTTTGATCTTTTTATTCACTTAAAAGCTGCACTTGCTATGCAGCAGTGAATAAAACACAACTATTATCTTTTGGAAAGTGATGTGAACATGCACATGAAAGTTTCGCGAGGTTCGTTCAGAAGAAAAAAAAAGGGGCCCAATAACAGTTCCCAGTGGAATACGGGTACTGGTTGCAAGAAAGTAGACAAAATTGACAAAGAGTTTGAAATGTTTCTGAAACACTTTCTTAAAATGAGAACGTTTTAACTCTCTTTGTAAATTAAAATAGATATAGGCTCAATAAATACTAGTCAATTTAACAGATGTGGCTTCATCGATATGGACGTATGATCTTTCAGTTCGAAAGTCACTTTTAGCACTTGACATGTAAAAAGCACACTATTACTAAAAATGGAATGATACACGTTTCCAAAACACAAATTTTTAAAATTCACTACAAAAATAGTGCAGTCAGAATTATCCAAATTTAAGAACTTTTGGGTCGTCGTATCATCAAAGTATCACTGTTTGCTGGACCCTTATTATGAATTACGAAACGAACGGCCGAAAAAACGAAACTCGAAGAAACGAAAGTCATGGCGAAGAGCGATTACAAGATACAAAAATAGAAAGCAAAACAAATTGCCAAGCAAAAACGAAAAATGATAATTTTTTAAAAGCGCAACTAACTTCACTCCTATTAACAAATGTCAAAATATAAAAAGCTGAACGAGAGCGGAAGGCACTCGTAAATAAAAATACGAGTATCGTAATTTTTACGATTCTCGTTTTTCTTAATCGCAATTTAACGATTAAGTGCTACTGCAATCGTTTTTCCTAATCGCAATTTAACGAATACGCCTTATTTTGAACGAGTATCGTTTTTCATAATAACTCCCTTGCAGTTTTCAGGTTAGAGGGGTGTTTGATTATTTTTTGGGAAAATGAGACTGTTCAAACTGCTTTGATTAATGTTTTCATTATGGCTTTATTTACTACTTGAAATTTTAAAAGATTTTATTATGAATAGATCTCAAAATCATTAATGGCACTGTTCGATATATTTTGCAAATTATTAAAATTTTTCAAAATTTCAATTCTTTCTTTTCCCCATTCGTCTCATTAACTAGACTTGTGTGTGAGAATAAATCAATTTAAAAAAAAATATTTCTACCACTGGTTTATATAAAACTCCAATGAATAAGTTTTCGTTCAAATGAAAAGACTTCAATCCTATTTGATTCCACAGAGTTTGTTTGTTTCATTAATCAAAAAAAAAAAAAAAAAAACCAAATCAAAACAAAAAAAAACTTGTTGATTTACATAACGAAAAAAAAGGAAATTATTTTCCAGAGACATCAGAGAGATACAAAAAAGGGAATTATTCAGTTGATATAAATTAAAACCCTTAGAAGTAACTTCAGAAATATACATACATTCAGATATTTATATATGCATGTATTGTATGTATATGGATCCTTTATTCGCCCCAACGACATTGACAAAAAAAAAGAACACTTTCAATTGGAAATCCTCTACACCTACATATTCGTATAAATGTGTGTTTGTGTATCTTTGTGGAGACACTTATACAAACAAAATATACACAACGACGATGATGACTTAAGGTTTAAAAAGCAATTCCCACAGTGGTTTCGTTGTCAAAACATAGCGGCGCAGAAGTAAAATTAAAGAAATCTTGAACTTTCGCCTTTTGGGATCTTCCATACTTCGAAAACCAAATATACGCTCCCGGGACCAGGACCGGGACCCAGACTCGAAACCGGGATTCAAGACTCAAAAGTGGGACCGGTACCGGGAATAAATAAAGTGCAAAAACAATAATAAGTTAAAACAAAATAAAAAAGAAGTATTTTTCCTCAAGGAAAATTTATGCATGTATCTATGTATGTTTGTATGTCTCTGCCTGTGTAGAGTTCCAAAAAAAAGAGTGTGTTATTTAATATGTGTCTGCAAGAGTGCTAGCAAGAGTGCTTATGTGTTTGTGAGAATATTGTATATTTTCCTGGGAATATTGTTTTTTTTTTTAAACCTAGTAATGATGAGTGAAAAAATAAATCAATAAATTTATATGGGTTAGCAATTTTCATAGTGTGTACCTTAAGGCTACGTGAGGTTATTATGGGGGCTGTAGGGTGATTTATTTTCATTTAATTAAAAAGGTTTTTATAGCTTAAGGCATTGTATTAGTTGACGGCATATATACGAGTAGTGAGCTGCATCATCAGCCTTTAAAAAAGATTAGCTATAAGTATATCGAGTTTGTATTTGTGTCTCATGTTACATACATACATTTATAAAAAAAAAAAACGGAGGAAAGGGAAGGATATTAACTTTGCAAAGCCTCAACGATTTAATGGGTTTTTGGTTTTTCGTTGATGCTCTTTACATATACATACCTACATAAAGTTATATCTTATAAATATATATGTAGATAGATATTTTATACACACAGTTATGGTTGTTTGTCAAGGTTTTTGATTTATTGAAATAAGCTCTTGAGATTTTACAGCTTTGTATATAGATTTAATTTAATCAGAAATCTTGGTTATTAAATTTATTTGAGATCATCCTGAGTTAAAAGCAACAGCACGAACAACAACAATGTGTAAAAATTTAAAACAATATTGGGAAAAATACAAACAGGCATTGGTTTATGAAATTTAGTGAAAAAAAGAAAGATTTTACCACTTTTACGAGTGAAAAATTAAGCTGAATTAAGCATAAGATATTTACTTTATTTTTTTTTTAAATACAACTTTAAAATAAAGTAAATATTTTTAATTAAAAAATAAAACAATGCAAATCTGCGATAGTTCTTCTAAGTAGTAATATTTTTGACAGATCTAACAATTACGTACGAGAGTTGGGTAATCGTTTACTTACCAGTGTATTCAAATTTATTCACCACACTGCGAATAGTCTTCTTGACAGGACGAAAAATCATCGAAAGAAGTGTATCACGTGTTTTTGAATGCTGTATCCATAATGATTTGACAGACTAAAAAATGGCAGCCAATTTGATAAATTCATCAATCAACAAGCAACTCTGTCAAGAAAACAGTGGTATAAGGTTCGAAAGTTCTAATAAAAATATTAAAGTACCACAAAACTATTTCAAACTCACACGAAAGAAATAAGAAATGTTTACCTGCGAATAAAAATAAAACAACCTGTTGTGCTTTTTTAAAAGACATTTTTTCAATATTCCTTTTTAAAACGTTTCAAATGAAAATCTCTTTCAAGAAATTATAAATACATAAATCAAACAAAAGGTATTTCTATGAGAATACAAAACTGACTGAAATTATTTCCAGTGCTTTATGGTTAAATTATTCTTTTGTCAGATTTTCTATAATGATTTTTTAGTCTTATTTATTATAGTTTAGATAAAATGAAACTTAACACTCCAAGTCACGTCAATGTTGATTCGTTGAGTTTGACGTATAGTTTAACTATGACTCCATTATTTTCCTTCATTTTTTATGTCTTAAAAAATTTCCCTATTTTGCTTAAGTGTTCATTGTTAAACTTTTGTTTTCAATCACTGACATCGAACTAAAATATAAATTAAACTTAACATTAGTTGTGTTTTATTCACAGCTGTACCTATAGTTAGTGCAGCATTCAAGTGAAAAAAAGATCAAACTCATTTAACATGTATAGCCAGCACAGCTGCCATTATTTTTACTGGCTAGCAATCAAATTGTTGTTGTTTGCTAAGGGAAATTTTGCTGCGCTAGCTACCCAGCAGTGCATATAAAACACAGCTATTATATCTACTTTAAAGCTCCAGCAAAGCAAACAACAAATTCTATACCATTCAAGTTATAAAATTAACTAAAACTGTGTTTAATTATTATTATTGTAAACAAAATAAACACTAAAACAATATTTCTGCTTTTAACTAAATATTATTTATGAAGCTATAAAAATAAAACCAGTCTAACAAAATTAAAAAAACAAACGATTTTTATTCAAAGAAAACTAATCAAAACATAACTATCACCAATAATTGGCTCTGCCAAAAAAACAACAACATATGAATTCCTTCAAAATCATTTTTGCCCACTCATATACATAAAACATCGAATAATAAAAAATAATTCAACACAGTTGATTTCATATATCGTATTTTTTTAATGTTTTGAATGGACTGCAAATAATGTTTTGAGGTCAGTTTAATTTATAAATACTCAAAACCACACCTACGTATTTTTTGTTTTGTTTTTGTGTTGTTTTTTTTTTCATAAATATTTTGAAATAAAAATTATTTTATCAAAATATTATTTAAGTACATAATTTCAAATAAATCCACGCGGACCATATCCAAAGGCAAAGGCTCATCTGTAGTCAAACTTTTTGATTTGATTTCGAATTGACCGAAATATTTCTAATAAGACAACTTCGATTTATTTTTAATATTAATCGATTTACTTTTGATGTTGATTGATAACAGTTCTATTAACAAAAAAAAATATCAGACTTAAGAAATAGTGTAAAAAATATTTTCCAATTTTTTTACTATTTTTTAAATAATGTCAATTTGTCAATATTTTATCATTTATTGACAAATGTATTATGTTCAAAATAAAATATATTTGATGTCAACATTATTGCCAGCTTTCGAGATATTTGAATCAAAAAACATTTTTTAACAATTTTTGGTAGAACTTTGTGTACTTTTTCATTTTTTGCAAAAAAAATTACAATTGAATTTTTTCCAAAATTTCAAAATATGTATTAATTTTTTAGTTTTTATTTTTTATAAATAACGGTATGTTGTTAATCTTTTTTCCAAATTTACATATACTAAATCTTTATCATATCGTATTGTACACAATAAAATTATCTGTTCCTGAGATATCAAAAAATCAAAAAATTAATTTTGCTATACCTAGTGAAAAATCCGCTTGAGATTTACATCAAAGTCCTTTCTGCATCTTTCGAAGTTATAACCTGTCGAACAAAATTTAATTGGAGCCGATATCTCGACTAGTTCTTAAGACACCATGGACGAAAAGGGTATCTCGAAACTACTAACGCACAAACGTCAAACGTAGCAGCGCACGTACACACAGACATCTTTCAACAAATGACAGAATTAGGTTCCAGAGACCTTGAAATGTCCAGATTTGTCAAAAATTTCAATTTGACAAATCGAACCGATTACAATAACTCCTTATGGGAAGTTAATTAAATATAAATTTGACAGCACTTACATATCTTTCAAACTACTGTCAAAAAGCATTTGTTTTTTCTTTAGCTGCATAAAAGTGATATCTACCACTATTTTTATTCTATTATATTATTTTAATATCTTATTTTTAGTAGTTTGACATTTGTATACAAAAAAGTTTCACCGTTAAGCACCACAAAATTGTCCTTCCTCGTGTGTTGTCACTTAATGTAAAGTATACACTTTTTTAATACCACCTCAGTTTCGTTGAATTTCCAAAGAAATCCCTTAAATAAAACTGAAATGCTCAAAATTAGTACCCAAACAGTATTCCTACATATTTCTGTTTTGTAATAAAAGTTAGTTTGACTAAAAATTGTCCTTTGACTATGAAATCATCACCTCGCATTTACACTCTCAACTCATCGCTTAGCGAAAATTTAATTTAGTATTTCGATCCACAAAATTATGAGTTCCAAGTATTTTTTTTTTTTTAATAATTTCTTATTAGTTGAATAGCATCTTTCAACAGCCAAAGTGTATAAAAATACACCCAGCTGAATGTGCTCGATGGAAAATATAATATTTTATTTTGAAAAATTCAAATCTTTATTATGAGTGATACACATTTGAATGGAAGAGGTCGTTCAATCAAAAATAGAAATTATTTTTATTTCAACACAAAAAAAAATAAGGAAAACATTTATTTCAATAGGAAGGTATAGGTATTCGAGTCGAGAGTATAGTCCAAAAATAATTTAAATATTTTTATGATGTCGACTTTAATTATCCTCAAATTAAAAGCTGGCATTATTTATCAAAAATTATTATATTTAGGTAGGGAAATAGTTTTTAGCCAAGGCTCTATAATAATCAATTCTGGAAAAGTTTCAAGAAGTATTTCATAATCATAACTTTGTCATGCGATTTATAAATATATCAAAGTATTTTTTTATATTTTTGTTTTTTTTTTTTTTTGAAAAAAAATTCTAACTAATTAGTACACGTGTAACTTGTCGTTATTTTAATAACTCAAAGCCAAAGATGTCAGTCAGTGTCACAGTGTTATTTTTCTAATCCTCTTAGAATCAAACCAAAGTACATATTTATATGTTAAATTGACAAGATGTTTTAAAATATTTCTGTTTTCCTTCAATTTTGATTTAACTGGGAATTTTTTTAAAATTCGAACGTAAATTTAATCCTGTGTTTCCATTTCCGTCTTGTTTTTTGGACTTTGTGACTTAAAACAGATTTACTCCACAGCAATCGACTTTAAACTTTTATTTTATGTGGGTTTTTAAAAATTAAATATAATAAGATTTATGCATACATTTGAAAAACCATGTCATTCTGCATGGAATACCGTGGCTCCTCTGGATAACGTTTATCCGAAATGCCCCATGATCTGTCACATAAATCACACCGAATTTGATCAATGACCAGCAGCCGTTGCAGTTTGTAGGTTATTTTCATAAACTTCATATGACCCCTTGAGCCAATCTCTTACTGGTCCT
The DNA here is from genome assembly GCA_905146935.1 of Scaeva pyrastri. Lineage (NCBI taxonomy): Eukaryota > Metazoa > Arthropoda > Insecta > Diptera > Syrphidae > Scaeva > Scaeva pyrastri. The sequence goes on from LR989929.1 coordinate 30,196,661, forward strand.
TAGTAGCTGCAAGTTCAGACTTCAGAATCCACAAGAAACATTGAACTCTTGGATTCCATCTGGGATTGGGCATCTGACGCCTTTGAATTCTATATGGATTGGTATTGATCTAATTTCAGCTGACGATGATTTTGGGATAAAAATGATGGACTCGAGACCACGGTCGCTAACCTTAAGAAGGCTCAAGTCATGATGCGAAATTATAGCTATACGTTGTATTCGGTGAAAATCATAATTCTAATGAGTGATGACGTGAAAACGGCCACTTTTGGGGTGTAACCGGCAATGTTTTCATCAAAACCTGAATTTAGTGGCCATCTTTTGATTAATCTTTAACTGAACCATTTATCCACGATAAGGCGAATGGTTCTACATTTTGTAAAATTGTCATAAATAAATGACAGCTAATATGACAGGTGCAGTTTTAACAACATGGTCGCTTTCAACTGTCAAAATTCAAAAGTCCCTTTTCGAAAATCATTATTCGAATACAAAATTTTTACTTCGAAAAGATACCAACGCATTCGTCAATAAGACTATCAACAAAAAAAAGAAGAAAATGTCGAAAAAAATGGTTTTCATTATAACACTACCCAATTAACTTTCACTTCTTTTTCCATCAAAACTTTCACAAATGCACACAGAACACGCAAAAGACTATTCCTTCCACCGCACCGGTTTATTATAGAACACGAAGTCAAGCGAAAATATCAGGGTCATCTGATAACGATACGTAAGCATGTTTCTTAGATAAAAGATCTACTTCCTTTAACAAGAAATACATATTTTTAATAGTCCAATAAACTGGCAAACATTACACAAAGAAACCAAACTTTCAAATCACTTTTTTAACTTTTATTAAAATTCTGAACTTTAACCTTTTTTTTCTGTTTCGTGTTTTATTCTTCTTCGAAATTAGAAACTGACGTTTAACAATTTATCACTCATCAGGACATCAGCTGGTTGCGAAAGATCTTAACTAAATTTTAGACCCGTCAAATAATTCCCATCAAATTCAAATTTCAGACTTCAGAGGTTCAGACTTTCGAGCAACAATTGAAGTATTAAATTTAACAGCTTCCACAATTCTTCTTTTTTGAGGAACTCCGAATAAACGTTCGCAAACAATTTGATTAATTTAAATCTTTAAGATATGTATGTATGTAGCTGCTGTTTCTGTTCCTCGATAGAAAACAACATTAAAAAAAAAAAAAAAAAAAAACACATCCGCCGCCGAGCTGGATGGAGAGCGCAACGATTCCCCAGGCTTGTTACACCTAGCGTCTTGCAGCTCATTTACTTGGGTTTTAATTATAAAAGAAAGTTAGGAAATGGAAAGGAAAAGGAAAAGGGGAAAGGGGAGGTGCAGATAGGTTGCGGGATGAGCGACATACATAAACAAGCGCCGAAACTTCCAGCCAGCCAGCGTGAACTTAAATTTAATAAACAACAATACAAACTTCAATTAGGACCAACAACTTTGTGTACCTTGCCTACATAATTGTGACATTCGCGTAACTTGTGCTTTTGCTTGCAGAAACAAAAAGGAGTAAGTCTAACGTCAACGGAACGGGATGACAGTGCCGGCAAGGTTGTGGTATGGCGGCACAAGGGGCGGTTTTGGTTTGGGTTGTGGTGTGGTGACGAAGGCAGTGGCGTTTCGTAATAAAGAACACAAAAGTTATGTTCGACATTATTTTCACTTTTGGGCATAAAAGATAAATATATTGAAGACAGAGACAGAGGGAAGCAATGTAAACGAGGTGTGTGTTTGTGTATCTGGGATAGAGCAGAGGTTAGGGACTCGACTTTCTCCCAATTGATTGCTAGGATTACCCCGAGAATATAATTAAATGCTGTAGGTATTTTTGTGTGTTGTTGTTTTGTTTTGTCGGCATTCATTAATGGAAGAAATGCGAGTACAATAATGAAACTTTTTCAACTTCACTCTCGGTGAAATATTCATTTAATCATGAGTTTAAATCTTTTTGCAACCTTTGCAATTTTTTTTTTCTTTTTTTAAAATGTTATCTTCTATACCACCCACCTTTTATAAGCCTGGAGAGCTTTGCTGAGTTTTGTCTTTTATTTTCGAAATTAAAGAGTAGTTGGAAAATGGAAAAAATGTTAGCTTATGAACAAGAAAAGTCTTTGAGATTATTAGAAACAATATGTTAATTGTATTGTTTGTTTTAAAAGGAAATAATTTATTATTAAAATTGATTATGATGAAGCTACTCAATTATATTAATGAGAGCTAAGATTTAGAAATTATAAGCCTACATTATTATTGAAAGGAGGGTGATTTTACGTAAAAGAAGTTTGAAGCCGTATTTGAACTTTCTAACACTTTTGCATCAAAAACGGTGATGGTAGTTTAAACTGCAGTTTTAGTTCAAACTTCAGTTCAAGAATTGATTGGGTTTTCACAGTTTTGTGTTAAACCGTGAACTCAGTTTATTTCGCAGATCAAGTTAACGGTATTATAATATATTATAACGAGTATTCTGCCGTTTAAACTGCAGTTCAGCTAACAAAATTGACATTTCAATTTAATTGAATGGGGTTTGTGGGAAAAATGTTTTAAAACGTGGCGAAATATTGTTTTTTTTTTTCAAAAAACATAATTTAATTAGAATTAATTGTTCATTAAAAATTTTATCTCGTAGTGAAAGTGATTTTAAATGAACTTAAATAAATCTCTCAAAAATATGAGCAAAAAAAGCATTTCTTATTTATCCTTATTTGTTTACCTCCAGAGAAGAAAAGACAAGGATAGATAGTTAAAAAAAATTCATAAAAGTGTTGTCTGAACACGTTACGTCACATTACGCATTTGAACGAAGTTTAACTAAACTCAAGTTAAGATTTGACTGTGAAACCGAACGAGTTTAACTAAAAAACTTAAACCCCTTATAAGGTTCATCTGAACTGAAGTTTAAACGTCCACTATGAAACTTGGGGTAAGTCGTCTAATTTGTACTAACTTGTGGTTTTCATAGAACTACATATTCTTTAATACCGGCTTTCTCAATACGGAAACTTCAACACTGTCGGAATTCCAAGACGTTCTTCAAAATCTAAATTGAAATTATTGAATCAAGGGCGTCAAGATGCAGTGGGGTGCAGAAATGTTTGTATTTTCGGAAAATTCATACTTTTTTTTAAATGCTGTGCAACACCATTTTCGCAAATGAGTGTTTCAGTTATCAAAGGAGACACTAATCAAATTCATTTTATTTTTGATTCTATTTTAACTTCAGAAAAATAGGAACTTCAAATGTACAACCTTTGATGGGCTATAGTCAAGGACATGAATTTGATCAAATTTCAATTAAACTGCTTGAAATTTGTGGGCGTGGCTTGTGAAATCAATCTATTTTTTTACAATTGTAATATGTACATAGGTATACGTTCAGGAAATCTGTGATCTTTCCGATTCAAAAAAAAAGCATAAAAATGTTCCTGACGGTTGGAAGACTTGAGAAATGGGTTGAAAGAAAAAACATTCTGTTTTAACTTCAAGCGGGCTTTAGAAAGAATTATTCTACGGTTGATCAAATATTTATTTTTACATCTATTTACAATAGCGTTCCAAGCCAGGAATAAAAAAGTATACTCATTTTTTGTTGATTTCAAAGCGGCCTTCGACTTTATTTTAACAGAGATGCTCTTTTCTACAAAATGTCGAAACTTGGTATATCTTCAAAGTGGGATGGTACAATGTACTCGAAGTGGTTCGGTACTAATTCTGGTGTGAAACAAGGCTGTTTTCTTAGTGCATAATTGTTCTTGCTTTTTCTAAACGACGCTTCAAAGCATGGTGTGAGGTCCTAAACCTTAATGGCAACCCATATAATGGAAGTTTTAATCAATTTTGCTCGTTGTGCAACCTTAATTCAAAAGAATATTCCTATCATAGTATTGGTATATGCCCTATTTTCAGACCGCAAAGAGTTATGCATTTTGGGAAACCCACTTTAACATTCCAAGAATCCGTACAACTTCTAAACAACTGTGAATGAAAAACACTTAGCAACTTCTTGAAAACAGTATGCAAGTACAAAAAGTTGTTAATATTTGAATACGTTTAAATATTTTTATCATTTATACAATTAAACTCATAAATTTGTCAATCAGGCTGACGACATAGCCATAGCTTTAAGATTCAAATTTTTTAACTATGGTATAATTTGTATTTAATCGTTAATAAATGAATATCTTAATTACTTACTTTTGTATAATTCTTGTAGAATTCTTGTGAAATTTGTAAGGCGTAATATAGAAGTGGAAATATTAAAAATCTAAAAAAATCATCGCGCAAGCGTGATTTTTCACTTGAAAAACTTTACATAAAGGAGTTAAGCAATAACAAGTAAAATACTATTATAATGTATTATTTAAATGCGGTTTATTTAATATAATCAACGGAATGATATGAATCCTTCAACTGCTCTCTTAAGAATGCCCAAGAAGTATTAAAATTTTGGCAGCTGTCATTTACTTTATCAGTGCTGTCGTCTTTTACGTAATAGGAGTAAAATGAAAAGCAAAATATAAAACTGTAAAAAGAATGTTATCAAAAAATACAACAAAATTTATCTTGATGATGGAATAAATACATTAACGTCAATTGTTTTCTAAACATCATGATAGAAACCTGTTGAAAAAAAAATATTAATAACTTGAAAAGTTTTTTAAACTTCATTATTATATGACAGCTTCCAAAGCATTCTGAAAAAGTCATTATTTGGTAGGAGTTTTAGATAAATGGTGGTATCAGTAAATTTTTCTTTGAAAACAACGTACGGTGACCAAGCCGTGATCGCTGATCATTTAACTTCTTTTTCCTTGTTTCAAGGGATTCAAGGGGAAGTCATCAAATGTGGATCTAGACTGAAGTGGCCAACGGGTTTGTATGATTCGAACCCTTCAGACTTTCTCAGACCCATGATGTCACAGATTTATACAAATTATTCACAAAACACAGCGAGTTTTAAAGGTAACTTAAATCTAATTCAGTGTGATTTTTCTTCCAGTCATGAAAAAAAGGACACTTTGGAATCGCAACACCAAAAGAAGCAGCAGCCGATATTTGAACGATCCTATATTTTTTGCATAAATGTCATTGAAATGTCTTTCGAAATATTAATAAACTTAAAAATTCAATTTTACTAAGAAAGATAGAAAGTGCTCAATGAAAGACCCTGTAATTATCTTATTAGTAGTTTTCTTTTTAATGAAACTAAAGACAACAACAAAAAAAAATGTTGTAATTGACGCTGTTATACATGCTCATCACCTTTAACGATTGTTTGAAACACTTGCTTGGTCCCTGCTTCCTTTTAATGTATTCGTAATCCTTCTACTCTGCGAAAATTGAACTTTCATATTTGTTCTTACTCACGAGTAATCCTATATGATGGCATTGTAATTAATTATATTCACCGTAAAGCACAAAATTTCAAAATTGCTCCAAGCTCAAGTTTGTATAATTTTCGAAAGTATACATTTCTAGGAAAGGATTTGAATTTTATAACATCAAACCACACATCGACATCGACATACTATAATATAAATGTTACATGGCAAACTCCAAACTCATATCAAACACAAAAAATGAGTCAAGTGGAAAAATATTTGGTTAAATCTGGTAGAAAATCATTAGAGAAGGTATTTTCCAATTATAAATTAAATATATTCTCGTATCTTCATCTATATTTAAATTGAATTGAAAATTATTTAATTACCCGTATAAGACTTAAATCACACCATCATATCATCGTGTGATAGTTACTCTACGAGTATGTTACAATGATAGAGGTTTAAACGCATCTTAAGGAGGTGGAACTATTCTGAATTCGGAAACTAATTTTATAATTATCAGATTGTATGGAAATTATAAAATTGTTTTTTGAAAACCACACCCAAACTCCAACACTCCGTATGTAAATTGCCAAAGTAAGTGAAACATCTTAACGGGGATCAATTCATCAAACTGAAATAATTATGATTTTTTTCTAATTTCTTTAAAATTTTATAGTTCTACTAGCGGGCCCGCGCGAACTTCGTCTCGCCACGATTTATTACACAAATTCAAGCTATTTTCCTTACATTTTGTTGTAGTTTCTAGATGGCCCGGTGTGCTTCGTATCACTTATCAAAAAGATATTAAAACTCTCCCTTCGCTAAAATGGCTGATTACATTACAAACTCTTATGTCAACTCTTATTATGCATAGCATTGTTATTTTTTAGATCTAAAAATCCTATCTTTAAAAAGTTTGAAAAAAAAAACAAATACACGTTATTGCATTGACTCCAGTTTAGGATCGAGAAAGTTTTCCAGGTTTAAATCCAACCCCGAAGAATAGATAAATATGAGTACATATGTATGTATATCGTAAACTACCAAGTCAATTATTTTGTTTAAATTTAAAATCAAGAAAATAAATTAAAATTAAATTAAAGTTCGGTGAAAGAATGATGAAAATTAAGGGTTGCATGTATTTGTTATGCCACATTATAAACAAATTTAAAAAATTGTCCAAAAAAGAAATGTTAGTGGTGGACATGGAGAACCCTCACCATATAGCAGTATGAAAAATAGATAGTAGCCGATTCTCAGACCTACTGAATATGCATATAAAATTTCATACGAATCGGTCGAGTTGTTTCGGAGGAGTATGGAAACAAACATTGTGACACGAGAAATTTATATATAAGATAATAATAATAATAATAAAATTAGAAACCGACATAAAATAAATAAGATTTTTTTGTATACTTGCCAGAAAATTATGTGTGTCTTACCTGAAAAGAGGAAAGAAAATAATTATTTATATTTATTATCAAAGATACTTAAAAAATAAATAAGAAAAATGAAAACTTGCAAAATTCCGGTTTTGAAATTCGGTTTTTCAAAATTTAGACTACTAAAATTCATTAAAAAACTGTTCTTTTTAAAATTAAACTCCTTTGAAAATCATTTTTGTAATAATACCTGAAGATGAATTTGAGAATTAGAATTTTAACACTAAATTAAAAATTATAAAATAAAAGTAAATTTATAAAATTTCATAAAAATAGTTTTTATCGACCTCAAGTCTCAAAACACAGAAATTTGATTGCTAGGGTGAGTAGAGATTTAAAAAAAAATGCGTTATGACTACTTCAGAACAACTTTTAATAAAGGTCAACGAACAGAACTACATTTGACACATGGAAATGGACACGTTCAGGAACTCAGACCAAGAGAACTAGTTAGTTTTTCATTTGTCATTTACTTCGCGCATGGCATTTCACTTTGCAAACTTTAACTCAGTTGTTTGTTAAAAATTTACAATAATATTATTTACAACAAAAGGAATTTTATTTTTTAAGCTCAGAGTCAAACCGGGAACTGAGCTGTCATCAGAAAATCTGTGTTTCATTTTTAGCTCCGACACTGAGCGCTCAAGTTGTGTGACCAAGCTAAGGGTGTTAAAAGCTGAGCTCGATTAACTTTTTTTTTTTCATTTCATATTTCTACGCGACAACTCTTGACAGTTCAGTAATCTAGTGTGTTCAGGTTTAAAGTTTTATTTTTCACAGAAAATATATGTAGCTCCTCCTAAAATTTATAATATGCAATGCTGTTGGACTCTTAAATATTTCACATTGACTTGGCAAGAAAATATGAAAAAATGACAGCCAGTTTGACAGATGTTTAACTTCAGCACTATGTTCTCAATAGTCAGTTGTCAAACCCCATAAAGTTCCTAACTTTAAACCTTAAACAAGTAATTTTTGTCATACGAAGTATTTCATTTATTTTCTTAACCTCCAAAGAAACTGTATTACTCCATCTGCATATTGTGAATGCTCAAAATGAAAGTTTCCAGGGAAATTTAAATGTCATTGAATTGGATTGTTGTTCGAGGGAAATTTATGCTGTGACAGATTCACAATAACAAACGAAATTTCCCTCGAGATTCCCATTTAACTTCTCCACAAGCAAATACGTACAAATATTTAAAGACTGGAGCAAAGTTTTATATTTTTTGGTTCTAATAAAATAATTGTTGTTGTTTTAACTAAACAATTAATTCAAAGCAGGCATCGAAGCAAAAACATTAAACTTAGAAGCAAAATAATAAAAAAAAATTATGTATGCCATTTATATTACGCGATGAAAGCATACAAAACGCATACTTTCCGCTTTCTACAAAGTTTTTTTTTATGTTTTTCCGGGTGATGGTTTTGTGACAAGTTTATTCAGATACACCAAAAAATATTTTAAACTTCAAATACATACTATTTTACTTTTTCGCCTTTACATATTCTTCAGGTAAAGATATAAGCTTCAATCGTTAAACTTGGAATGATCCTTTGTTCTTTTTTACGACAACATGTCACTCTAAAAATGTGTCAGTCAGTGGCGTTTGAAAGGAACCTGGCAAAAAAAAAAAAAAAAAAAACAAACAACTCCCTTATCCACCATTTTTATTTTTATGTACCAACATCACTTCAATGTTAAGGTGAAACACAGTTGTAAACGAACTGTCAGATCTGTCAGAAATCCCCCTCTTATACCCTCTTCATACTGAAATAATGATCCACTCAATTCGCCCGCCTTATTCCTTACTATAAAACAGATAGCAGATGGTTCCTTTCCTATTTTATCGAACATTGACTTAAAGTTTGCATTGGGAAAAATGAACATTATAAAGAAAAGTACAATATTGCTTGTCATGGCGAGCGCTGGCGCTGCTATAGGTATAGAGAAAGTTTGAAAGTGTTTAAGTTTAATGTGCTTCTTATTGTTTGGAATGTGAGTGAGCAGCAGGAAATATGTAGATAGGTACTATATGTTTAAGGATATGGAAAATACTTTCTGGGGAAATGTTCCGAAAAGGCCTTCGTTTTTCCTTTTCCTCATCCAGTCTTCCATAATACTTTCATTAATTGTTTTTTCCCTCCAGAGGAGCCCAAGCGAAAGAAATGAACACCATCAAGATAAGGATCTACGAGCACAATCTTACGCTAGAACATCGTCGTGCGTCGTAGTCGTCGACGTCCTCGTCTTTGTCGTTGAGATGTTCAATTAGGTCATATATGTTAATGTTAGAAGGTATTTTAATTACACCAAGAGACAATAATTATTGTAATTCCCCAAAAGAAGATGACTTTAACTATTTGAATATACTATAGGTACTTATACAAACATAACAGTACCTATGCCATTAGCATTCAAACTTCAAGAGAAAATTCCAGCTCTAAGATTAAAGACTGACAGAACTAAAAGATTATTATTTTTTCCACCATACGTACACACATACATTGGTATCTTCTTATATTGTACTGATGAAAAGGACAAAGGGAAAACAGAGGAAAAAAGAAGGCAAAGAGGAGTGAAAATTGTGTGCTATTATGCAAGTGTGGTGGCTTTGGAATTCGGATTTTAGATTTCGGATTTGGATTCAGATTCAGATTCGAATCCAAGGATGTGGAAGTGGATATTTTCATATTCAGTGTATAGGATATAATACAAATGAATAATTAATGAAGAAATTCTTTGAATGGAGATGAAAATTATGGTTTTCGGTGGTTACAATAAAATAAATGAAAATATTGCCCAAAAATATGTACGTATGTATGTATTTACGTAATGGCATATAGGAGCTTATTATCTCTTAATCAAAAATAATAATGTTTGTGGGAAATGAATTAATTGAGTTTCCATAAAATATTCTTTTATTCAAAAGAAGATCTAAATAGAATTATTTGATTTGATAAGAATTCTGTCCTGGCCTGGCACTAAAGTACGATTTTTTTTCCTGTTAATGACAGGACTTCTAAGGAAAATTATTATAACTTATATTTTTGTGTTTTTATTATTATTATCAAGACAGCCTTGAAAAGATCCTAAAATGTTTTTAATAATAATTATATCTTTATATATATAAAAGAAAGTCGTGCTGGTAACACTTTTTATAACTCAAGAACGGTTGAATCGATTTGGCTGAAATTTGGCACAGAGATACTAGATGTATAAATAAGCAGACTTCTGACTCAACTCAAAAATTACTATTAATATGATGTCCTTTTCTATTATTATCTATCTATCCCGTGCGATGCCGGGACGAGCCGCTAGTTTTCAATATCAACAAGTAATACTAGTGTGCAAAATCAAAAGTGAACTTTAAAAAAAAAATTAGTATACGCCTAAGTGTACCACATTTATTTCCGAACTTAAATCAATTTAAACATTAATTAAAAGTATGTTTTGGTATTTTTAAATTGGCGGTCAGCCATCAGTCGATTAGGGGGAATAGCATGTAGCAAGCATACGAAAACATGCAGGTGCCGTAACTATTTGGGACTGATGGAAGGTTTCGCAGACGACATCAACATCATCGGAAGAATCGAACAAGCTGCACATAATTCCTTTACACAGATCGAGGAGGGGCACAAAATCTAGGCCTGCACATTAGTTAGGGAAAAACAAGTTACATTGGTGGCGTCGACTGCGAGAAGAACAGCTAGTCAAACAGTCAAGGCAGCAAAGCATGAAGTAGTGCAATCATTCATGTACCTTGGGTCAATAAGAGCAGCCGAAGAAATAATCGGGCGGATGCTCAAAGCCGACAAAACCTATACTAAAGTCCGTCAAAGGTATTTAAATCCAGAATCCTTACCATAACTTCTAAGCAACTGCTGTACAGGACTATGGTCTTGCCAGTACTCGCATATAGATGCAAGACATGGATTCTTAGTAAAAGGCACTCCCACCTCTTAGGCGCGTTCGATAGAAAAGTCTTAGTAAGAATTGTTGTCCCCGTATGTAAGGAAGGACGACTCCGGAGAAGCTACAGTCTACCTCGAAGCAGATATCGTGAAACACCTAAGTCACCTAAGTCGCATGAGCGAAGAGGAACCATCTCGGAAAGTTTTTTATAGTACATCTTATGGTAGGACATGCTTAAGCTGCGCTACAGTGATAGTGTAGACTAGGACGCCCGAAACATTTGGGTGCGCAACTGGATGGCATCGGCTAGAGTTCGGAATTTGTTAAATATGGCCAGGACCGGATGCCAGTTGTCGTTCCGATGATGATTTTCTATTCAATGCTAGAAAGCAGCCACGAGGTTTTATCAAAATAGTTAGTGGTTTTTTTTTTTTTAAACTTTTAAAAATAAAATCTCGTAAGAAAGCTGCGAAACAAAATTGTGTATCTTCACTCAATCGGACTTTTCAACTTTGACAGTTGATAACGGCTATAATTTTAAAGCTACGTTAGTGTCCAATTGACTACTACCAGGAACTATCAATAAACCAAAAGTGGTTTATCAAAATACATAAATGTTCTGTTGAGCAAAGACTTGTGAACTTCACTTATTTAACGCTTGAAAACTATTTACAGTCGGTTATAGAAATTTTAGTATTCTGGTTATGTAAATGATTAACTAAAATATTTTGACAAATCACAACATCTGGAAAAAACATCGCCACTGGCGGAAAGATAGTATATTCGTGTTCATCACAAGAACTCGTTCTCTCACAGAACACAAATTGTCAGATTTTGCGTCGTCTTTTGCGTCTGCAGAAACTGAAAATATTTAAACTAAATTTTATCGAAAAATCATCTTCTAATCTATACTTCGTCCAAATCGAATGTGCAGTACAGCGAAGATAGGACGTCTTTATCTCACTCTATCTTCAGAAGAATTCCCTTTAGTTGTGTGAAAGAAAAAATTAGTCAGCGTTACCGTAGTGCATATAATAATATTGCAAAAGCTCTGCAGAAAATGAAAAGAATAGCCGTATATGCTTTATTGTAACTGCATTTTAAAAGATTTCCTGTAATTTTCAATGCAAATACGTAAAACAAACACTATGTTAACCCCATATCATTTGAAAGTTTTAAAAAGCCCTAAAAACAAAAGTACGGTACGAATGTGAGGCACGTAACTAGTAAAAAAAAAGCTCTCCCATAAGGCCTGTACTGCACATTCGATTTGGACGAAGTATAGATGAATGATGAATAGGTACGTCAACAAACTAAATTGTCGAATTTAAAACATTATCAATCCCTAACAGATCCAAGATCGGCCATCGCATCCCGAAAAAGTTAGTTTTGGCGTGGATTGTGGACTGGCGGCATTATCGGTACATGGTACATATTTTTTCAAGAACCCAGGATTGGAGATCTGCTAAAATGATGAATAAAAAAGTGTAAAAACTAACTATCCAAAAATACTGTAAATATTGCCTGTTGATTTGTCTTTTAATATTTCATAACCCATTAAACGTTCAAAAAAGATTAATCCTCACTGGCCGAAATAAATCTCCCGCTTTTAAATTTTCAAAATAATCTTCAAAGTGAAGCTTTAGCTTCGGTACACACAAGCGTCATTGACACTACGTAACGCAATCGCCATTTTGACGCTACGTAACGCAATCGTTTTAGTACGTAATCTCACAGGATTCAATCCGCAGTTGACATTTAGCTTGCAGGTCAGCGTCAATGCAGCGTCACCGCCGCGGCGCTTGTGTGTGTCTGTACTACTCAATTTATTTGTTAGTAATGTAAAAAAAAACGGTCAAAATGTCACTTGTGAACACCGGGGCTTAATCCAGTAAAATTGTTACCTAAATAAAATCAAATTCAGGAGTTCTTATTAGTTCTTATTTTTGGTTGAATTACTTACCAAAATATTGCGTTTTTCAAATTTGTTGACTGTTTCGATAATTTACTTAACAAAAAAAAAAAACGAATTAAAAAACTTCTATTTTTGTTTGCCATTAAATTCAAGCACCCTTTTAAGCTGCAGCTAAAGAAACAAGTCTTTTCTTCTCTGGCTAACGTTTCATATAACCTAATGTACATTATGGAAATTTTGTTTATTTTAAATCACTCAAGAGGCTATTATGGCAAAGTTACGAAGATGAATAAGGATATAATTACTTCTGTTTGAGTGGACCAATTAAGTATAATTTAATTAAAACTTCAAGTGACTATATTAACTATGGTAATGCTTTTCGGTGAACCTGAACATTGACCAAAAATGTTGCTTGTGAAAATTGAACAATATTCATAATCTAAGCGGATGATTATATTATAAACTAAGCAAAAGCACCGTTATTGGAGTTAATTAAGTTCCTTTGTACTCCTAGATGTATTTTGAAAAATCCATTCTTTTGCTATAAAGAATATCTGTAAGGAGTTTTATACAATGTTTCTTCTGGTTTTAATATAAAAAATGTTAATCATCTTGTGATCAACAAACTTTGACAATCAATTTGACGTTTGTAATCAATACTTAGAGAGCGACATGAGTGAGCTACACAAGGCGTTTTTTCTTTTGTAGTTCAGAGCTTACGTATTACGAAACGATCGTAAATTTAACGATAGTGCAGACAACGATGGTTGTGAAATGTACCGATTATGTAAAACGAGAAAAGCGTAATCAAAATGTTACCAGACAAAAACGAAAAAATATATTTTTTTTGAAGCACAACAAACTTCACACCTTCCAAAATCAAAACAAGTATCAAGAAATGAAATGAATGACACTTACATAAATTGAACGACAGCCAAATGTCAATTGTAAGAACTTACGAGGATCGTAAATCCGTAACGATTCTCGTTATACGTAATAGGGCCCCTGAACTGCCTTTTTTCTTTTTTACCCCTGAACGTTCAGAGCATCAAATTTGTGTTTCTTTTTTCGTTCTGAACATGTTCTGCGCTAGTTCAGAGCGCGCTTGATAAGCTCAGACTCTGTTCAGAGCTCTTTTCTGAGTTAAAAAAGAAAACGTCTACAGTTGAATCTTAATAACATACACTTTAGGAAAATGAACCTTCGAAGCCAGAAGACTTTTATTATAGCATTCAAGTGAATAAAACGATAAAACTTACTTTACATACGAGTATATCGCCAGCACAGCTGTCATACTTTTTGCTGGCTTCTTTTTTCGACAGCAATTAAATTGTTGTTGTTTTGCTGTGACAGCTACCTGGTAGTCAATAAAACACAGCTTATATTTTGATCTGCAGTTTGAACTGGAGTTGAAGCTGATACCTTATATTTTGTGTGTGTGTCTACATTTAGCTATCTAGGTAGTGGTTTTGAGAGTTTCGTCTAATTATCAGGAGGTACGATCCATAGGAGATATTTCACGTTCCTGCAGAGATCGACGGGTATTTTAGAGAACTCAAATAAGATCTTGAAAGGAAGCAGCAAGCAGGTCTAAGATTTTCGACAATTTGATAATTAACATAGTGCCTATTTCCTTGCTTTGGAGTTTAAAATGTTTCATACATTAAATTTCCATGTCAATCTTTGAATGATAAATAATAATTACTAAAGGACATGGAAAAGAGTTTATATTTTGATCAAAGTCTTAACAGCTGGCTATGTTTACCAAGCAAACTCGGAAAAGTATTATGAGAAACTTATCGTTGAGCTACTGCAATCACAAGAAGTCCCCGCATTGGTCTTTTTCCTTTTTGAACATGATGTCAATACCAACTTTCTAGAAGTAGGTATACAAATATTCTTAAAAAGGTTTTCCCTTGGAGTAAGTTTTTGTTTGTACATCAGCGCAACTCTGTTGCTGACCTAAATGTATTTTCGTCACAAATGTTTTTCTTTTCCAACTCAGAATAACTTTTAGCACCTTATACGAAGCAAACTTTAATTCCTCATGAAAATTAAATCAGTTGGTATGTACATTTGGAAAACTTCTTTAAGAAAGAAAACCAAAAAAAAAAAAAAATCCTTTCCGATTCATCTTCAGAATACATCAAATTCTCTTAATGAATCGGCCACTTTATGTGCGATTCATCATTGAGAATTCATCATTTCTGTTGTATCCGAAAGATACTTTGTTCGCTTGATTATTATTTCACTTGCATACTCGTAGTACCTACAATCCACATACATATCCTTATATTCAACGTCTTGAGTTGGAAAAGAACTTTTTTAATTAGTAAATGTACTTATAATCATCCCTCTGCTCTGATATTACACTCGTAGTCCACAAAGATACATTTCTAAAGATACTTTAAGTGAAAAAGAATTGTGCTCGTGCCAATGATTGATCTTGTTTTGTAATAATAGTCCAGTCGTTTTGAACAAAAAAATTGCCTTTGTTTAAACAGTTTTGAAGAGGTTTTGAATTATTGCCATTTTTAGTTAAAGTGAGAATTTTTCGCTTGAACTATAAGTTTAAAAAATAGAAACTTACATCGAAATCTATGGAAATGGATATTTTCCAAATATTTTCTGGCAAAACTAGCGAATTCTCGAACTATAAGTCTTTGGATCGTTTCTTCAAGAGTATATTTAACGTTTTAAAGTCACATGAGCATGACAAACGAAATAAAAATCTAAATTGGTTTTCACTTTCGACGTGTTCGTATTCGTGTTGGTGTTTGACGACGATGAGCGATGGTAATTAATTTGTCATCGTTAAAATTATTTTTATTGAAAATATGAATAAAAATTCAACAAACACACTCGTAGGTTATCTTGAAAATATTATAAATTAGGTATTTTTTTTGGTTCCGCGTGAAATGATAAATTAAGAACGAGATGTCGTGGTGTTTTTTTTTTTTTTAAGGACTCATTGATGAAGGTAAAAGCCAGCTTCGAAGACCGCACGTCTATGTCATTGAGGAAAAGTTGAATTGGATAGGTTTCGGTGGTATCGTTTTTGGCCGCATGACGATGATTACATAATTTAAATTTTTTTCCTATTCAATCCGCAGATGGTTTTTTAAGGGCAAATAATGGATTCGTTAAAAATGGGGTTTAAAGTACATATTTCTAATTCCGTAATACAAAAATTGTTTAAGATTTTTTTTCTCACTATTTTGATAAATCAATTGAATAACTCAGAATGTTGACAAAACTGAAAGCTGAACACTCAAACTTTTAGAGTCCTTAAAAGTATTTCAAAAGTTCTGTTTTTTTCAAGTACAAGTAGTAGCAGCTGATACTAGTACCTACTTCCGCTTAGCTGTTACTGGTGCTTAAAAAAGTTTAGTACCTACATCACATATTTTAATACTTTTATTAAGTATTCGGTACTAAAATATCTAAGAAGTACCTCAAATACTTGGCTAGTATAAGTGAGTAATATTGTTTCAAATTCACTATGCATTTAATCCTCAGTAC
This sequence comes from Scaeva pyrastri, assembly GCA_905146935.1. NCBI lineage: Eukaryota > Metazoa > Arthropoda > Insecta > Diptera > Syrphidae > Scaeva > Scaeva pyrastri. Next base: position 30,212,826 of record LR989929.1, read on the forward strand.
CTGATGCTTGATCCTTACGATGAAGTAGGTACTTGAAAAATTCTGGTACTTGCATTCTTTACTCCAGTGTGATTTTAGCACTCGCAAGTCATAATTATGTCATCAGCATCACTATAAGAACAGCTCCATGCGACAAAAGACTGTTCTTTAATTTTTTAAAATTCAAACGGTAATATGACATTATTTTTTTTGCCTTAATTATGTCTTAATACTATTTCAAGCAGAACAAAATAGATTTGGTATAGTAAAGTAAAAAAAAAATGTATACTTTGTTTTTATTTACATGAATATTCCTCGTTGAAAATAAATAAATTAATATAATAATTTAAGTTGAAAATGTCATTGATGATGTTTAAAATATGTATATGTACATAAATATGTTCATACATATACTGTTTATAATGCAGAGAAAGAGGAATGTTTATTAATAATTCATAATTATTAGGATGAAGTCTGTTAATTAGAACATTAAATATATCATCATTGTTATGGTTTTTGAAAATAAAATGTGCAAAGAATTGAGACTATGAATGTATGTACATAGGTACTTAATAAAAATGTATAAAAATAAATCAAGATATTTTAATTTTACTTAACTCTTTATAGTACATTATAACTATGGAATACAATTTTTGATTTATTTTAAGAATGAAATTATTTTTCTTGTTGAATTTGAGTCAAATAAAATTTGTTTTATTAAAAAAAGTTCAAAAAAATTAAAACTAAGCTTTTTGTAAAATGTAATCACATTTATTCATTAAAATGCTAGATAATGTGTTTTTAAATAATGCCATTAAAGATTTACTAAGAAACTGTTCCAAAATTCGTTCAGGACATATTTTTTTTTTTTTTGCAAAATCTCAACGAAATAGAAAATCACTTGTTTACATGGGAACGGTTTCTTTTTCAAAAATTTTCAATGTGACCATTTCTTAAATATCTTGGAAGCATTGTCTCTGCTGTAGAAGAAACCGAACTAGACATCGCCAGCCGTATCGGAAAAGCAAAGGCTGCGTTCGGGATGTTGTCCAATGTATGGAGCAATAAATCTATCAGCTTCAACATAAAGCTACGACTGTTTAACTCTAACGTCGAATTAGTTCTGCTTTATGGATGCATCACCTGGAAAATAATAACAACAATAACCAGGAAACTGCAAACCTTCTTCGTTAATAGGTGTCTTCAAAACATCTTAAGGGTTATCTGGCCTAATTGTATCTCTAACGAGGACTTATGTAGTCGAACAGGTCAGGAACCCGTCGATAGCATTATACGAAGGTGCAAGTGGCAGTGGATTGGACACAAGCTTCGAAAAGGTAATGACTGCATTGCGGGCCAAGCAATGCAAGAAGGAATAAGAATTGGCAGACCGAGGAGAACAGTTGAGGAGGAACCTGCGAGATTGGGAAAAGAGTGCAAGGGGGCTAAAGTACATCGCTGGAAACCGTGCACGATGGCGCGTAGGAGTAGTTGTGTCTCGCTAAGAAACACCTAAGGAGGACCTAAGTAAGTAAGTATAAGTAAACTATCAACCGTTTACAATAATAGGAAGATTTTTGAAAAAGATATTTTTTATTGCAACCAAGAAGCAAGACTTCTCTGAGTTCCATTGATGACTTTAAGGACGTCATGTGAAAAAAACATAGGTACACACGGTAAAATAAAAAATACACCAACAATAAATTAAAAATATGTAAATAGATAAAACGCCAGTCGATGTAAACAAAATAATATTTTTCTCAAGTAGCTTCCATTCCCGATCGTTTAAAAACAAACATCTCATCACTAGTCCCACGATTTCGCATTCACACTCGGATTCAACTGTGCAATTTTATGCGAAAAAAAAAAATAAAACAATCAATATTTATACAACAACAAAAACAATTTATCAATTAAAATATGTTTTTATACAAGTACAATAACAATTCTGTAAGACAAATAAGTAAATTATCTTCCCTTCATCATACACATACATATGTATGTATGTATGTAGATAAAAACAAAGACAAATATAACTCGGAGTCGCAGCAAACAAATAACAATAAGTCATATTTCGCGCTAATTAATCACTTTCATTAATTTGTCCAAACGAATGTGTGTAACTAGCAATTTCTCTAGAGAAATCTTTTGGCCTTGGACTGGAAAACAAATAAAATTATTACGACTTTCGTGCGTTCGTTTGTACATCCATATGTACATATGTACGTTAGTAAACAATTGAGATCATAAAAGTTTCGTTAAGTTCTAATCGAGAATTGCACGCAAGCAATTAATGTTAGAAATGAACACATCTTTCTTCCAGATGTATTTAATCAAACAGAACTATCTCATGAATAATATAAAGACAAAGGCACTATAATGACTTATAGAGAGCAGCACTGACGTCTTTATATGCAAGCAAAATTATTCCACCAAATAAATCACCAAAACTCAATTTAACGTCAAAGGACGAGATTATCTTATCTTCTCTTGATATGCAGTTACAAATTATTTTATAACTGGAGAAAAAGGCTTCCTTCCGCTTCCTTGTTCCTGGAGCAACGAACGATTAAAGAATATATTTCAATCGAAACGACCTTAAAGAAGACATTCGCAATGGGTGATAAATTCATCGCCTTTTCTTTTTTTTTTTTTGTTGCTTTATCTTTTTGACAGGAGCTGGTGACAGTACCTAGTAGTTGTTTTCGTAAAATTCATTCATTCATCAAGAAATGACAGTTGACAGATAAAAAGTTGAACATCTCTGTGTAGGTGTTTTTGAGTTGTGAGTTTATGAGGATTGGTGTGTTTTAACGGCACTGGCTCACTCTCAACTTTATGAACTATTTTTTAATTCGCAAGAGTTGTATGTTGAGCACTTTAATGCTCGCGAAAATGACTATTATAAATCTAAAAACGGAATCCAACGCAATGATCTCGACCCGAAACGTCAAACTTTTAAGATAAAATGAGAACTTAACGACCCCAGGTACATAAGATTGACGCCAAATTGTTCTGTCTTGCTTTTATTGACACAAAAATCAGTACCTTACGGAACTCTTAAATTTTTTCTTTCTGAATATGTATCTGTCAAGATTGTCAATTCTGACGGTTTCTACAGCATGTTTGGAGCAGTAAATTAAGACAATTATTTATGTCACGGTCACGTAAAGTTACCTTAAGGTCATCCTAAAAGAAAATTTTAACATTTTTAACGGAGGAAAATAATGTGAATACAGTTTAAAATATCGTAACCGAATACAAAGATTATGTAAAATAGATTAGATATAATTACCATTAAATAATTACAGTTAAAATGGACAATCCTTAAACACTCAATTTTCATGACACATTTGACACATGTCAAACTTAATAAACAAATAGTACACACAACACATGACACCGAGCGATGAAGCTTTTAAAAAAAATTACTTTTATAGTGAATACGAATGCTTTTACAACTAGAACCGATAAGTAAGATTAATTAAATCTTATATATATAAAACAAAGACGGGTTTGTTACAACACTTATAACTCGAGAACTGCCGAACCAATTTTCATGGGTATTGATTCGTTGGAATGGTCTCCACCCCGAATAGCAGGATACATCTTAAAAACAATGAAAATTAACACACTATGGCTCATTTTTGTCTCTGCACTATTGAACACTGTACTATGCCAAATAATATATTAAAAAAATGTTTTTTCCTTCAATATTTTAAATTTAATTGCTTACGAAATTAAAAGTCTTACAAGTCTTATTTCGACGCTGTAGGCATTTTGTATAACAACGCTGTTCGAAAACATACATAATCTTAATCTTAAATATAATGTTTTAATAAGAGTTCTCTTTCAACTCATTCGCTTTAATATTATATAATATTGTAAAACGGCAAGTATGACCGTTAGAAGAACATGCGATACCTTATGTATTTTATTCTTTTCAGTTAATCATAAGCTATATTATTTTTAGAGTTATGTAAGCAGATCATTGCTCATCGTGCTGTTGCTATGTGAACATTAAATACATTGTATAGAAAAGTCAGTTGTGTTTTCTTAACTTATATGTTTTGTGTGTTAAACTGTGACCATCCTTACAGATCAGAAGTGGGATCAAGAACTTCTTTTAAACTAAATAAATTGGAAGTTATAATACGCCATTGGAAAAACTGTGTTTTCCTAGTGAAATTGTGAAAGATGGATAGGCCAATAAAAGATAGAGTGAATTTTTTTTTGTGTAACGCCACTGTTAACCAGCTTAAAGAAAAACTAGGTGCCTTGGAACTTGTGACATCTGGCACGAAACCAACTCTATTGCTCCGTCTCCAGGACGCATGGGAGAAACTATCAGCCGATGAGCTACAGCAACATGTGCCTCCTTTGACTGAAGAAGATGAGTCATCGTCGTCGTCGATAGGAGTAGAAGAGGTGAGAGCAGATGTGGAGCCAGCAGATGAAAATGAGGTTCTTACCGAAGAGAATGATCTGGACCAACAGATAGATCATCTACGTCAGCAACTTCTTAAGAAGCAAGAAATTGCAAAGCTAAAAAAACAATTAGCTGATTTAACTTCGGTGGAACATTCATCAAAATCTAAAATTCCAGTTTTCCACTTCAAAGACATCGAAGAATCAATTCACCATTTCAGCGGAGACGACAACTTCTCAATTGAAAAGTGGCTTACCCAATTTGAAGAGTGTGCCGATGTTATGGAATGGGACTCTAAAATGCGTTTCATCTATGGTAAGCGTCTCCTCAGTGGCACAGCAAGACTTTTCCTGAGAACTGTTTCTCTAAAAAACTGGGAAGCACTTAGGTTCGCTCTTTTGGAAGAGTTTTCTAATAAAGTAACACGTGCCGATATACACAACCAACTTCGAAGCCGAAAGAAGAGACGTGATGAATCTTTCCAGCAGTACATTTTTTCCATGCAAGAAATTGCTTCACTTGCAGAGGTAGAGGAGACAGATTTGTTACAATATATTATTGATGGCATTCCGGATTTGCAAACCAACAAAATGATCTTGTATGGAGCGAACGACATAAGAGAGTTAAAGTTCTTCATGAAAAAATATGAAAAAATGAAAGCTCTTATGCCATCTTTCACTAATACGTCATCAGCAACAAGAAGCCGTCCATCAACTGAGCAAAAACCTGTTATGCCTTACAGAAACATCAGGTGTTTCAATTGTAACAGTAATGGCCACTACAGCACAAACTGCCCAAAGCCAAGACGACCTAAAGGACCATGTTTTCAATGTGGGAGCCATGAACATCGTGCAGCAGAATGTCAAACCAAACCAGCAGCAGCAGTTTGTACAGTTCAATCACAAAGGCCCGATAACGAGGATGATGAAGAGCAGGTGGATTCGAGCCAGGTTATTTGCGTTTCTAATAATAACTTTGAACATCACATTAGGTATTGTTTTAAACAAAACGAAGATCCAGCAACAAATTATTCCACAACATTACTCACTCTTTTGGACTCTGGAAGCCCCATAAGCTTCATACAGCAGCGTTTTGTGCCAACCTTTTTGTCAACAACCGTGCATGCAGATGACTACAAATTCACTGGCATCAACAACAGCCCGCTTAAGGTATTAGGTAGCGTAAATACAAAAATTTATTTTGAAAATAACTCAATTATATTAAATTTATTTATTGTAAGTAATCATAGCATGAAATATCCAGTAGTTTTAGGTAGGAACTTTTTAGAAATTAACAATATGAAATTGACAAAAACTAGTGAAATGTTTGATGTAAATGTAGTAAATAAACAGGTTCAAATTTTCAATGAGAGCGACGTTTCAAATAACAAAAGTGAAGATTTTGAAAACCAAATTTTAAACATCGATGTCTTTGACGATGACAATTCAGTCAATAAAAGTTCAATAGAAAAAATACGTATTAATGAAATTTTGCCATATGATATTAAAAATAAAGTCATTAAGATGGTTCTTGAAGCCTATTCCCTGAAGTCAAAAACACCGAACACAATTTTATCCACTGAAGTTAAAATGGAAATAAGATTAAACAAAGATGAACCTTTTTTTAGTACTCCGCGGAGGCTTCCATATGCTCACAAAATCGAGTTGAAAAAAATCCTGGACGATTTGATACAACAAAAAGTAATTCGGGAAAGCAATTCGCCATACTCTTCCCCGATTGTACTTATTCGTAAAAAAAACAATTAGTTCCGTCTTTGTATTGATTATCGCGTCTTAAATAAACACACGTTGAGAAACAATTATCCGTTGAACTTAATAGAAGATATTATTGATAGGTTAGATAATAAAAAATACTTTTCCATCTTAGACTTACAGAGTGGATTCTATCACGTTGAAGTAGCTGAGAACAGCATTCAATTCACCTCTTTTGTCACGCCTTTTGGACAGTATGAATTTTTGAAGATGCCATTTGGGCTCAAAAACGCTCCAGCGGTTTTTCAAAAATTCATTAATCGCGTCTTTAAAGAACTTATTGATAAAGAAATTGTCCATGTATATATGGATGACTTACTTATAGCAAGTGAAACTTTAGAACAACATCTCGACTATCTGGAAAAGGTTCTGCGCCTCAGTTCAAGTTACGGTCTAAATTTGCGGTTAGATAAATGTAAATTCTTTTTCGAAGAAATATCGTTTCTGGGTTATACGGTTAGTGTCAGTGGTATTCGTCCGAATACTGAAAACTTACGCGCGGTTGCTGATTTTCCGCTACCCAAAAATCAAAAAAATGTCCAAAGCTTTATTGGTCTCTGTTCATATTTTAGAAAATTTATTTTAAATTTTTCTATTTTAGCTAAACCTTTATATGATCTCTTACGAAAGGATTCTATGTTTGTTTTTGGATTGGAGCAACTTAACTGCTTCGAAATTTTAAAAAGGAAATTGTTAGAAGCACCTATATTAGCGATTTACAGCCCACACAATGAAACTGAATTACATTGTGACGCCAGCAGTGTAGGATTCGGTGCTATACTTCTTCAACGCCAAAAAGACGGACAATTTCATCCTTGTTCGTATTTTTCGAAAAGAGCTACAGACACTGAGTCACGATACCACAGCTTTGAGCTCGAAACGCTTTCCATTATTTACGCCTTGAGGAGGTACAGAATTTATCTTTCTGGAATTCAGTTTAAGATTGTGACTGACTGCCAATCTTTGGCTCTTACATTAAATAAACAGTTTTTGAACCCCAGAATATCCCGCTGGGCTTTGGAATTGCAGGACTTCGACTATACAGTTCAACATAGGTCCTCTGAGCGCATGTCACACGTTGACGCGTTAAGTAGATGCACTAACGTTATGGTGGTGGAAGAGAGTTCATTCGAGTTTGCGTTGGCGGCAGCTCAAAAACAAGATTTAAGCATCTCCAAATTAATACCTCAGTTAGAAACACAAGAAAATAGTTTATACGATTTAATTGATGGTCTCGTTTATAGAAAGCTGAATGGGGGTGTGAGGTTTTATGTTCCAAGTCAAATGGAGCAACAGGTTATTCAAAAACATCATGACTCGCTTTGCCACCTTGGCGTGGATAAATGTTATGAATACCTAAAAAAAGTTTATTGGTTTCCAGAAATGAAACAAAAAATTAAAAATTACATCCATAACTGTCTAAAGTGTATCTATTTTTCGCCAAAATCTGGAAAAGCAGAGGGAACATTGCACAATATTCCAAAAGGAAATATTCCCTTTGACGTTATACATGTTGACCACTATGGTCCTTTGTCGTCTTCTCGAAGCGGTAGGAAGCATTTGCTTGTCGTAGTAGATGCTTTCACAAAATTCATAAAGTTGTATGCTGTTAATACAACAAAAACCTGTGAAGCCATTAAATGTTTGAAGTCATATTTTTCAGCTTACAGTCGACCACGTATGCTTGTGTCGGATCGAGGCACTTGCTTTACCTCCCAGGAATTTAGTACATTTTTATCCGACAACAACATCCTACATAACAAAATCGCAACTCTGTCCCCACAGTCAAATGGACAGGTTGAAAGGATAAACCGGGTCCTAACACCTATGCTTTCTAAAGATTGTGAGGAAAGTTCAACAAGTAACTGGTCGGAGAATTTGGCAAAAGTCGAGTACGCGTTGAACAACACCATTAATAAAAGCACTGGTTTCCCGCCCAGTATGCTGCTTTTTGGTATCACTCAGAAGGGTGAGTTTTGTGACAAAGTTTTTGAGCATTTAGAAGCTTCTGGCGTAGACCGTGTTGATTTAGTTAAGGCAAGAGAACAGGCTTCGAAAACGATACTTAAACATCAAGAGTACAACAAACAATACTACGATCAAAATCATAAACGTCCTAAAATTTATCGAAAAGGTGACTTCATAATGCTAAAAAATATCGATACTACTCCTGGTGTCAATAAAAAATTGTTAGCTAAATTCCGAGGGCCTTACGAAGTCATCAAAGTTTTGGCCAACGATAGATATAAGGTAAAAGACATCGATGGCATTCAAGTGTCACGCGTACCGTATAGTGGGATATGTTCCCCCTCTAACATGAAACCTTATGTTTCAGAGCTAACAGAAAATTGAACCTAAATTTTTATTACATACATATGTATATAAACTTAAAATTTATAAAAAAGAAGAGATTTACATAAATGTGCAATCGCAAAAATCGTATTCATGTCTTTCATGTTCGCAAATATAACACAAAAGAAATTCAAAATATTTATGTATTGTCATGTATTAATTTGATTATTTTTTTAATATCATGAAATAAATATACTCGAAATAGTTTTTATTTTCAATATATGTATTATAAATAAAAGTAAAATAAATAATAATAATAATATTATAATCGAGACGATCATAAGTCAGGTATGGCCGAGCTGTAGGCATTTTGTATAACAACGCTGTTCGAAAACATACATAATCTTAATCTTAAATATAATGTTTTAATAAGAGTTCTCTTTCAACTCATTCGCTTTAATATTATATAATATTGTAAAACGGCAAGTATGACCGTTAGAAGAACATGCGATACCTTATGTATTTTATTCTTTTCAGTTAATCATAAGCTATATTATTTTTAGAGTTATGTAAGCAGATCATTGCTCATCGTGCTGTTGCTATGTGAACATTAAATACATTGTATAGAAAAGTCAGTTGTGTTTTCTTAACTTATATGTTTTGTGTGTTAAACTGTGACCATCCTTACAACGCATATTTTAAACCGCCGCGCCGCCGTGTTTTTGAACTAATTAACTGACAGTTAATAGTCACAGTTGACATTAAACATCAATATTTATTATTATCGATAAGAAAATACAAAAAGTGTCCTTTTGGAAGTATGATCAAGACAAACGGTTGCCACTTTTCAAATCTGAATTTCTTTATTGAAATAATTTAGACTTGCTAAATAGCACTGTTTAAAAAACAGTCATAACATTGAAGATTTAAGTTTAGAATGGTCGAATTGAATTTTTGACAAAACGGCCACAGTACCTAAATCCATCGTCTCTCGAAAGAGTTGGTAACATTTTTAAGACTGTATTAGTTAATCTCTAGATCTACTGAACCGACTTTTAAAATTCTTTTACCAATGGAATTCTAGCTACTATATATTTTTGATAAATTGGATATGGAAGGAAGCAGAAAATAGTGCCTCAAGGGAAACATAGTGAACAAAATATAAAGTCCATTTATAGGTTTTTATGCTGGATTGAAGCTGGTATTTTCATGCCATCTATTTTGTAAAGGCTTTTTGAATCTTAAAATCTAATCAAATAAGTTGCTATTGTTCATGGTCCTATGATTCATAGGACCACTATGATGTGGTCCTGTATGTGAAGAGAAAAGATCTAGGAGACCATTTTATTTCGGAAACAAAAAATTAATGGCGTTTGCAGAATTTTAAAAGTCATTAATCGAATTGAGATTACAAATTGAACTCATTGGTTAAGTTATGAATGCCAAAACTTTATTAGAATCTGGATATGAAGATTTAAAGCAATTTCATTCACACACAAAAACAGTGCAGAACAACGTCTGCGGGGTCAGCTAGTAATTTATAAAGTACAACAGAGAAGAAACACGTTCAGTGACAACAAAAAAAACAACAATTTTTACTGAATGCATTCCGTTGTGTCTACAATTGACGTTTCAATAAGCACTGATTTTTTCAAAAGGTTTGTTTGTTTGCACCTTGAAAAATATTCTTAAAATTTTGCAAATCTAAATTTTTGTACAATTCATTTAATTAAAACCTGATTTTTTTTAATGTGTATAAAAGCTGTCAAAAAACAGTGCTACCAACTTTCAAATCTTTTTCGAGATTTTGGAAAAAGGATAAGTCAAATTTAATTATATTATAAAACAAATATTCTTTTGTTATTCTGAAATCCACCAGCACCCTAACATTATTACACAACAAAAAGGGTTAGAATGTTAAGAATGTGATTTATTACGCCTATTGGTTGATTTAAGGCAAACACAATTATTATGTGTATTGGCATTGTGGTGAGTGCCTTTAATACAATGATAAACATTGGTTGAATAGAATTTTATTGTGTGTGTGTGTGTTTGTGTTAGCCAAAAAAAAGGTTAAGAGTTTAAGACAAGTATGTATATGTACATATGTATGTAGCTGTACGAATGATCTTTTATTTTTGTATATTTGTTGGTTTTCCCATAACACCTCAATTTGAAAGAGTTGAAAGATATAATGGATTGTCAAACACATTAACCATAGTAAAAAAAACCTCAAGAGGGGGTAGGAGGTGATTTGTTTGTAGGGGATGGCTTGAGGTGTTGAAAATTCAAAACTCGATAAGTTTCAAGTTTTTTTTTTTTGTTTGTGTTTCGCATTAATCATTAAATAAAAATACGTTACGTAACATACAAATGATACAAACATTATTTAATTTTTATACTTTAAAAGGATGCGATCCATTGTTTGATATAAATAACTTCCTAAAAAAGAAATATTATATTTTAGGTATTAAATATATAATTCATCATATTAAATTGTATTCTTCCAAGCTTAATACTTCAATAACAACGTATTTAAACAAAAATCTCTAAATACAATTCAATGTGTACGGAAAGAATAAGATGTCAAAGATGAACAATTTTGAGTCAATCAAAGCAAATTCCTTAAATTTACAACACCCGAATATAGACAAACAACAAAAATGCCGCCATCAATCCTTAACTGTCAGTGCACAAAAATTATTTACCAATGACTTAAAGAGCAAATTCAAAAGACAAATGGAAATAGTTAATTTGACAAGCAAAATGTCACTTTATACTATTGATTATCAGAAGAATGTATTGTCCAACTCCAACTCAATCCTTTGTCACTGAAAGATATACAAATTGACAGTTAAGTTTTTTTTTCTTTCTTTTAATCTTATTCTCTAATTAGTTTTTAACTTTGATTAACATCTTCATCTTCTCTTTATTTGAAAAAAAATGAAGACGGGAAAACATAACAATGCAAATGGAAGTAGTTGTCATTTGATTAACAAAGACGTTTGTTAAAAATTTAATAGATTGAGGACTTTTGAATGAACTGAATACTGTGTTTGGTTCTAAAATGTAACAGGGACGCTAGACTAAGTTTTAATTCCTGTTTTAATCACTCTGCTGACTTTTTATTGACAGTTTAACACTTTTAAACTATAAAAGATTAATTTTATTGAGGTGACTACTTTTGACCTACAAGTATCAACTTTTATTTAATGATTGAAAAGAAATAGAAAAGTAGGACAGGCATTGTTTTTCTTTTAATGAGTGAGAGCTATGTATACATATCAAATGAAATGATGAAACGTCAAAAAGTAACGTACATTTTATCACCACCTATTTAATTTTATTACATTAAATACTGTCTCTCTCTGAAGACACTTCTTAGCAAAAGTTTATTCAAAACAAGTTCAAAAAAGTATTTAAAATAAAACAAAAATCAATTTCGTCAAATTCGAAGTTTGAGAAATTGTTTCCAAATACACAAAAGCAAAACAAAGTTGATATCATAAATATTTAACAGGGGTGATTGACCCAGATTTTTGTATTTCAATTAAATACTCTTGATTTTTAATGAAGACACATTTGAGGACTTAAGTATATAAGTCATCGGTCTAATGTCTTAGGGTGGGTTCTTTTTTGTGACATTTACCAATAATTTAAAATCAGGACCAGGAGAGTTCGCAAAACAGGTTGTTCAATGAAATGGGGGATTTTTTTTTGTTGTTGTTGGGCCATTCGTGTCCATTAAAAACCAGAGAAGAAGAAGAAAATTAAAAGACGAAATTGTCTATAATAAATTCAAATCATTATTTGTTTAATTTGATCCCCCATAGTTACCTACAAAACAACTAAGGGGACCAACCACCACGGCATGGCACCGTTTTCCGAGAAGATAAATTGAAAATAATAGATGAAGTTTATGGATTATTCTTGAAGTCATTAATTAATTACTTGACTTTCATCCAGAATAAACAAAAACAGAAAACAAAAAACAGACAGCAAAAATTTGGACATAAATAACAAACAAAATTTCAACGTCAAAAAGCGTCAAAAATAATCTGTGAAGCTCAACAAACAGCAACTGGATGGAGACACCACTTTATTCGTCGTTCCTTAAATATGTCGTGATCTATTTATTACTTGTTGTTGTTATTTTTTTTTTTTTCTTGTACTTTTTTCGCACATTTATAAAATGAAAGTAAATGAATCAAATTGTAGAAATAATTTAAGTTTCAAGACGAACATCATAAAATATTAATCAAAATGAACACCACGGTGGAGGCGCTGCTGTCTTCCATCATACAGATTCTCAAAATACTTTGACATCGAAAAAATATCTACTTGCTGACACACAAAACGCAACAAGTTGAACCCAAGGCACACATACGTATGTACATACATGCGCCAGATTCCGCAGTCTTCCGCACGTTTCCTTGTGGCCTTCAGTTTTTTTTTTTTTTTTGTTTTTTTTTATGTTTTTGTGGAGGGAGACCTTTTTTTCGACCAAAAACTGTGAAAAGTGAAGGTCCTGATGCGCAGGACAGGCCCAGTAAAAACTCTCTGTGTAAATTCATAAAACCCATCAGCCCCGCACCAACCCCACCAGACCCATCAGGGCCATCAGGCCCGTCAGGCAGAGGAACTGCTGATGATTTGGAACGTGCTTACAGGGTTAACTCTGATGGCACACACAAAAAAAGCACACAACAACACAAAATATCAGACCACTGAAAATGGATGAATATAGGCTCTTTATGACTTTCATTCCTTATCCTTACACAATTCACCAGAGGATAACCTCCAACCATTTTTAACCTCAATTTAAAAAAAAAAAAAAAAAAAAAAAAGGGAAAATTTAACCTATACGAGGTCTGTTCTATGTACCGTTACTTGAATATAGGGTTTGGCAGGGCATTATGTAATTGGTTTGACTTTGTCGAAACACAATTTCGGGTTCCATTTCGATTTTGTATTTTGGTAGTTTGATGGAGACGAGATTTTTCTTCATCGCAGATTAGAATTTACTTTCCTTTCCTTTTGTTTTGTTTTTTTTTTCTTCTCCTTCGTTTTCCTTTTTATTCTATTGAAACAAAAGGTTCATTGGAAAATTTACTTAATGTATATAAATAACCTTTTTTTTTGTTACTAAAGCATGTACCTGAATCACATATTAAAATCTTTGGATACAAATCTGTGGCCTTATAAATTCTGCCGGAAAGAAATAGGAAAAAAAAAATGAAAACAATTTTCAAGGAAATATATTTGTCAACGAATTTAGTCAATAGTGTGGGGGGTAATGTTGCTGAAATAAGATTTAATTTTGTTCAGAATTTAAAATTGAGTTTTGGAAGTTTTTTTTTTTTTTTATTTATCCTTGAAGTGGATCTCAAGTTGATCGGTTCGGAATTTAAAAAAATTGTTTATTACGAACACATTAATATAGAAATTGACTTCATCGCTAAAAATTTAAATTTTGACTACTGCAGAATCCGTTCAATCCAGTGAACTCGTTGTTTCACCACGAAAGACAATTTTATCATTTTCTGGTGTTGTTTTATGGTACATCTGTAGAAAAACATTCTAAATAAATGACAGTCAATTTGACAGATGTAGCTCCAAAAATTGGCCGCAATCAACAGTCAATCAATTCACATTCGTTTAAGTTAGGACATAATAAAAAGAGAAGATATCCTGACAAAAATAATTATATAAGGCAGTAAGGGCCTACATTCATGTATTTTATATCGATTCTTCATTGCATTATAAAATAAATTACTTTTATTAAACGGTTCAATATATTCATCAATCCTGTTATTCGTAACTTCTAGTCCATTAATCTGTTTCGCTGATTTTTTTTTTTTTTTCATTATATTCTAGGTTCACGTTCTTGTTCCTCGAATTTGGTGAAAATGGAATTTCTTCTATTCGACGTCATCAAAACCGCATTTCGGCTTATTTTACAAATAGTGTTTTATTGAAAAAAAAAACAGTAGTATTCCGCAATGCATCTCTGTAAATGTTCACGTCTTTAAATCCTGCATTTAAGGTAAAAGTTTAATCAAACATTTCGCGATCTTCAAAATTTAGTAGGAGTAAATTATGAAATTATACACAATGGAATTTGAAAGGGAAATAATTTTTCAATTTTCGAATATTCACTTGAAATATTTCTGATAAAAAAAGTGATATTGAAAAATCCCAAGCGGTAGGTTCTTTGTACTAGTTCCAAACTACTGAATTTGTAAGGAAAAATATTTGGTTAACAAATTTGAACATTAAACTAGTTTTTAAGAATTTTCCAATTGCCTCCTACTTACTGAGTAATTTATACCAAATAAATCTAAAATCTAAATCTTCTATGTATGCATACCTACATAAATACATACACACAGGTATTTATTATTATTTATTTTGGTTAAACGAATAATGCTGCACGAATTTCCTATTCCATTATAATGTATTGTGGTTTTAGGAATTCTTTTTATAAAGTAATGAAAATAAATTCGGAAATTTACAAATACAAAATTCTCATGAAAAAAAATATCGATTACATTTTATTAGTAGTTTAATTCATAACAACGTTTTTAATCGTGATAGCTTAACAAACTCCGCAGAATTGAAAATATACAATAGAAATATTTTTCAATTTTAAAACGATGAGAAAACCAAAAAATCCTCCACAGTTTTATCATTAAAAAATGTCCTCTTAAAAAATATGATTTTCGTGGGTGTTTGAATGTGATTTTATATGGTCACCCTAAAGTTTTCATGAACACCCTATACTTTTACAATAAAAAAAAAAACATATGAATAACAAAAACAGATTGTTATTTTTATTATAGCCTTTAAAAAATATTCCCCGAGCAATTTTGCACGGTCCATGGTCCTTAATCAACTCAAATAAATAAATTCGACAAAATACTTTCGAGACACTTAAATAACTATAAAATGTATATATGCAATAAAAAAATATATAAAATATAAAAAACACCAAAAACCTCGGGCAACAGCAATATTTTTTTTTTTTTTAATGAAGTAGATAAATTTTATGTTTTATCTTATGATGTCGTAGTTTGAAAATAAATAATATTCAGTATAAGGTCACACGTAGTTGTATTTTATTTGTGGTAAGTCCTATTGATGAGTTTATTTTTATTAAAATTAAAAAAATTAACGTTTTTTAAATATATGAACACATTCAGAAATAATAACAACACCAATTCCCACATATGAAAATTTATTTCCCCTCAAATATAATTCCAATGAAATGACCGTGGAAATTTTTATACAAATCGATGTCACAACAAAGTTTATCATTCGACCATTTTTGTTTTCGAGACTCCATTACTTGTCCTTAAATGGAACACCATGGACATCACTTTATAGATTGCAAGTAAAAAAAAAAAACACATAAACCAATTGACCGTAAAAATGTTGTGTGGATGTTAACAGTATTTTGCCCAACAGACCAGAACTTGATTGAACACACACACACCCAATAGTTGTTAACAAAGAAATTAAGTGAAACACTATATAACGGATTTAAGTGACCAAAACCACATTACCACAGTTTTGAAATTGTGTGCTGGAAGTTTGAACTTTAACTGCATCAAATTTTTTATTAAATTTTTAATTTATGTATGTTGTAGGTTAGGTAGGTTTGTCACTAAACTTTAACATTTATGTGGATGAACTCTAAACTTTATTTGCTAATTAATTAAACCATCAGGTATCTATATATTGTAAAATAAAAGGACATTATTTAAAAACTTATGTAATTGAATTGAAAAAAACAAGCAACTATCATTCTTCAAAACTGAAAGAAGAATTCAACTAAAACGAATGTCATTTCCTATTCATTGTTTTTCTTATAAAGTTTTGACAGTACTTAATCCACCCGGACAAATACACAAGCGAGTAAACTTCATACTGTAAATTGCTTGTCAAATTATACTCGCTTTTAAACGGTTCTACTGTCTTCAAAAAAAAGTCTTAACGAGTTGAAAAGTGAAGCAGGCAACTCCCTATCGATAATATATTACTCATGTAGCCTCTTGGTTAAAGTAAATGAAAACACCAATACCAAAGGTGAGGTTCAACTAAATACAGTTATATTTCACTATTGTCAATTGGCATAATATGTGTGGAAGAAATTGCCCAAATTGACAAAGATGTCATTGTCGAAACGTGAAAAATTTCGACAGATACAAATTTTCAGAATATTCTTACAGCTGTGTCACAATTTTGACAGACGAAAATGTCGATTTAACTGCTGTGTTATGTGATCGTATAAAATAATGACTCTTTTAATGTGATTCAACTTGACGTTTTAATATTTCATCTAGATCCCACAAATTAAACAAAATAAATAATCTGTCTCACTTCTCTGTCTCTTTTTAACTAACGTAATACAATGATGAGATGTCAAAATGAGTCGTTTCAAGAGAGACAAATGTCAAAACCGTCTACGTAATTGTTAAATGTGTCAATGTAGCACATACATACCTACACTTTTAAAATTCTACAAAATTGTGGTACTTTTTAGCCAGTTTCTAGCATTTTTATTCTTTTATAGGTATACTGTCATAAAGTGTCACATTTTTGACGTATTGAATCACTATGTCGTACATTAGTACTCATAGCATACTTATGTCATGCATATGTCACATTTAAAACTCAATGAAACTAAAAACTAATACTCTCACAAAAGTAATCAAAACCAAATAAATTTACACACTGTATCACATAATAATTTGACAAACAGTCACATAAGTGTCACTACTTGCATATCAACTTTATTCATTAACTAGAAACACATCACTTAAGAATTGTGCAGTTTGACAGAGATTATGTTAAATAAGGTAATTTACCCATCCACACAAGTTGTGAATACAAATAACTTTCACTATAAATCACAATTCACATATAAACAAAAAACAACAATCATAGTAAACATTCGTATTTTATTCCAATAACTGGAGATAAATATTTAAGAAATTTTATACTTTAATTATAAATGTTTATATATACTTATAAAAACACATGTAAAAGAATTCTCAAAAAATATAATAAAATTTTGTTTAAAACACCATTTACTTTTTAACTTCTCATTTAAACTGAGCTTTTTTTCAGCATTATTTTTAATTAAATTTTAATAAACATAAATGTTGAAATCAGCATAAAGCTTTTCATTACAATTCATCACAGTTTCATTTTCTGTAGAATATTGTATACAATCTCGTGGCAATTACTGAAAAATCCTACCACCAAGCAGGATATTTTCTTAAATCTGATATTTTGTTTTAATGGGGATATTTAAAATTATGGCTCACTCGGGCGTATACGTAATTTTATTTTTTATTCATTTTATAGATATATAGAAATTAAATGGCTACAACGATGACACTCTTGACGAACATTTTTGACCATCAAAAAAAACACACACACACACTCGAGTTAAGAATATAATATTCTTATTAATGTCTACAAAATAGCAAACATTAAATTCAACTGTCTCAAGGACATTAAATAAAAACATAACAAAAAAACATGAAACGAAAAGAAAAGAAACAGCTGCAGAAATAAAATCCTTTATGCATCTGTAAAAAGCAAGTGATTTTATATGTACGCAACGCATCACACACACACACTACTGTGCTACATTGTTGCAACAATTTTGTGGTAGTTTTGGTAAGTTCGTTTGTATTTATCGTTCACAGCGAGTGCTTTTATGGACGAGAGAACACGTTTTGGATTGAAAAGAGGGTCCTGCAAAAGTGATTTAAAAAAAAAAATAATAATAATAAGAGCAAGGGCAGACATTTGCAAATTACAAAATGTTTTTGTCCGCCTGAGAGAATCAAATTTAGAAAATTGCGAATTGTAATCTTGCCCATGGCTAGTCAAGGTACTGTCCGCTTTACTCGGAAGCCACACGAGCGAGCAGCCCCTAGCGCAAGATCAAAAGTCCTTACAGAATATTTTTTTCCGAAAGAAAAATAAAGAACGTAAAAATAGTTAGTTGAAAAACTTTTTATTTTGCTACTAAGTGTCGATTTGCTCGCTCGAGTGGTTTCATTCGAATTCATAATCGAAAATCTTGAAAATTTCTAACGTCCTTTTTACATAAATCACGGATCTACAATTCTGATTGGAAACTATATTCGTGCATGTGGTTGTGAATGTTAATTAAGTAAAATTATGAATAAAGAATAAAATACCCTTTAAGAATATTAAATCGATTTTTTTTTTTAAATTCAAATCAATTTTGAGTGTAGAAAGTTTTTGAAACATCCCTTTATTATTTGTATACACGTCAACTCTAGTACTCTATGGATTTTCACCATTTTACAAGAAACAGAACTGTTCTCTAAAAATTAAAAGAATTTAAAGCAATGTGTTCTGGGAATAACCCCATCCCCCGTGTGATACATCTCAAATCTTGGATTTTTTTTTTGTTTTTTTTCTTTTTGTGAGAAATTTTAAAATTCTATGATAGTAGCAATAAGTGCTTCATAATTTTGATGATCCATCAGCGAGTAAGCCTGTACGGGGTTTGTGTAATATTTAAAGAGCTCTATCTCACGAACCACTTGTGCTATATTTCAAATAGAGGGAATTTGAAAATTGACTGAGTTACTTCCTGTAAAAAGGATTCCATGCCTTAGAATTTCACTGGGCACTACCATGGCATTTGATTCTGTTCATTATGAAGTAATTTGAAATTTCCGTGAATCCGAACAAAAATTTGGTAATTAAAAACTGAAAGACTTTATTAACCTCAGCACAAATTAATATAATCTACCAAATTAAAATTTAGTATTCTTAATAAAAAAAAAAATGTTTGGTCTCGAATGTTAAACAAAAAGGATTTGTTATAACACAAGAGAGATCTATCTTGTCATTTTCAACAGTAAACTTCTTGATAGTCAGTGCCTTAAAACATCACTGTTTTTAAGTGCATATACTTATATATATACAAAAAAAAGTTCCTTAGTCTCTGAAAATGTTTCGAGTCAAACTGAATAAATAATGACAACTACATTATTTCAAAAAAATTCGAATATTTTGGATTTGATTATTGATTTCAATAAAAAAGAATTATTATTAAAATAAATCGTTAACCTAAAATAAAAACAAGACAAGGGGAATACATCAAATTTTAATGACGAATATTGACCTTGATATTTTTTGTAAGTGGCAACAAATGGAGAAAATTTAATTGAAACAAAACAAAAAAATATATCGAAAGGAAAGTAAAATAGCGAACATGATATGTACCTCGCAAATCGGAAGATATTATCTTACTTGGGCTTAATTTGTTTTTTATCTTCTTTTTTTTTTGTTAAAAAACCTTAAAACAGTAGGTAAAGATTTTCGACTTCTTTAGTTACAACATTGGTTAGAGATACATTTTAAAAATAAGAACAAAATCAACACAGCTTTCACCTAAGTGTTAATTAAGGTTCATGGGCTCAAGATGAACTAATCAAATCCGAATAAAACACTTAAAGTCAATCATAATAAATAAACAGGAAATATAATATTTTATAAATGTATACTAATTCCCCAAAAGAAATTTGGAGTAGATTCAATAAAGAAGATAAGAAAAATATTTTCTAATATTTTTTTTTTACATTTAATTAAAAATTAGTAATGTTTACTATTTATTGTCATAAGAGAGTTACGAGTTTGTCGAACAAAGTTCGAGGGCCGGTGGAGTAGTTTACAATACCAACATGTTTACAGAGTGATGTTTGTAATTTTCAAAATAAGTAATTGGTTTCTAACTACATAATTTCAAATTATGAAGGTACTCTAAAAAATTGATTAGACTGTTCGTTTGACAAATACAGGAACAGGGTGGTGTTTTAACTGGCGTCAATTAATGTAATTCGGCTCATTAAAAGCCTCAAAAACCGTAAAACTATAATGACTATTTTCAACAAACTTTAAAAATATACTCCTTGAGTAATAGAATCGATTTATTACCAGGTCTTTGACATGCAATTAAATTTATAAAATTTACCTTAAAAAAAAAAAAAACCTATTGAGATTTGAGAGTCAGAAAATAGTGGTTTAACAACTTATGTATCAATTTTTTCTTTTCATTGAAAGTCTATACATGTAGAATGTGATTGAAATGAAAAATTAATTTAAGATTCTTAGTTTACTTGTTCAACAGTACAACAAGGTCCTTTTTCTATTCCAGACTCTTTTTCTTCTCTAATGAACAGCAGCTCATTTTCTGCTCAACACCTTAAATAATCAAGGTTTCGAAAGTCACTTTTTCTTTCTAAGAAACAAATTAATTGTGTTTATTAAAGAGTCACGACAAATTAAACAACGTTAAGGAAATTTTGGAATGATCCTCTAACTTTTCCAAAAATTTCAATTCAAAATGTGTTTTTATTGCGTTCCTGATGCCTTAGACAGAGTACCTATCTGTCTAGCTCAAGGGCAATTAAAATTGCGTAAAACATGAATTTGCTACGTACAAGAAAAACGGACTCAAATTCTTCAACCTTATTCATCAGTAAAACGCGCCTTAATCAGCAGACAAACAGTACCAACTGATGTTGTTTTATTCGACCTATAAAATCCAAATTAATGAAAAACAACCTCCACCTTTGTATACAAAGAGTTGTTAATCGTATATATGTCATCATAAAACAAAACAAAAAAAAAAACAATACAATTCACATTTTGAAATGTTGTACTTTGCATTGCTCGAAGAGTAAATGCTTTAATTTTCTAGATGAACAAATAAAACAACTATATCCTCGAATTTCATACTGCTTACGATTACGAGTACATACATATATACATACATCCCGTTTCCCGTGTTTCCCGTTCACAAAATAAAATATTACACGCGCATGTCCTATTTATATAACTTAAAAGCCTAAACAAACATTTGCAGACAAATAAAGCGTTGAAGCACATCATAAATTAACATAAAACTATTAAATTTAGGCAATGTACCAACCAACCAACCTACCATCCAACCATCAGCAACGGGTTCCAGGAGAGATTCATGGATATCCATATTTATATGTCTAAAAATGTTATGAATATAAAACCGAAAATATTTTCTGTTGAAGAACAAACAACTTACTCGTAGAACAACGAACAACAAAAATAAAAATAAAAACAATTGCATAACTTCCAAGATATGATAAAATATATCGAGGAAAGACAAAGTTTTTCCCAAAAAGGAAATTCAAAATCTGTAAGTTTCCTTCCCCTTAATAACAAACGACATAACAGTATAACACTGACGATGACGATGATGAGGACGAGGACAACCAGCGACAACCAACGACAACCAACGACATCCAACGACGTCGACGAAAACGAAAACGACAAAAACAACGAAGGCAAAAGGAATTGTTCAGCAACAGAAAACCATCCGCTATTTCAAAAAACCGTTCACTGTTCACAACATGGAGCAACTGCACATCCGGCAAACGGACCAATTGACATTTTGTGAAAAGCATCATTTCCCGGGATAATCATGCCCAAGAGATTCTCATATTTAAGTCCTGGGATTGGCAAAAGGTAACACAGGCATCCTTTTTATTTTATTTTCATTCGGGTTGGTATTCAAGGGGGGATGTCTGGCAGGTGCCGAATTGATGTCAATGCCCTTACACTTGAAACGTGTGTACTGAACAGAATAAACCCTAACTGAACAATATGAAACAATGTAGGTCCTCTATCTATGGCATAAGAGGGATATATACAATTTACATATATACACCTGTCCAAGTGTGTCAACAAGTAGAATGGTTCCTACCAACAAATGAGCAGGATAATATCGATTGACACGACCGACGTATCTTCGTGTATGCTGTTGCTGTATATGTTGGTGCGCTGTCAATGTATCAGTGTGTATTGTCTGGAATACTCGCCCGTATACATCACCATTGGAGTTACTATAGTGGAAAGGATGTAAAACGGTGCCTATTAATAGTTCCTTTGGTTATTTGTTCATTTTACAATTCAATAAATAATTTAGAAAGGGTATAGGGTTAGCGATTTAATTTTCAATAGCATAAATTTAAGGCTTTTTAAAGCAGGCTCTTTGATTTAACTGTGCGGTGATTTAATTGCTATGGGTATTTTAGTTTGTTCATTTGTAGATTGCTTAGAAAAGCTGCTCCAAGTATATCCAAGAAGAGAAAAGGATTATCAAATGATTATGTAAAAATATTGTTTGTATATGTATCTGCATATGTAAGTCTTTAAAATCAATATACTCTACAAAGACTTTGAGAACAAATAAAGGTGTATTCATAAGTAAAAAAGAAAATACAATTTTCTCCTCAAGTATGTGAAGCTTAAAAGATGGAAAATTGGTTTGTCTGATTTGTGAATGTTTAACTGAAAAGTTTTTTTTTTTTTTTTTTCTTTTCTAGAATTTATTTGGATATAAACATGTTTGATTGATTGAGTGATTGATTGATTGAACGATTACTGGATGATTGATTTTGATTTCTAAGAAAATAAATACTAAACTACACATACGTTCCGTTCATTATGTGGATATACATAATATGTATAGATAACAGAAGTGGCATTTTATATTTTAATAAAAATAAAGACAAAAATACATCTTCATATAAATGCTATCAAGGTTGATTCTTATTCGAAGTGATTTTTTGAAACTTAAAAACGAGTAGTTAGGATATACAAACATAATATTTTTTGATATTAAACATTTTTTTTAAAAAGCTTCTTTGATAAAAATATCAACTGATTATAATGTCATTTTGGTGGAGTTTATTTCGATCGATATCAATTTTTCAACCATTCAACACAACATAAATGTTATTGATTTGTTAATTTTTTCAAACATGCATTGAGAAGTTGTCATAACTGCTTCCATTACTTTCATAACATAAAGGAGCAAACATCTAAGCCTGTTTTCATCATTGATGTTCAATTTTGGCATTTTATCTGGAATAGTCTATTGTACTGGAAACACTCCTTCCGAATTAAACTTGACAAACTTTATTTCATCCGCTAGTTCAATATCCTTTGGTATACTGTTTTTCGTATCAATTTTCTGTCAAATATAAGTTATAACGGGTGGATCCAACTAGAGGTACATTTTCCAATAGCCTTTTTTTGACAGATCACGCGTGATACATACGGGGCAAGCTGTCATGTTGTTTTTGTTCGGTATTGTTTGGAATTTTATCATGGAAAGACTTACGCCTGAACAAGGTTTACAAATCGTTTAACTTTATTACGAAAATTCACGTGTTTTCGAGCCAAATTTTGTTCAGCGATGAGGCCCATTTCTGGCTCAATGGACAAAGAGGTTCAAAAGCTGCCATTTCATTCAAAAAAAAACAACGGTTTTGTGTGGTTTGTGGGCCGGTAGAATCATCGGTCCATATTTCTTCAAAAATGATTACGGTGAGAACGTAACCGTCATTGGTGACAGTTATGGCGCCATGATAACAGGGCCCATATTACAAATTACGAAACGAAAGACAAAAAAACGATACCCAAGAAAACGATAGTCATGACATGGACCGATTATGGTTTACGATAATGGATGCATGAAAATATTGCCAGATAAAATCAAAAAATCTATTTTTTTTTTGAAGCGCATCCAACTTCATTCCTCTAATGTTTCCGTGACAGCTACATAAAGTCAAAATAAAAAAATTCGAGTGCCATAAGCAGTCGTAAGAGAAAACGAGTATCGTTTAATAAAAACGACTATCGTAAAACGTAATCGCAACATAACGATAACGAGGGATTTTGATGGATAATCGTAATCCGTAATGCGGGCCCAGACTATTTGATACTTAAAATTGAAGCTCGCGATCTCGGCGACATTTGGTTTTAACATGACAGCAGGCGGAAGCAGATAATTTCACGTTTTGGGTCAGTCGATTGGCCATCAAGAACGTATGATATCACACCTTTAAACTTTTTTCTGTGAAGTCTAAAATCTATGCATACAATCCCGCTTCGATTCAGGCCTTGGAGCAAAACATCCCCCTTGTCATTCGCCAGTTGCCAGTCAAAATGCTCGAATGAGTCATCAAAAATTGGACTCAACGGATGGACCACCTGAGACATAGCCGCGACCAACATTTGAAAGAGATATAATATTCAAAAAATAAATGCCAATCTTTCCAATGATAATAAACAATCCCCATTACATTTGAATTTTCAGTGTTTTTTCTTTAAAAAAGAAGGGAACCTAGAAATGGATCACCCTTTTTTAAGTGAAATATGAAATTACATCCAATTTCTTCGAAAGATCCTTACACTAGAAAAAGTACTTTTTCCAAAGTTTATACTTGTATGAGCGTGAGGACTAAAATGTGCTAAGTTCCTCAAGAACAATTAAAACCTGGTTATAATACCACTTACAGCTGGTTTTATATCCAGGTTCTAATTCATATTAACAGCCCTATTCTGCTATCCGTGTCGGGGGAATTTTTCTTGAATTTTACTTGTCGCTATTCTGCTATTCATTCGAAGTGAATCTGTATTAAAGCCGGTAACATCGGTAATGCTGCGCGGTATTCTGCTCACGTGAACGGATTTGTTCCATACAATTCAGATCCGCATATAAAAAGTTGCGGATTTTACATTTATGGTTCGTCTTTCTTGTTTGTGCTTAGTAAAATGTTAGTAAAAACAATACCCAATACATACCGAAATGCTCTCTTATTTGGCCTTAAGTTTATAGTAAATATATGATTTTGAAATAATTTGTTAAACATTTATTTTAAAATAAAAACAAATCAACTTACGTTTCATCCGGCAGTCCCAAATTTTTTTTTTTATTTTCTAAAATTTCTCTAAAGCTCTCTTTTCGAGGATTTTCTTAATCCTCTGCTCATAATTGGAAAAAAGTACAATACTATCCATTAGGTGGAGCGAGAAAACTTAAAAATTGAAATAAAAGAAATGTATTCAAGATTTTCAATGGAAAATCTGTTCACGTAAATGTCAAATTGGTTCAGGATAATGTAGTTCATCCGACGGATAGCAGAATGGAAAGGAAGTTTGAAAGTGAATCGAATGGGTGGATCGGATATACGATTCACGTGAATAGCAGAATAGGGCTGTAAATAATTTTTTAACAAAAGTTAGGTTAACAGCGAAATAGCTGATATCTCCATTGTTAATATCTTCTGATTTATAGCCAAATCAAAATTTCGCGTTTCGGTGGGTCCGGACATTTCGATTTGAAGCAATGTGCTCTCTAATTTTTCTATTGGGTCGAGCGTTTTCGTTGTCAGTTATTTTGTTTGAATTTTGAAATATAATATCGTAAATACGATCAAACGCCGGACCGACCTAACACGATATTGTGATTTAGCTATTGTATGTTTTGACTTTACTAATAATAGACTTTGAATGCATTCATTTTAGTTTTGTGAAATTAAGTGAAATTAGCAATAAATTCAAGGATTTCTGACATGAACTTATAAAAATATGCCAATAGTATATTCAATATGAAAATTAGGATAATTTAAAAAATATATTAAATATCGTATTCTTACAACAATTATAAAGGGTGGTTAAATTTTAAGGGCCGATGTTGAATGTGAACCACACATAAATTGTGCAAAAATTTGAGCATTTTGGCTAATGATAATCCAAGATTGATTGTCGAAAAACTAATGCACCCACAAAGAGTTACTGTTTGGTGTGGTTTATGGGCTGGCGACTTCATCGGACCGTATTTTTTGCCAAAATGAGGCCGGTCAGGAGTTACTGTGAATGGTGTTCGCTTTCGGGAGATGTTAACGAACTTTTTATGGCCCGAATTGAAAGATATGGATGTGGACGATATGAGGTTTAAACAGTACAGTCTTTCTTTTGCGCGACAAATTCAATGGCCATGTTATATCACGTGATGGCGATGTCAATTGGCCGCCAAGATCATGTGACCGTTTGACTTCTTTCATTGCGGTTATTTGAAAGAAAATATGTACACACGTCGATAAGCCAGCAACAATTCAAGATCTAAAGGATGAGATAATTCGGCACATTAACGACATAGAACCTCAATTATGCCTCAGCGTCATCGAAAATTTGAACCATCGGATGGAGGTGTGCCGCCGAGGTAGCGGCGGCCATTTGGCCGATATATTGTTCCATATACATACATAATTGAACCATACCAATATTATCACAATAAAAAGAAATGACAATAATTTCCTAAATAATTTGTTTTAACATCGGCCCTTAAAATTTAACCCTTTGAAGTGAATTTTTGTTTTTTTTTCTAAGATATCATTAATAATAAATTTAAAGAAATAAGATCATAAATGGAACTAATGCATATCTCCTATAAATTCATTAAATAGAAAATCTCTACAGCCTTGAGATAGTCTTTCAATTAATAAATAACCAACATCGACATTCATAAACAAAATTTATACGTACAAATTATTTAAAAAACTATAAATAATCACCGTTCATAAAGAACCATGAAGCTTTGCTTATTAATCAACGTCAAAAACCTTCATTTGTTCCATGAACGAAATTTAAAGCCAATTGTTGACAGCTGGCCAATCAGAGACTATTCCCACATATTTTTCTTTTTTCTCAGCTCTTTATATCTTTAGAACGCACCCAATGAGTGCATATTTAAACTGAAAGCTACCTTAGTTGACAAGTAATGTAGAAAACACTTGTAGAAATCCATCAGAGGTATCCCGCAAACAGATTGTCTTGGAATAAAAATCATATTGTGAAAATTATTTGGGTAATTTAACCCAATACATCGTTTTAACATCGGGAACAGATTTCTTAAACAAAAAAAAAAACACACCACCCATGCATATCCATTCAAGTGTATAAATTTAAAGTTCATCCATCTTGAAAAGTGAAGATCTATTTAAAATCCTTAAACAAAAAAACCAAAAAAAAATAAAATAAACACTGAACGAACCTACCTTACCTACTTATGTTACGTATACCGTATACGTACGTATGTAGGTACGTAATATATTAGCACATTTTAGGTAGTCTGAACGGGAAAAAAATGTCTTTCTCTTTAATAGAAATGAAAATACGCTTTATCCGTAATGTGTAGGTATTAGCTTTATGCATGTATGGAATTATCGTTTAAGTATTAGTTTTGTGTGTGTCTGTGTTTTAGTGTATTGACATGAACAGTACAACCTGTGACTGTGAGTCGAAGGACGATTCCCGCATGCTCCATTAAAGTCAAAGTCTCTTAACTTTTAAAAATAAACCTCCATCTCAACCCGGTCACCCATGTTAAGGGCGGCGAGAGACTTAAGCTTCCCCTACTCGTATGAAGGATGGACAAAAAAGAGAAAAACAAAACCCTGTATAAAATCCCAATAGATTTACTGTGAGATGTTTACCGTTTGTATCAGGTTCAGGTGGTGATGGATAGAGTCTCATAAGTCACAATCACAACTAAGGTAGCACAAAACCCAAATCAGAACCCGAACCCGTACCCGAACCCGAACCATCCGCACGTTGCTGATCGACCGTCGTCGTCGCCGTCGTTCGTCCTTGTTGCCGCACCATCAACTGCTCATTGCTCTAGTCAACAGCACAAGGAGTACAAATGCCAAAACTTTAGGTTCGTCCTGACAGGTACCTACGTAACTATCTAAAGCTACAGGCTCCCCGTACCCGTACCCGTACCCGGAGCCGTGTAGTGTAAAATTTTGTGTAGTGTAACCAAACGCACATGTATTACTTAACGGTGTATACACACACACCTGAATGCCAGCATAGGTAGGTAGATAGTTACCGTTGTACAACAACAAGGACACACGATGAAATAGAAGTTGCTATTTTACTAAAGTAAGCCACATTGATTCGATCCAAGTTCTTGTTTTCTTTTTTTCATTCTTCCTTCAAATTTTGTTCTCTTTGTGTTTGTTCTATTTCCATTTTCCTTTTATTTTAACAAAAAAAAAGGATATTTTCTCTCTGCTCCTTCTTATCCTTGTGGATATACTATATGTGTATAAAGGCTTACATAAACACAACAAAAGCAACGACGACAGCGGCGGCGGCGGCGGCAGTAGCAGCAGCACCAGATGAAAGCTTATATAACACATTTTTGCCGTATAAAACAAATTATCCTGGATGGTTGTTTTTTTTTTGTTTTTTTTTTTTTTGCATGCAAGTAACAAACACGTCAATTAATATCTTTTCTTTTTTCATACACATTTGCACTTAAGGACGTCGAATTAAATATCTACATACATAAAAAGGATGCAATTACCTTGTTTAAGATTTTATTTTGATTTCTTTGTTTGTACATACATATATACTGGCAAGTATGTATGCAAGTAGTAGATACAACGTACATATGTTCAGTTTTATTAGGTTAAACACACATAGGTATTAAGTAAGGTTAGTTTAATATGAGAATCGCAAATTCGTTTTGGCAATGTGTGTAGCAGCGATATACAGTAAATTCTAATATAAATGGAAACAACAGAAACATCAGGATGCAAATAAAAAAAAATAAGAAAAACATTCACGGAAAAAAGGACACACGGGGAAATTAAACAGAAAACACAGAGCCGTGGGAATAATTTAAGAACAATGCACGGTTGAAAAAAAACACACATACGGATATGGATACGGATAAACGAGTGTAAATGGAAAATAGAAAAACAAGCCGTGTTGTACTCGGAGCAGAAGGATACATTTTTATTTTTATTTTTATTTATATTTATATTTTTATTTTCATTTGCCTCGATATTGCACGGCAATGTAAATAACAACACAGTTATGCAGAAATACTATCTAAGGAAGAAGAAAAAAGATAGGAAACTGGCTTTGATGTAGGTAATAACGTTATAATGGTTGAAAACTGCATTTCTCTTATTATTCCGAAAACATTCTCAAATTCTCACGAGTTAGAGTCACGACTCACACGACACGAGTCAAAATCGGAATCGAAATCAGAGTTATAATCACGAGCACGAGAAACGAGAAGACAAAGACGAAAGCGACTACGTACCATTATTGAAGCCATTTTATCCCCTATGTCTCACAGTTACAGTAACAATTGCACAATTTTGTGTCTATAGTGAATACACATGAATGTGGATAGGATTTTGGGATGGTGGTTGATATGGGTGATGATGAAACGAAACACTCATTTTTGCCTAGCCAGCCAGATCCAGAGCTAGAGCCGGATCCGGAGCCGGAGTATATTAACTAGTTGCTGTTTGCTATTGCCAGTTTTTCCTAAGAGACTCGTAGTCCTTTTTCTCTTTTGGGGACAAACGATTATTATATGGACTAGAACCTAGAACAAAAGTGTTTTTTCGTTCCGTTCTTTTCGTTGGTGCGGCATTGCCAGACACTATTTGTTATAGCTATGCCCTGTTAAAAAATTATTTTGACACTTATTCTTTTAACAATTGCAATGGCAATGTTTTGACAGTTGAGAAATAAAAATTTGCTACTCAAAATGTTCGTTTTATTGATAATATTTGTATTAAGAAGGGACACCAAATCGACTTTAGCCCTTCCAACAATTGTTTAAATTTTTTGTTTGTTACTTTATAATTTTACATACATTATAAGAACTTCTTAAGTACTATTCACATGAGAGCGACAAACGAATAAAAAAAAACAAATGGCATTTAAAACATAGTTAAGCCTAAATTCTTCACAAAAACTTTACAAAAGGGTAGAAATCTAGATTAATTTTATGTCAGTACAATAAATTTTGCGTTTTAATTGCTAAAATAAGCGAAATTTGACA
Source organism: Scaeva pyrastri (assembly GCA_905146935.1). Lineage (NCBI taxonomy): Eukaryota > Metazoa > Arthropoda > Insecta > Diptera > Syrphidae > Scaeva > Scaeva pyrastri. The sequence goes on from LR989929.1 coordinate 30,243,055, forward strand.
GAATAAATTGGTGTCGCGAATTCCAATATGACGAACTGTCAAACACTATCCGCGTTCCACATACCATCCTCAAAATCATTGTAAAAGGATTTTCTTGGGATGAGTAAACGCTATTCGCTACGAATAAAAAAAGTAAATGTAAATGTGAACGAAATGTCAAAATGGACGAATAAAAAAAGTAAATGTGTACGAAATGTGAACGAAATGTCAAAATGGACAATTGTTCGTGCATTTGTCGGTTGGTCGTTTGTCGCTCTAGACTTAAGGACTAGTCTCAGTGAGTTTTTGCTGGTTAAATTTCAATAAACAGTATCCTAACTGTGCTTGAATTTCAGTACTCATTACAGTATTTAAGTAGGTATGCATTAAAGATTAATCTGAAAAAATACTTAAGAACTATTCAAATTTTTGAATCACTGTCAAGTACTTAAAGTACTGCTAAAGATTTTAAGTAACTGATACTTGGAATTTCTTTCGGAGAGCAGAATTAATGTGTCGTTTTCTTTTATTCTTTGAAGTGGGATGACGTACTGGAGAACATTGATTTCCCTAAAAAGCGTATTTTTCCTTATTATTTTGATTTTGAACAACAACTTAATGTCTCCTCTTTCGGGCTTAAAAAAGTAAATAAATACAACATCAAATAGCTGCATTCGGTAACAGGGTTACCGCAACTCATGTTAATCTCGTACCTCATAATCCTCGGGAATTCTAATTTCATTCCTTTAAAGCAACAAAGCTATAAAAGCCATCAAAAAACCTGCAATTCATTTGCATGCTATCAACGATTCCCATGAATCACCAGCGTTGAAAAGATTTGCCGACAAGAAACATAACAAAGTCACATAAGCCCAAAGCAACAGACGATAAATAAACCTGAAGTAAGGTTTACAATGTTTGTTTGTTGCAATGTATAAAGATGATTCTTTCAGAAGTTTGTCAAATCAAAAGAATATGAGAACAAATATAAACATTTTTATAAAATTGACATTCACATCAGCAGCGCCATCTAACTAATCATAATCAATAGTCATATCAATAGTCAATGAGCTCAAATTTACGATACGATAATGATTGGACTCAGAGCCATGTAAACATAGCCTTAGCAGCGAAGAACACAACAAAGTGCATTATTTAAAACAATCAATGTGCAAATTTGTTTGTTGTTGGTATTTTTCAAGTCGTTGGCGTATACTTATTTTTTATTTCATAGAATGTTTGGAGTTTTTCAATGGCTTATAAATATAGTTTGAATAATTTAGAAACTTGAAGTTATATTGGCTCAAACACAATTTTATAATAATTAAATTTTCTTAATACTTTCAAAAACAGTATTGGCTAAATTGATAAAGTTATTTATAATTGATGTTAATTTTTAATTCCAAAATATCGTTTTAAAATTAAGTTTTTTCCAAAAAAATCGAGAATTCAATTGTTCAAATTCAGTTGAAGTAGAACCACTTGTTTGAGCCATACTAAATAATAAAAACCCATCAACATAAATACGGATACAAATTTCTGTATATTATTAAAAAATACATATTGTTTTTTTAATAAGTTCAAAGATGTTTATTTAACGTTGACGTTTTGAAACAGTTTCAACAGTGTTGTCTATTTCATTACCTACCTCTATTTATTACCTAAATTCAAATATTCAATAGAACTGTCTTTTTCATTTGCACCTGATTATATTTGCGGTAATTAATTTATGAAAAATAAACATTTTCAAATAGAAATTTTTTAAATAAACAATTCATAAATAAAAATTCAATAATTTAATGTAAAAATTTAATATTTTTATGTTGGTTTACTTATCCGAAACTGCCAGATTCTATTAGTTTAAGACCAGACTAGTTAATCCTTGTTGTGAAGAAAGTCTTATTTACTGAAATGGCTTTATAAAGAAAGGCTAATGAAAAGAAGACTAATGAGCTAACAATTTCAACCCAGTTTGACAGCGATCTCAACCCAGACTGACTTTGGTTGATAATACTTTATACTTGGACTTTTATGATTGATCAAAGTTTGAACTTTGTTTCTTGTTTTTTTTTCAAAAACTACAAAAACAATATTTCTTCCTCAATTGAGATTAATGTTTTTCTTATTTTTTTCTGTATTTTCATCTTACTCAGGATAAGCATATGTTTTTTTATTTGTTCTATTTTTGTATTTTGTGTATTTTATTTTTATGCTGTATTGTTATTCTTAAAAAAAAATATAAATTTATATCCCATGTGTATTTTAACTTTGATATTGTGGCTTTTAAAAGTGTTGCATCCCCAAGGCTATGGCACGTTTGTTGTTTCAGCATTAATCGGAAGTGAGTTGAAATGTTTGCTAAAATACTTGGGGATAAGAATTGGTTTGAAATTTGGTTTGGCGTATTTGCAGACACACACATTGGTTAGGGTGTAGGACTTTTTTATAAGCTCATATGTAGGTACATATGTTCAATATATGTATGTATGTATGTAGGAGCAACAATTTGTTTATTTTATTTTTGAATCTAATTCAATTCAATCTAGAATTTTACTCAAAGAAACATTTTAACTATGAACGTTGAACCATGACTGCCACTCACATTGGGTTTTTCAAAAAACAAGAAAAAAATCAATATTTTCTTTTTTCTTCACTTACAAATCTTGAATGAATTTTAACTTTGTTGATACTGAGAGTGACATTATTTGTTTGTATCTTATTTCAAAAACAAATATTTATCGACATTTTGAGAGCTGGTTTTACATAAAATAAAATTACAAAATTCAAACAAATTTATAATATATTTTGGCATAAATTTAAAGTTAATAAACTTTGAAACCGTCTGACCAGTCACGACGAGGGATCATTTTAAAATTAAGAAAGAATATCTAGTTAGCACATATGTATGTATGAACATATGTATTTATTTATATATGTATGTACTGTACATACATAATAAATAATCATTTTTATCAACATCCTTACGGTTGCCACTTCCAATAATTGGTGACTTACAAGTTTCAGCCAAAAAATTACAGGAGAGTATTTTGAATCTATAATAACGAACTTAAAATAAGTATGAGAAGAGAATGAATTGTAATAAATATGAAATTAATGTTTAATTATAAAAAAGTATAAAACTTAAGGATGAAGTTATTTTGAGTCAAACAATAAAAATAATTTTCAAGCTATAAGTTTCAACAAAGTAATGGTTCACTTTTGACCTTAACAGGTTTAGAAAATGCTCTAAAACTGTCACCTTACAAACATTCTACTAGTCTATACAAATGTCAAATTTGCGTCTTCTGTGACACTGACTGTTATTTCTTTTAATTCACATACATATGCATTTCTTCACTTCTAAACATTAACAGCCTTATTTAGATTTCACTCATACTTGTTTCGACCTCGGAATAGTTAAACCTAGTTACATCACTTACGACGTCTTTACCCCATGTCAAACGAATCCTTATTTATAAAATATTTTCCTAGCCATGTTAGTTACGTTTTGCTTATGTCAAATCTTGCATTAGAAAAATGACCAATCTAAAACTCTGGTTATTATAAACGTAAAAAAACAACAGCTGTTTCGCACAACTATTCATTTTAATTGATTTAATTCGGAAAATTTTGGATAATTGAAAATAAAAGACCCGAAATTTCTCTCTCTCTCATTTTTATGGGATTAAACCGAGTGCTTTGGGGTTCTCCTTCTCGTAGTTAAGGCGTCAAAAGAATTTAAATCATTCACAAAATCAAAATAATTATTCATTTCTCAAAATTGTATAAGCAATTCTTGATCACTTTTGTTGAAATGTCAAAATGACTTTTAGATACTAATGCATTTTTTTATAAATAAGCTTTTGAGTATTAAAGACTGTGTAGAGTCGGGGTAACTTTACACCACCGACAACCCGAGTTAACAAATATTTGTTAGAATCAGGAATCATAAACCAAATTGTCTATTTTTAGTTCCAAATTCTGTCAATTTTTTTTATATATGATTCACAGAATTTTGCACTAAATATCTCAAAGAATCGCAATGAAAAAAAGAACACATCTAATAATAAATTTTTTGATAATAATAGTAGCGAATACGGTATTCCAACTTGAACAACTATTAAACAAATATATGTATTTGTTATCAGGAATTGTTTCTGTGCATTTTTATTGACTGATGATGCGGACCCCTTTAAATATTTATCTTTCAACTATGACAGCATGATTAAAATCTAATTAAACTAGAAAATTACTTATAAACAGATCTCTCAACACTAGGGATGTATGTTTTACTATCTTATCATTTGACAGGCAAATACCATGATAATAAAATAAACATTGGACGATAATAATAATGAACGCTCTATTATGATTTTTAACAAATAAATTTGTCAATATATTTTGATCAATGACCCTAAGAAGGGAACAAATTTTGAATTGTGTCAGTTGTGATTTTCCTTTTTGAACTCGATTTTCCCAGAATTTAATATCATGCTATCCATATTTAGTTCTGCTTATCTGTCATAATACAAATTAAGTGCTAGTTACACTATTTATAACTCAAGAACGGTTGAACCGATTTGGCTGAAATTTGACACAGTAAAATGTATGGTTCCAGTGGAAGTGGAATAGATTTCGTTTATTTTTTCCAATCACGCCAGAATGGCTAAACAGATCTGGATGAAATTTGGCACAGAGATATTTTAAATAAACAGACTTTTGACTCAACTAAAATTGATTACATTCTATAAAAATGCATTTTTTTTTCAAGAGTTAGACGAACGAATAAATTAACACAAACAGGAATAGCTTGGCAATTCTATTTACAAATAATTCTTAAAAAAAAAAAAACAGGAAATTAATATCCTTTTATGCATGCTTACCGTTTTTGCTCTCACAAGGGATGCATCTGCATTGCCACTACCTCTTTAATTGTATAATTGTATATCCTTAATGTGTTAATTATTTTGTCATCAAAAAACTGCTTTCATTAGTATTGCATCCATTTTTGTTTTGTTTTTTTTTTTTCTCTTTATTTTCTATTGAATTTCCCACCTTCAAAAACTTCAACGATTCATCAGATTTCACGTTAGATAAGGAAATAAAAACACAAACTTTACGCAATATCACAACTATTTCCGTATCTAGTAAAACGTATAACCCACGATGATTAGATTTTTATCTAATTCTCTCACTGAGTACAACGACGATTTATTCAATTTTTTTTATTTCTTTCTTTTTGTATTTTATCAAACAAAAACCTCTAATCAGATAGTTAATCAATTTGCAACTTCAAAATGGGAAGCTTTATTTTTATTTCACTTTTCGTTTTGTGTTGTGTAAAATAAAAAAAAAATATATATATAATCCAGTCGAAACTATTTTAACTCGCGCAAAACATTGATCAGCGAACCATGAAGAAGATTTTGTAGAATCATTTTTTTTTTTGGTTTTATTTTTATCAACTCAGAAAAAATAACATGAATTATATTTTATGCTTGAAAAATATTTCACAGGGGCCAAAGCATTAATTTAATTTAAAACTTAAAAAAAAGCACACACACAACTTATAAATCATAAACATTCTAAATTTATTAGAAGTGACCATCGCGGCAAAACCGTTTTTTATCCGGAGCAGCACACCTTTGTGCTAATGTCGGCGACGACGACGAGGATGAGGACGACGACGACGAAGACGACAACGACAACGACGACGGCGACGAAAACGACAACGGTGGAGGTGGCGGCAGAGAAAGATATATTTTATTTACAACAACAACAATTTTATGAGCATCCGCATATATGTATATTTCGAAATACAACTTTTTTTCATCTTCTCAAGATTTCATTTTTGAAATATGGTATATTTGAGAAGGTACACTGGCCACGAAGACGATTTTTAAAGACGGCGCGATGTCAAGTATCAAACGTGAATTTTTCAAAATTTTCAAATCTCTTTGAACATTCGGTATATTATGTTATGTACACTGAACAGCACTATATTGGTATTTATTTTGTTTCGATTTTCAATTTTCAAGTTTTTAGAAGCATACTGAACTTAAAAAACGAAAATACTTGAACACACGGAACAGCTCGCGGTTAACGAGGACCACTTGTAGTATATTACTAAAGCTCAACAAAGATCCAAATAATGTTTATTTATAAATTTGTAACTATAAATGTTTTATGTGGGTATAGGTATATGTATATTTTTGTATTTATTATTTAGGTATGTATAAAGATAGATAGATATATTTTGCAGTATTTTTTAATTTATTTTTTAATTGATAAATACATATATTTTCAGTCTCTGCGTTGCAGACAAACGGTGGCAAGGTGTATAGTAATTCTTTTTTTATTAAGAATTATTTGTTTTTTGTTTTAATTTTGTTTTTTTTTTCTTTTCTTTACATAAATGTCTATCTTCTCTGGATACTCGTATCTTTGGATTTTGTTTTGATTGTTGCTGATGGAACAAAACAGCAAGTTGATGTTAAAAAACAACAAAAAAAAAAGTTGCAACAAAGTGTAACGTTCACAACATAGGTATTGGGAGACAAGATTGATAACAAAGTTAGTTATCTTTAATGATGGGGCATACACGAATAACGGTGATGACGTGCTCGACGCGCGACGATGTTGCCCCCCCGACGTTCGAGATACATTTCATCGGCGGGTGTATTGTCGATTTATACCAAACTGCAAACGGGTATAAACGGGAGCGCAGCGAACAGCGAGCTCAGGAGGACGCATTTGTTTTTGTTCTAGAATCTAGAGAGAGCAGTTTTAGACACAAAAAGAGCGTTGAGTTTGAAAAGAATCTCTCAGAGCCAGAGCCAGAGGAGGTCTTCGTTTCGTTGTGTAGACTGTAGATGTGTAGTCTTTAGTCAATTTGCCTGTTTAGGGGTGGGTGGTATTGTTGTAGTTGTAAAATGTGCTGAAAAAGCACAATTTTGATGTCTCTTTGAGAAGGTGCGTGCAAGTATGCGTTGGCACTTAGAGAGGGTACATTTCGCTTAAAAAACACACTCATGTAACTAAAAAGATACCGAATAAAGATTCCGAATTAAGAGATTCGTACATTGGCTTTGGCATCTTCCAAAGAGTGATAAAACAAAAACGAAAGAGCAAGAAAAAGTCTTTTGTCGGCATCGGCATCGACATCGATATTCGACGGTCAAGCAAAAAGAACATACATACATTCATACAGCCTATATATTATCTACCTATTTATGTAAGTATGTATGCCTATTTTCTTAAAGTTGTAGGAAAAGTTTTTAATTAGATTGGTTTTCATCGTAAAAAGTAAAAGGTTCCTACAATGATTTTTATTGCCCAAAACAAGTTTGGGGACTTCCACCGCTCACTCACTCATAGGCACTCACAAGATATGCAAGGATATTTTTTTCACAGAACAGAACAGAATCAACTTTGTATAGTGAATGTAGGAGTTTATGAAATAACACTTAACATAATGTAAGAGTAAAGAAGTCCGATCAATTCTGGTTAATGGGGCTTTTGAGTATAGACAGAGGAGTAAAGATAAAGGCCTACAACTACCTACAACTAATTTGTTTGCAAAGCTTAGGAAGAGTCCTGATTCGATTCGATGATTGGTAATTTTTTTTTTTGGTACATATTTAGGAAAAGTTGGGATTATCATTTAAAAGAAAGTAATTTTGCTACCACCTCGTTCTATCTTGGAAATAGATTTTTGCAACCGAAATTGGATTTTGAGAGTTTGTGCTTTCATATGATCAAATGTATTTACATATATATTTACCTTGTTAGATTGATAACAACTCACTTTCTTCACATTCAAAAATATAAAGTATTAAATACTTTTTTTTAATGAGTCTACGCCCTAGTGTACCCCACCGAAGTTGCGAGTTTCGCTTGAATCTTAATTGAACTTTAATTTATAAGACATAGAAGGGCTCAGATAAAGTAAAGCATGCAAAACTACAATAGAATCCACTCCTAAATCGCCAAGATGCGTTTGGAACACAACAACTCTCAGTGACGTTATGTTGGTTTGCATAAGCTGATATTCTAGATCAACAATGGGTATCCAATCTGGATGTATAATATGATGTCAATTAAAATTACGCACTGTGGGGGGATAATGTTTTTCGGGTATTCTAAACCTCCCTGGTAATAAATATTACCCAACTAAAAGAAGAAAAAATGTAATGACAACCAAATTTATCTTGAAATTAGGACTAGGATTAAACTGTACTGATTTACAATTTAATAAAAGCAACAGCAAATAGAAAAAGAAACATTAAATTCCTTATTTTCGATTTTTTTTTCTTAATGGGATTTCGAGTTTCAAGTTTTTCATAAACTTGATTGGCACCTTGATTTAAACTTATCAGTTTTGAAGAACGTCAATGATATGGCTACAGTAACAATTACTCTTAACAAATTTCTTTTGCATTGCTATTTTACGATTACTGTTTCACTTAATATTAATACACTTTATAATACCAACCACGAATTTTAGAATCCAATGGAAAACAACTGAAATTTTTTAAATACAAATTTGGATTCAAAGTCCCAACTTAAACAAAATCTTCTTGTTAAATTGTATTCACTCCAAATCATTTTCTTTTTTCATGTTCCTTCTTGTGAAACAGATTGTTAATAGTAATCTTCCAAATCTCCACTGGTAATCCGAACAATTACTGTAATCGACATTTACTTAGGATAGCAAAAACAATTGGGATTCAAATAAAATAAGTGGATGTTAGATTCGTACATATGTACCTATGTCCATAATATTATGTATACGTAAACATACGTTCATAGTCCAACAGAAATACATTTTTATGATTTAAAACTTAACAAGATAAAGCCCAAGGGTTTTTGATCCAATACTTGCTGGCATAAGTTGAACGGCCTAATACAAAATTTTACAATATTTACTGTTTGACATAATCAACGATAAGAAAATAATCTAATACAGCGAATGCTAAATTATTATATAAAAAAAAACACGGAATAGTCATAAACTCATAAGGTAATGTCGCGATAATGTTTCTGTCTTGAGCCATTAAAATAAATTTACAACAATTAATAAAATGCAAAGTTATTATTATTGAAATTAATTGAACACTTTTTAAATCGATTAGTCAGATTCAGTAAAAAACATTTCCAAAAGATCGCTTTTCTCACATTGGTCCCCCTCCAGACGTTGATGAGCCTTCCATCGAATAAGTGTTGGAATGACTTGGATGTGTATGTCTTTATCAGTTCTGAAGGGATTTTTCATGTCTTTCCAACTACATAAGTGAATAAAAAATATAATTTATGAAACAAAGGCATACATTAATTTGTAGGTGTTTTTGTTTATTGGAAAACTCACAATGGTCTGTCCCCAACATCAACGTACATAAAAACAGATTCATTTTTAGCAAATTTGTCCACTGCAGCTACTACGTGCGGCTCAGCTAAAAATTAATACATTTTATGATCAGTAGTAACTTAAGGTAAAGATTGAGAATTTAATTTACCTGAAACACAATCTGGACACCACGAAACACCTTTATCATTTTTACTACCGGTAAAATAAACATTTATTTCTTTTTCACCGGAAACTTTTTCTATGGAGCTCTTGAAAGCTTCGTAACCTTTTAAATTGACTCTCTCGGGCATCTTATTATTCACAAGTGTCCAATGGCATTAATTTGACAACTAAAAAGTCAAAGCTGTATGGTGAATAAGTATGCCACGACACGATTGACAATTCATAAGGTATGTTTGTTTATTTGACTCTGATAAGAAGTTTTGTTCCCTTACAAATGATTGGTAATTTATTTCATATTAATTATTGATGTTCCATGAAGAAAAATTATAATCGATTGTTTAAAATAAAAAAGCACTCACCTTTAACACAATAACAATTATTTTATTCTAATCCCCAACTTTCAAAATTTAAAAAAATGAAGGCTTCATTCATGTTAAGTCACTGATTGAGTTTTCGATTCACTTAAAGTTGCTAACAATTTTACGAAAATAAGTTAAAACGCTATTTTTTTTTTAATAATTATTAACATCTTTCCTACTTTGTCAACGAGTGTTAAGCTTTATTTCATTTTCTAGGGAACAATATAAATAAATATATAATGGCGGTATGTTAAGCTTTAGTAGTATGATTTTTAATTTTTAATATACATATATATTATAAATGTTTTTACTGGCAGTAATTCCTATAGATATTAAAAGTGTTTCGATGAAACTTTTAAGAACAACACTTACATTTTAATTTACTAACCTACTACATATTATGTATGTAAGGTGTAGGTACACAGATGTAATAAATTAGACGTGTAAAATCGGTGACTTATGATGACTGATTTCGGCAAGTTTTGAATTAATTTAAGTTCACTTTTAGGACATGTGGTTAGTCAATTTATATGCAGGGTGCTCAACGGTCATCAGAGTAATTTGGTTCTTGAGGTTATCTTACGTTGAAAAACTTAAGAGACAATTTTTCCGTTTTTTCTTTTCATATAAAAAGGACAATTTTTTATAAACCTTTAAACTCAGTTTCAGTGCATTTAAGACTCTTTTTATAAACTTTAAAACTTTTTTACTTTTGGTTTAAAAAAAATACCTTACTAATAGTTTTTATTCATTAAGATGTACTTATTCATTATTTTTAAAGCTATTACCAAAAAGAAATAATAGTAACGTAATTTTTTGAATATTCGATTTAGCATCTTTTTGAAATATGATTTTCTTGAAAACCTACGGATGTGTAATATTTACACATATTATTTAGGAAACATTTGTTTTTACTAAAATCAAAATGTTAAAATATAATAAATGGAATGTTCTTTAAACTTTAATTATCAAATTTTGTATTTGTAGACAAGCATACACTTTTTCAAATCATAAGGAGAACAGTAATAAAATTCTACCATATTATACCAAAGTTTAAAATCTTTCCCCTTTTATGGATTTATCCCTGTTTCTTATATCCATTTCAACGCTATCAGGAAATCACTAGCTCTAGTTCATACTATCTTACCATTTTTCCCTAAATTATTGTTGCAACTCAGTCGCTGACCTATGTATGTATGTATGTTCTCATCATTTTTTGCTAATATTGCATTTTAGTATTCGGCTTGACTGTCACCTTAATAACTCACATAGAAATGCAAGTACCATGCCAAGGTTACCTGAAGGTAGTTAGCAAAATGCAAAAGAAGCGGATATTCAATTGTTTATGTCTACCTCTTTACCGATCAGCAAAAAGTGATGTCAATTCGACCAAAAGCTATGTGAACAAATGAATACTTTAAAAGCAGAAACAAAAATGTTTAATGGCATAGTTGTTCACTTGCACTAACTTACATCAAACTTAAAATCAAAAATGGGTAAGTGTGAAATAAAATTAGAACAATTTTACATTTTCATACCTTTTGTTTTCTTCTTTTAGTTTTCTTGAGAGGATTGTTTATTTTAGCAACATGCTTCGTTCTTGTGCAATGTTCAACAGTAAAGAAACCAAAGGATAAAGTTGAAACCACAACAAGCAAATCAAATTCATTGCCTTCAGATGTCAAGCCAGCCAATGCAACAACTCCATGCACGTGTGGTGTCTTCCTTACTAGTCAATTTGTGAAGGGATCAGATGAACAGCCGAAAGGAGATCCAGCTATGATTCAAGAAGTCAACAAAGTTTTTCCTTGCAATATGATTGGGCAAAAGCAGTGTCAAACCAAGTGTTTAGAATCTGTGAGTTTATTTTTTGAATGTTGGTTTTAAATTATTTTCTTGTGTTTTATTATAATATGTGTATTGTTGAAGATTGTTGGACATCTTCCTAATTCTGCAACTGTGCTGTGCGCAACACTCGGTAAAGACATACACAAGGAACGAGCATTCCTCTTCATTAAGAACTGTAAAGACTCTTGGATCAATACCAATTTAGCCGCTGGAAAGGAATATTGCTGCAAGGATGGAGTCTCATACCAATGTCCATTGGTTTAAACGACGCTTTTTCAAATGATTGTTGATTTATGTTGTTACTGAATTGGTCTAATGAATTGTTTACGCTTTACAAAGAAAGTTTTGTTTTTAACAATAAAATAAAAGTTCATCTATGTTCATACATATAAAAACCACTTATTTTCTTGCTGAGGATTGTTACTTAGCGTTTAAATATTAAAGTGATTCCAAAATATAACGGTAGCCAGAAATTCAAACTTACTTGATCATTTTCAGGTTCCAGTTTTGATAAATTAAAGCCAATCCAAAATTTAATCTCTAAAAGAGTTGTCCAAATGATATTCTCACACATTTTTGATTTTGTTAGACTTAGGCTTCCATGTTCCACCATCAAAATGCCACATTTGATGGTATAAAAAGCAATAGGAGAAGAGACCAATATTTATAAGACAAATAAATGTTAAGATAACTCTGTTTAGTTTTATAAGTGTAGGTGGTTTTGTTTGTTTCTTTTTTTAAGTAGCTTAAAAACAATAGTTAAATATAAAACTAACAATATTCAATTTATTATATTTTTTGCACACTTTCTTCAAATGCAATGCTATAAATTAATTAAAAAATTTCTTTTTCGCCGATGGAACATTAAAGGTCAGTTCGGATAAACTAAAAAATAAAACATGAAATAAGTTTTTGTAAAATGTTTGCAGAATAGTTATTTTCTTACCGAGCAATCTTGGGAGTTTGTAATGTAATATTATCAGTCGTTTTACTTAGAACTATTGTCTCAGATAAATCATTATCCATTGGCTCGGTTTTTATATTCTCCTTCTCATCAGGAGTATCATCATCGCTGGAGTTTTTAGATTTTTGATTTAAACAATTAGTACTGCATTTACAGTTTGATGAACACAGTGAATTATTTATTTTACATCGACATCGTTTTGTCGAACAACCACTTTTACATTGACACTTTATTGTTCCATTTGAAGAACGTTTTGTACCAGTTGTTTGTGTCACTGAACTTTCTTCAAGTTCCGTTGGTAGTGATTTATCTCTCTAAAATAAAAATAAAACAAACTAATTAAAAGAACTGGAAACTCTGTAGTTTTTATATTAATTATGCATTTGGTTGGAGACACGTAAAAGAAATAGATTTGTTTTATCGTGGTTCGGTCTGACATCAGAGAAATTGATACAAGATTGACTTACACATTGTCTCTACATTGAACTACATACATAATTAAATTCTTAAAAATATTATGATCATAAGAAAGACGTCATGGCTAAGAAATGTTCAAAAAGAAATTGAAGAATATCACTTACGCTATTACGACTCTTATTACTGCGCTTGAAGCGAGGTGTTTTCTTCCAATCTGGATCATCTAATGAACTATTATGATAGTCGTCATCCGACGAAGACAATATCTCATCCAAATCAATTTCTTCTTTCTAAAATAATACCGCTATTAATTATCAATATGTTTCCTCACAACAAACAATTACCTTGATCTGCACATTTTTTCGATTATTTTTATTTGGTTTATTTGCAATTTTATTTTCAAGTTCATTGCAAAGTTCCCGATACATATTAAGCTCTTCTCGAAGCTCTTCGAATTTATTTAGAGTTTCTTCTTGGATCTTCAAACGTTCCTCCATTTCTGGAGTTGGTTGTCCATGATTTATGTGCGAAGCACTATGTAATTCTCTTAATAGAACAGCAATCTTTTCTTCGTAAACACTTTCTGATCGAACCACCTCCTCTTCTTGTTCTTTAATAAATTGTTTAAGTTTATTTTCATTGAGCTCAAGTTTTTCTTCGGCCAATTCGCGAGCGGTTTTTTGTTCTTGTAACTTAGATGAAAAATCTCTCCGAATGTCGATAAGAGCAGTGAAAAGGTGTTTCAAAACAGCTCTAGCCTCTGGCAAACTTTGCATTGTCTCCATAATATTTTTAATTCTTGATTCGATGTCTGTTGATACAACTTTCTGTTGCAAATCGGCTATTTGTGCATTTCGGAGTTGAAGTGCTTCTTCTAATTCAGCCAATTCTTCTTTATTGTTTGAATTATTGGCATTCGATTGTGCGTTGATGCGACTGGAAATGATACTACGATCTTCCATAAGTTGTTCCAGGGAGTTTTCAGCATCGATAAGAGAAGCAATAATGTCCAGTTCTTCATCCACTCGTGAAGTTACTTGGTCCAACTTACTTGCAGTGGAGTTAACTTTGTTTTTGTTTCGCTGAGATTGGGCGACTTTTTGGCGTTCCAGGGCGTCTTTTAATCTGAAAAATTGAAATGCGAAAATGAAAATATTATTTGTTGAGAGGAAGAAAGATTTTTTGCTAACCTTTTGTTTATAGCCAAAGCTTCTTCACATTTCCGTTTCAGTACATTCCTCTGTTTGTTGTGCAAGGATTCTTTTCGTGCCATTTCGTTTTGCATTTTACGATCTTTGTTCTTAAGTTGCATCACCTCTTTCTCTCGGCTCAACTTGAACTGTCGGAAGTTCTCGCTTTCTGCCCGCATAGTCCGTATAAGTTTAACTTTACTTTCTTTCATTGCTTGAATGTCATTTTGAAGGTTTTTGATTTTTTCCGATTCCTTCTCACGTACCTTAAGCAACTTGGCTTGTTGAACATTTTTACGTTTCATATCAGAGATTTCTTGTTCCAGAGCTTGTAACCGCTTACGTCTCTCCTCGGCAAGTTTAGCTGATACATTTTCTTTGACATGCTTAAGTTTCTCAACTAGATCTAATTTTTCGGCTTCCAGAGCTTTGATCTTATTCTCACAATCTTTATACTTTTCTTCGATATTCTCATCGAGAGTGTAAAATTTGGTCAAATTAACAGCCACGCGTTGATGGAGTTCCTCTTTCAAAGTAAGTTCTCGATTGATGCGGCGCAATTGGTCATTTAGGTCAATTTGTTTGGAAGTGAATGCCTCACTATGCTGCTGCATCATTTCACTCTGTTCATTACACTGCTCAGAGTCTGATTCTAGGGGTACAATCGATCGATTCCTCTTATTATTCACAATTTCATCGTGTGATTTTTGGAATTCGATGCCTAGATCTTCAATGAGCTTACGTATACTGCCCAGTTTCTTTATATGATCTACAAACTCTGGAGGACAATTGTCTTCGTTTAGATGATCTGACAGCTCTAGCACTTGCTGAGTAACTTCTTCAGTCTTTATCTTAAGTTTATCGTAGGCAGCTTCGGCAATATGCGCTCGCATTTCATTGTCCGCCACATCATGGAGGGTATTTTGAAATTGCACCTGCAACTGACGGTACTTTTCCATCAAATCATTGTAAGGTATTGATGATGTCTCTTTTTTTAATCCCTCAAAACTGGCACTCTCCATCGAACTAGACATGACACCACAGCTTTTATTTAGAATTTCCATGCGTAGCTTTTGAATGATTCCTTTAAGATGATTTATTTCAGCAGCATGTGGATCTTGATTGACAATTGGTTTGTTCTTAATTTTTCTAGCACGATCTGCATAGCGAAGAGTGCTTAGTGTTTCCCCAACATTGTAATCAGCCGGACTAACGCAGGCAATCATGAGAGTCACAGAGTTACCACCCAATGAGTCTTGAAGCAGTCTTGTGAGTTTAGAATCTCGATAACCAACATAGCCTGAGCCTTGGTTTGCTAAAATTTAGTATGAATTTATATAAGAAAAACTAATTCAAATAAACATTTTCTAAACCTACTTCCTAGGGCTGATATGACATTGCCTAAAGCCAAGAGACCTTGATTGATCTTAACACCTTCTTTAAAACGATCTCCCGTCGCCTTTGTTTTCTTCGAACGCTCGGAACCAGCCAAGTCTACAAGATGGAACTTTGAGGAAACCACATTTTTTCTGCAAAGAAGAATAAAAACCAAGTTAACGTGCTATTTTAAGTTTTCATTCATCTTGTAGACTTACACTTCGTGTTTGCTACTTGATTGTATTGTTAGCGTAAAAATAGCATGAGAACGACTGGATTGCTCGTTCATAGCTGTCGAAGCAACAGCTCGACCGGAAGAACCTCTCATCAAACATTCGGTTGTTTCTTTAGCACTAGTTACTCTTTGCTCTGTCAATCCTGGCATTATTATGCCATTACGATCTTCGCGCATATCAATAATTGATTGTTCTCTGGATGCAGATGATAACAAGTCGAACAATTGCTCTTGATACAATTCCATGAATGAACAAGTAACTTTAAAATCAAATTGATTTGATCGTTCATCCATGGTTTTGAAAATATCAGCCATTGCTCTGGGTATGACACCCATATTTTCATTCGGATTTCCATCAAAAGTCGTTCCCATTGTATAGGTTTTACCAGATCCAGTCTGTCCATATGCCAGTATTGTAACGTTGTACCCTGACAATTGAAAAACACAATGGAATATGAAAAAATAACAAATTGATCGAGTTCTTTTGAATGCAATAGTTTTTTTTGGTAGAGCTTATTTATAACAATAAAAATAACTCAAAAATCTAAATTCCCAAAAATGCCAAGTCTCAAATTTTCAAAAACTCATTAAAACGCTTTGGAAAGTTTGAAATTGAAACTTCAACCAAAAAATAACATAGACTAGATGGATCATTCAGCCATAGGGTTTAAAAAAATGATTTCGCACGGTGAAATTGGAGATCTTAGGATAAATCTGTCTTAGTCATTTGGCAGAGGTTAAACTATTTTGGAACCATTCTTTACTTTAGTACACTTTTTCCTTAAGCTTGTTCTATTCTGTTTATTTCATCCTTAAATTCTTTCTGCTACTTAATTTATGGTATTCGAACTAATTAATGTTCATTGTTTTGAAAAACTCATTTCCTACTTTGTTAATTTTTTCCTTCGATTAAAAAATGTATGTAGATTTTAAAATTTGCATTGGATGTGTTTAGTTTATCGGTTTAGAAGTCGCCAATTATTCTAGGACAAGGAGTTGGGCATTCCTGATAGATGATTTAAAAAAAAACCTGAAATTAAAAGCCATCCTGGTAAGGCACTTATACCACTTGATGGTAAAAGTTATTTTTTAGCAACTTTAAGAGATGGTTATGAATGACACAACAATGATTTGTAAGAGTTCAAAGCCAACACCGTCTGGTTGATAGGTAAGTAAATGAATTTCTGATATTTTACCTTTACACCAAAGTTCATACCTTTAAAGAGCTTCTCCGTCATTTCATAAACAGATTCCTTATAAAGTACATCCTGCGAGTCATTCGGATCGAAGACGTAATTAAATGTAAAACCATCAGTTTTATTTACAGTCAATTGTGGCTGACCGGGTATTCTTTCGATTGTTGATTGGCAACCGCGCTCAATTTCAGTTTTAACAAGCGGCCGAATGCGAATTGCAACCCGGACACAATCGCTATCCGACATAATTTTATAAATATGTATAATAAATTAAAACAAACAAAAATGCAACAAAACAAGTTAGTAAATTAAATATTTTCCTGAATAGGAATAATAAGTTTGCAAAGCAACAAATAACAAAAATTGCATTAAACAAGACAAACAAAAAAAAACAAGAACTTTTAAGACGGGAAAATAAGTTTGAACTTCCTTTTCTTCTGTTGGTTTAAAATGTTTGAAATTCAAATTTTGAAAAGGGACGCATATGTCAAATGAACGGGAACAAAATTTGACATTTAAATGGCATCGTCCAGTTATCAAGAAATCACATATAACGTAAATTAGTACACTAACCTGTTTAGACTGCAATTTTTTGACACTTTCATGCAAGTACCTAATAAAAATAATGCAAGAAACACATTGACACAACAACTTTGACAACCACATCGCTTTGAATGTATTAACACAGCAACATCGACATCAACTTTAGACTTAAACCCTAAATTTGATGTTGCTGTGCAAATACTGCCAACCTCAAGACGACATTTTCAGCTTTATCAATACTAAAAAATGAATGACAAAGCGCTTTTCATATTGTAATCTGTTACTCATATGACTTTTGGTGTTGAAGTTTTCTTTGCTATCCAAGTTGCTGTTCGACGGAAATGCAATTTGACATAATTTCATTGCTTTAAGAATAATTAGAATTCGATTATAAAAAGTGAAAAGATGAAATTGGGCTTGTGATGATCAAGAGTGGACTTACTTCATGGAGACACTTTTATAATTGAATCTTTTATACATACGTATATAGCAAGATATATTTAACCTCTAACTAGATATGTAGTTAGAGAAATTCCAATTAACAGAACTGTCACTTATTGTCACTTGTTTTGGTCTTTCGGCGATGTTCATGAATTTTTCAACGCCTGCGATGCTAAGAAAGTTTCCTTCGAGAAATCAGATTCAGTGTCAAACTTTTAAATTACCGTTTCAGTGAATGTTTAGGTTTTATCATTAATGATATTGTATGGACTTGAAGTATCAAAAATATTTAGTCCTGTCAGACACACAAAATGTTTAATTATTAGTTACCTTAAGCTATACTTTGCAAAATTAGTAAATAAATAAACTGGCTGCGTCGTTAGCTGAAAATTGCAGATAACTCAATACAACTAAAGTTGTTTGTTCTTCAAATGTTCAATAATTAAATGCTTCATAATATAAAAAAAATAGTAAATAAATAATAAACACCATGGTTATGGTAATTTAAACAAAAACTAAAGTTCAGTTCCCATATAAATAAAGTTGTGATGAATTTTGGAGCTCATCATGAAGTTGCTACAGTGTGCAACTCCAAATATACTTCCATGCTTGTTTTCTTTTGATCTCATTACTGAATGAGTTCAATATAGTTCTACTTCAAACTCACTCATTTAACAAACTGATGCCATATTTTTTGTTTTTACGTCTGAATGCACTTAAAAAAAACGAATCAAGTTTCATGTGAAGTTTTCATTTTGTCAAACAAATTTCATTTTGTTTATTTTTTATTTTGTTTTTCATCAAATATATTTTTTGTGTGAGTATAATTTTTAAATTACTAAATTTACATATGTACGTACGTATGCATGATTTTTTATTTTGAAAACAAAATTCGTATATCGAGGTCTTAAAAAAATATACCTATTGCTAGCAAAGTTATTTGGAAGTTATTCTACCTCCACCAAGGATTAAGTAAATGCGGAATAGACCTCCCAAATATCTCTCATATGTACATATATTTTACAGAAAATGTACATGTTTTAATTCAAAGACAAACTTTTAACTTTTTAAGAATATCCTTTTCATTTTAAACAGCTGTTTTTCGCCCCATGTTCCCCTTGTTCATTGACTGCAACTCAGCTGTGTGTCGAACTATTTTCTGCTTTTCCAAATAAATTCAATATTTTGTTTGGTCATTTAGAATACCTACATACCTATATTACATTAAGATTCAATTAATTCCTTGGCTATTAATTATTTTAAGACGACGATGTAGGACACAGATAACTTACCCTTCAAATAAATACTTGAGGTTTCTTTCTTCCTCGGTTATTGTTTTTATTGTTGGTATTAATAATAATTTACATATTTTTTGCCTGTAGGATATAACGTCCTTAATATGTAATTTTTAAGTGAGGAGAATTATTGTCCGCCTTCGCCACTAAAACGCTCGCTTTAAAATCTTTTAGGTACCATACAAGGGGAAAACAACAAACTATTTCCTGTCGATCTCTTCTACTAACTTAGTCTTAAATCAAATTATGACCGATCCTTAAAACGCATTATAACAAGATGGAGTTTTTGCTTAGGAGTATTATTTATCTAAGATATTTTATAAATTTTGTATCGAATTTTCCTAAAGAAAGGAAGATAGGTCGCAAAACTTTTTGGCACTCGTGACATATTTTATCAATGTATCTACTTTATATTTGGATTTAAGAGATTTAGATCATTCTATAAAACAGAAGATATGTACCTACCTACTTATTCAAATATACCTACTTTCTTATGATGACACCAAACCTAATGGTTTGAAAAATTAAAGATAAGATAGTACAATTTTGAATTTAAAGTTAAATTTATAATTATTCTATTGACTTGCATTTCTTTAATGTAAACTTTGACTTGCCTTTATGGCAACTTCAATAATCAATACTTCAAGGTATTATTTGAGAAAAAGATTATAAATATAGAATAAAATAATTTTGCGGTAGTGCCCATCTATTGAGATAAAATAAAAGCAACGTTTTGACGTAATACACAAGTAAAAGCATAGGTAATTTTCGAGCGATTTCTAAGATCGTCAAAGGTATGCACCTCACAATTTTTTAACTACTCTTTATATTAGATCCGCTATGGGAATTTCAATCTGACACTTCTTACTAAGCAGAAAAATCACTAATGCACTTAAATAATACCAAAAAAAAAGGCAACTGACCGTTAACCAAAATTTTGAATCGCTTGTCATGCTATTAGAATTTTTAAATTTCACACAAATGAATCTTTAGGCTTATGGCTAAAAATTGGGCAAGTTTTCTTAATGTTTCCTAATTCCATACACTTCGAAGTGTTCAGAATCTGAAAATGTATCTTTTGCTATTAAAAATTATGCAATAACTTATACCTAAATATCAACGTAAGGTTAGGATACATGAAACTAAAATACATTTTGGAATATTACTTACTTATCCAACTTGATAGTAAAAGCAAAAAATCGATACCGTCATATGGGCTGGACCCCGGCGGTTTATCCCGGACAATAAATTTATTTTAATTGCATCCTATGAAAACACAATAAAATAAAAACTCATTTTTAACTTTAGACTGTGATGATACATACATACATACATATATAATTTTATTAACATTTATTTACACAATTTCCTATTTCTAAAATTTTCGGTATTAGTTTGTTTTAAATTAAATTTATTTAAACGTATTTCGAAAGCTGCACTAAATTGTATTTAAATACTATTAATTTTGTTATGCATATACATATTATTTCCCATTAGTATCATATATTGTTGTATTGTTCGGCTCCACTGGTACTGCTTTGACAATAAACCGCTTCCGGTCGAAGAACGTTTTGGAGGAATTAGCTCCAATAACCTGAACAGGAAAGAGGATAAGAAGAAAAAACAAATGGATGAAACAAAAAACTCAGTTAAAGGTATGCGTGTATAAAACTGTCATATATAATACATATGATCATATATAAAATGCATGTTTAATTTTAAGTTGTATTGTTAATATTAACTTCTATTCAAAACCATCAAATCAGCAGCGTAGCGTATTATTAGTAACAACAACAATAACATAAATATTCCATTTAAGCAAAAGCAATGTTGAGTTTGGATATTTTTCAACAATAATTGTCTAATAAATAATTAAATAACTACAAAACAGATAGATACAAATGTACTCACACAAAATAGTATTTCTTTTATTACACACTAGTTATTACACACTAAACTATTAGGCTGTTTTTTTCTTTTTTTATTTTTTTTTTGTTTTTTCTTAAATTTATACAAATAAGACAGATGGTATTTGTGTAGGTAGATGTGTGTGTTGATGGATTAAAAAAGTTCTAAATTGTCTATCTATAAATAAAAGTAAACAATAAAGATTGAAAAAACACGTGAGAACTACAAAGTTTTACAATTAATACTAAATACATTTTCATCTCTAAATAGAAGTTAATAGTTGAAAGTGGAAAGTTATTTATAAAATTATTACCTCAGTACATTTGCAAAGGTGATCATCAAAGTATGTACCTGTTGTACATTGTTGATTTTCTCGACATCTGCATTTACAAGTTTCATAATCCCAAATTTTATCTTCTTCCTAAAATAATCCATTAAGAATTTATTTTGATATGGGTTTAGTTGCAATGACAAAACAATTGCTATTACTTACCAATAAACATTTATCTCTGGCGTTATAATTTGTGCAGTTACATTTACATTGTGCAGCATCATAAACCTGGTATGCGTTGCAATCCTGTAAGAAAAAAAAAATAGATTAGTTGAAACTACAAACTCTCTTTGTTCCAACGCAAATCGAAGAATTAAGTGTTTAGAAGTTGACGCGGCTGACAATTTGTTAAATCGATTTTTTAATAATAAAACTTCGGACATTAGCAATCTTATAAATAACAACTATTTTTTATATACATACCTCCTTTTTAATACGACAATCACATTTACATTTTTTATGTTGCTCAACTAAAACATGTTCCTGTTCTTTAAGAGGCATTCGACTTTTTCCCGTATATTGCAATTTAAATATCTGACAACAACAAAGACAGAAAACATATTTAAAATAACAATCTATAAAAATGGTCTCAACAGGCATTTACATATTTTTGTGAAAAAAACTGAAGAAAAAAAACTTACCGTAAAGTCAACTGTTTCTACTTCAGTGGGTTGGCATGAAAGTAAAGGCGATGAACAACATCCGTTACAGCGCTTTACTCTAGTACATTTTGGAAAATATATAATTGTTGGATCATTTGATGGATTCAATGGTTCCAAAGGTACAACAGTACTATCAGGAATGCAGCCTGCAGCTTTTGCTATATTTAATGCAGCTGCAAAAATAAAATAAAATATTTAATTTCAATGCGCCTTAAAAGTTATTATGGATTCATACCTCTTTCTACATTGGAATTCCCAATCTTATCTGCAAAAATGAATAGACAACAAAAATATTTATTAGAGAGTAAAATCTTTGAAATCAATTAAATATGTTATATTCTAGTACAAGGTAAACCTAATCAGAGTTGTTTTTCAATTATAAAAAAAATCTTGTCTACTTGATACGGTTTTGGTTTTGAACTTCTCAGGAGCATGTTGTCAGAATTTTAAAAGAAGTTTTAGAACTATTATCGATTCGAAAAATGATAATCAATTTTTTTTTTGAAAACAAATAACATCACACTAAATTAAAAAATAATATTTGTTTTCTTCTTTTCTTGAACCTATTAGATCCAACAGAAGTAAAAAATGCATTGGCCAAATATTTGGAGCTCTTCACATCTCATAGTGATTTTTTTAAGTTTTATATCGCACAAAATGGTGTTCTCGAGTGGTTTGGAAGAACTGTTAAAGGAAACCTAAAAATCCACGACTATTTGAGGTAAGTTAACAAATTAGAGTTTATTATTTAAATACACTCATTAACCTGTTTTAATTTTGAGCAATTAAGTTAAATCAATAATTTTATGATTCAAAAATTGTAAATTCTTTTTCGCACAATTTTCTCAACCAGCAAATTTACAAACAAATTTCTGTGTGTTCGGTTGGAATTGAAACCCTAAGTTCGAAAACGATTTTTGTTGCACTCAATATTTTCGTCCTTGATAATGGTTATTTTAAACTACCTATTCTCTTTTTATTATGTATTTTATTTAACAAACTATGTAATAATTATAAGTTGGACATTATAATACATTTAAATGAGAAATTGAAAAATTTGAATTGAATAGTTAGAATGGCACTTAACTGCACTTACTTAATAAAATGTTCTGTCTGCTGCTACTGCTACCTAAATTTGACTCAAAAACAAAATCATATAACTCGACTCAGCAATCTGTATGGATTAACATTTATGCAATAAAACACCGAACTTCCTTTGGTTTTTGAAACCATAACAATATATTTAACTAAAAGACTTGTTTTTAAATTAAAATTGATTATCTAGTAATACTCTTGCTATTATTAATCAACTATTAAGAGATATTTAATAAAAATTTTAATTCTTTAAATCAAGCTGCTGAGATTAAAAAAAAAAAATTTCAAAAATGTTTGGATCGACAGTAAAATAAATATGAACATAATAACGAATCAAATAGTTTAACGCTTAAGAAATCTTATAATTAGTGTCAAATTGTTAGTATTAGAGGCGTTAATTAATTGAAATATGTGTCCCACGTCTTACTCAAACAATTAGTTATATGCGTTTAGTTCAATATGCCACATGTTTTTATTTGTATTGTTCTTATAAGTAAAAAGATTAAAAATGTTTCTATCTATAACCAAGAATATAGCAATAATAAAAATTAATTTTTTGTTTGTATGTACGAAAACAGATATGAAGTGTGTTCTCAGTATGATCATCTCTTTTTTGAAAATGCTGACGTATGCGAATCTATTGAATGTAAACCTACACACATGGAAACGTAAGTGTTAACATTATAATACATTTTTTTGTATCTCCTATTAAACTAATCGATCTTCTATGATATTTTATAGAAAATCATATCCAACTGTGACCGAGAAGAACTTAAACGATAGCTCGGTAATTGAAGTCGACAAAAATAGTTCAATTGAAGAGCTTTCTATGTCCGTCGATTTAGAACTCAACACTAAAGATCGTCGTGGATCAATAACTCCACCGTCTAGTGCAAAACGATTGAAATTCACTGATAGTGAACTAAATCAAAGTGTTCCACCAATGCTAAACATTGAAGATTATTTCGCCAAAAAAGACAACAATGTGAAATTAATCATTCCACGGTCAACGCAAAACTGCTTCGAAACTCCAGAATCAACATTTGTTTCGAGAAATACAAATGCCGAAGTTCAATATAGTGAATTGAAATATTTTGAAACTATTGGCATTCTAAGATCTTGTATACAACCTGAGCATAAGGGTTTCCGAAATTCAAGCACATTGAATGCCAATGGAAGCTGGGACCGTGAGACGAAAATACAAATTTCCTATAGAATTCGATTGGATGATAATGACGTTCAATTTGCATTAATCATTTATAAAAATTTGCATCCCTATAGTGCACTCTCAAGAAGAAATTTGATGACAGAATTCGATGAAGTTGCTACACACAAAAGACTGGCTGAAGAAAGCAAAAATAGATCTTCAACAAGCGCACAGAAGGAAAAACGTAAAATCGCACGTAGACTAAGATTATTTTGAAATGCATTTATTTTTTAAAATTTAATTTATTTTTACCAAAAAACTTTGGTATTTGGTTAAGTTATTAATAAAGAAAAGAATGTTATTTTTTTAAAGCAAAGGCATCGTTTACATAATTAAATTAAAATGCTATGAGAATTATTATAAAACATAAAAGTGACGCACTGGATATCTTTTTCAATAAAAACGCACTGGTTGACAGTAGAATGTTGCGGTATAATAAACTTGTGAAAACCACAGGACAGTGTAGGTACTTTTTGCAAGAAAATAAGTTTTTTTATGATGTATAAAAATCGATTTATTATTCTGAAATTACCTATTAAGAGTGTCGAATGATTGTTAGTCATAATTCGGTCAAAGACTTTGACTTAAATAACATTTTATTTTATTTTAAAAGCCTTAATACTGAATAACTACGTAATATCAGAGAAAAACAGGTTATACCTTCTTAAACAAGGTGAGAAAATGTATTACTTTAACTGACTGATGAGTCTTGTAGTAAATAATCTTTTTGAAAATAATTATGCTTACGTTGTATGCCAATTTGTGGATCTATACTGTCATCTGACACGTATTTTGTAATAAAGTCTCCCATATTTTCAACATTGTCTAGCTGTGCCAAAAATTCGAGTGGTATCTGTAAAGAAATAAAAAATAATAATTTACTCATACTGATTGTGAAGGTAGATTTTTGTAAATTATACTGATAGTTTTTAACATAGAAAGTTTTTATTCATCCGAAATATATAGGTTTTCCTCAAACGAACTCCGAAGAAGAAATCTTTTTATGCACCACAAACTTTAATATAAAATGTTTAAGCAGATTAAACCTTCAGAGTAATTGAAATATCAACAGTTCTAAGTCACGTTTGAATTGATATAATCCAGGCTCCAGACAATCGCTTATATTGTTGAAATATTTCTGATTTTTAAGGTGTACTGTCACGTCGCAATGAAAAAGGGTTTGTACACCTAGTATTATCGGAATATATTTAAATGCGCCTCAATTTTCTGTAATAACATTTTTGTTTTCTTGCGTGAAGGGATAAAATCAACGTAAGTAGAAATAACTGAACGGATGCTTGTATTTACTCACAAGCACTACAAGCCATCTTTCAAATACTCGTTCTAGTAAATTTTAATAAATTGAAAATCTGTGTTAAATTTGACAACTATGTTTCTATATTTTTTATTTTAATATAACGCTGCAGCATGTTTAGAGGTACAAATAAAATGGCTTGGCTATGCGTCATGTTAAATATAATGATAAGAAAATCAAAATATCCGAAAACGATAATATTGTAACTTAAGTACATACTTAGCCTTTTAAGCCGACAAAATCGTACATGTGAGGTAATTTCGTCACAGAAAAAAAAAAACTCTGAACTTCGAAGGCCAAGATGGTTATCCATTAAAAAAAATGCTCACTGAATAATAAAATAACGTATGGTAAAAAGTTGGTATTCATTGAAAAAATAAAACAGTCAATCAAGTTGGTATGCAGTAGTAATAAACAATGAGTAACTTTTGCTATTTAAAAAAAAACACAAAATCAATGAAGTTTTGTTTTATTTATAAATTCCTACATTACGTACATACATAGATACATATGATTTTTCCCTATAGGTGTGAATCATTTTTGGTTTTCTTAATGTGGTTGGAAATCATCAGGATTGTATGAACGAGTATATATTTACACTTACATATATTATTTAGTTGATAAGATTAACCTGAAATTTTATGTTTCAATAGATAACTCGTGATGAGTTAACGTTGTTGAAGACAAATGTTGTAATTTATGATATGTACACTACATGCATATGTTTGTAAACAATTTATGTGTTATTTCGTTTTTATTTCAATTGACACAATTTTTGTTGAGCACTCACAAGGTCGTAAAATAACCTATAGAATATTTAGCTGGGAATATATTGAAATTATTATGTTATATTATAATGTAGGTCAAGGCTTATTGACGCTTATGAAGTACATACTTGTAAACTTTAAAAGACAGAACTTGAAATATAAATATTTATCATCAGTCGATAAGCAAAAAAAGAGACTGGGCAATACATACGAATATATCAATAAGTCGATACAAATTTACGATGTTTAAGGTTGGATTCCTTCATTGGTCGAGGGTTTGCAAATATTATTTAAACTTAGATCTAACTTTCTACTAGAAATCAATTTGTTGCTAATTTAACTATAGGTAGATTAAACTATTCTTTAAGCCTAAAGAATAAATCTGATCCTTCAAAATTTGGAATAAACTTAAAAGATAAACAGGAGCTCAATAAGAATTATTCTGCAAAGTAACTATCAATTTTGTTACCTAAGCATGGGTATAAACATCATTTTTTTTCAACAAATATAAGCTCTAAATTCAGTATATTGCAATTTAAATGAAAATAATTTAATATGTAAAGATAAAAAACTACATCTCAATCATGTACATGTAAGTGTATTCTCTTCGCTAAAGATTATACAATTATACATACATATGTATATGCATGCATCCACTTATAGATTCATGAAAATAATGTGTAGCATTTAAATAAACCTTAACTATTAATACTTGAATTAAAATATCTAGTGAGAATATTTGCTTAACCTTGAATAATCTTGTTTCTCAGGATTTCCCCATAATAATGCATTCACCTAGAGGAACTGAGGAATTTTATTATTATTTTCTGTAGATACGTAGATTATTTTACTTACCTAGGCAAAAAGTATTTATTACAAGAAAAGATATATTACATATTTTATTTTTAAATAACTTGATCAGTAATTAACTAGTTAAAAATTGGACACCACATACATTTTATATGAACAAACTCATCTTATGTTTGCTCCCCCATAACTTAGGAGCCAATGAATTAGAATTAGAAACATCAAATACCCAATATTTGTTAAGTTAGTTGGGGATATGAACTTTATCAAATTTAAATTTTATAGCCGAAGTGGTGCCTGAGATGCAGCTGTTCGAAAATCGTATATAGCGTAACCCAAAATCTTAGAACCATTGAAAAGGGGACCACTTAAAGTTAATATTAATATACGAATAAAATTCTTTTTTAAATGTTATCAGTTATCACTGTAAATTATTAATTGAATTAATTTTTACATAAACATTTCAATCGTTGAATTAACTTTGGGCTTCAAATTTTTGAATCACCAATCATTTAACATACAAAAGATTGCAATCGTAATTTATTAACTAGTCATTTGAATAGAAGCAATTGATTGCAAATATATCATATATATTTATATATATATATATACATATATATATATATCTATTAAAAATCAAAGAAGTAAATCTAACAAATAAAATGTTTATAATTTCTATACTCATGATTTATGGATTTCATTGACATTTTGATGTTAAAGAAAATCTGTGCATGAACACAAAAAGAAAATTAAAAATAATTCTTGGTTTTCTATAAAACTAACGTTTAAAAAAATGTCTGCAATCTTTCTTTTTGCGGTTACTGTTTAAAAAGCCAGTTACTTCATATCCAATCATATAAATGCAAATATGTTTTACAAATATGAATGTTCATATGTACGAGTATGTAGGTATGTATGTTCGTTATACGTAGGTACTCTCAAGCAACTCAGGGTGAATATCGTCGTGTCGTTACCGGTCGCATTCCCACGTGTTGAATTTTCAAGGTTGTGAAGTAAAAAAGATAAACAGATTTGTTTTCCAGAATTTTATAAGTTTATTAACCTTTTGGTAGGCAAATTTCTCAGTTCTATAAAACTTATACTTATTTAAAACTTAAGTCTATGCATGGGCTAAAACGGATAAACCCACACCAATACGAAAGTTGATTGACAAAACTGTGTAAATACAATAAAATATTTATAGAAAGTGAAACTTTACCTTCAAAAATACACACTTACATAAATATGTATTTATGTACTACTCGTATATGCACAGGTGCATACTTATATCTATCAAATAAATTACCGGAAACAGAGTTCTTGCAGGAAACTATGAAAACTCACGACTAAAGTTAAATAGATATGTATATAAACAGATTTAATGGTCAATTTAAATAAAGTCAATGTTAAGAATTCTTTTCTGTAGTTAAGTTTATGGTTTTTCATTTTCGTATATGTGCACATTAATACATATAACTTGACAAGTATGTACATAAATGTTACTAAAAAGAAATTTAAATGCCATCTGTTAATCAAAACTTATACCACAAGTCCTTATGCTAAAGATCCCTAATATAGTATATTTAGCAGTTGAGGCAATGAAAACAAATTTCAGATTTTAACGACGATTCATATAGGCTTTTAGTAGGATTCAAATTTTTATTATAATTTGAAGAAAATAATAATTTTAATTATACAAACATATGTAGCTATGTGATATCCACAATAAAAAATATTAATCATTTTCATTAATCATATTCAATAAAGTCTTATACCATAATTATGTGAATGTTTGAATTTCTGGTCCAGTTTAACTTTCTCGGAAAGTTTAAAAAGGATTAAAAAAAATGATATTAGCGAATTTTAAACACTTCTCCTAAAACTTATTAAAACTAATAAGGCTGTAAATATGTAATAGATGTAACTTAAACTTTCTTGTTTGTTAACTTTTTATTATTTTTCAAGGCAAAATTCAAACCCATGTTTTTTCTGCAAAGTATGTAAATACCTACAGATATTAAATGCATTACTTCTGTCCATTAGGCTTCATAGGTAATTTATAAAATGTATGTAAATGTAAATTTGCAGGAAATATTTATGTTGTAAAGAAAAAGTCTGTTTCTCTTTTTATGCAGTGAATTCTGATCAATTTATAAAATTGTCCTTAAACAAAAAAATAAAAATAAAATATTCTTAAAATATTCTTGCCACTTTTCAACATCTTAGAGGAAGTTCAAATAACTTAAGACAAGACTCATCTGTATTTGGTTTGAGAAGTAAAAGGACATAGCGAAACGCAGAAGAACAAACAATTTTAAGATGCCAACAGATCTCTAGATATTTCTGTCTTGAAAAGATCAAACAGACAAATGACTTTCAACATCACTCAACAAATGCGACGTCGAAGGTGGCTGCGGCGGCGACGCATAACGTAGACTATATGCAAATGTTTATATTTGCATTTTTGAAAAGGAAGGTTTATGATTACAGACATAATGCAAGCTTAAGTAAAGACTAAAGAGGTTAGTAACATTTGAGTTGTGACATCCCAAAACATGTACATAAAACTTTTACATAATCTAGTGACTCAGTCTACATTTGAATTAGATGTTGAAAAATAACGTTTGTAAATCAATCCCATATATAAAAATAGTAATACAAAAGAACCATATATTTAACGAAGCTTGTCACTCAATCAATGATGCATGACAAATTTACCTTTTAGAATATGCAGTTAGATTAAGCAAAATAAATTGCGTAATGACTCAAATATTATCTAGACTGTATTGTGATTTCTGTTACAAAAAAGACTATGGATAAAAGGTTACTATCTATTGTATGTACTTTCCCTCCATTATTGCAGCTCATCTTAAAAATAAACCAATATTCTAGCCAATTGCCTTCAATTGTCTTGTTGGGACAACCCACTTCTAGTAGTCAATTAATTAATTTGTTGGAAATGTGTTTTTAATTTTATCTAATTGATTTTATCAACAGATGCACAATTTATACGTGTACACTTTTATTCAAGGCAAAATGTGATTCATTGCAAACCTACGTCAACGATATGTTGTCGCCGGTGAATAAATGCAGTCAGGAAATACTTGTATCTAAATGGACATTGGGAATTACCGACTATAAAAAAAAAGAAATTGACAAATGTTTGAGCCTGAATCATTAAAATCAAATGATCTTGTTTAAGTACACTGGTTTTGATCTTAATCATCAGAAAGTACCAAAATAATGAAGGGTTATGATGACATTTGAGGTTAATCGTGCTTTGACGTAAAAAAAATGCGTATACACCCCTGATAAAAATAACACAAACCAAATAAATCCAACGGTAACCTTTTTCCAAACTTTACCAGGAACGAGATAAAAAAAATCAAAAATGGCAGGCAGCAGTACCTACTTCAATTTTCAAAAATGTATCATACATTCTGTGTTGTTGTTTAACGGATGACTGGTTGACCGAATGATCTGGAAAGATTTATATCAATGGTTTTGACATTTTTCGCCAATTTTACTTCCATTTTTGTTGTTGTTTTTTAATCATGCAATTATTACGTTTATAAATTTAAATACCTTATAGACACAAATAAGCGATGAACGAGAGTGAGGTGAGCTGTCAAATGTAGAAAACTGCGGAGTTTTAAATCTTATCATGTTTTCAAAAATAATTTACATTTTCCCATATTCTATTAGTTATTATACTATTCCAACAAATGCATGAAAGAGTCTCTTGACTCGCCAATTTCGGGTGATACATTTCTGAAAATCCAACTGATATAACCGAGACTTTTTATAATTATTTAGGTCTTCCGAATTGAATCAATAACATCAATACAGTAAACCAATTTAAATGTCTCGCATTTAGTATCGGCGAGCCATTTGGTTTGGTCATGTGTGGTCAGCTTAAGAAAATATAGTCGGCTTCACATAGCTTAAAATAATAAAAAATACTAGCTGCTCGTCCCAGCACCGCACTGGTAAACATTTTACAAATAGAAAAGCACATCATATGTTATAAATGGTAATATTAAAGTTGAGTCAAAAGTCTGTTTATTTTAATTCTTCTTAGGTAACATTTATTGGAGTTATAGTAAGGATCCCTATTTAACATTAACATACATCTTGTGGCACTACAGCCTACACCTCTGACTTGCAACTCTTAACAATTTCTGTGTGCGAGTAATGGCAGGGATGGAGGGGACCTACAATTTTATGCCGGATCCGAACCACAACATTTTTGAGAAAGCACTCTTCATGACAAGAATTACTTTTATGATATAACCTATGTCAACTGGTAATAGTGTAGCTTCCAACGAAGAAAGAATTTTTCAAATCGTACCAGCAGTTACGGAGCCTATTCAATTCAAATAAACAAAGAATCAAACCTTTCTCTTAATATTATTAGTAGAATTATTATTAGTAGAATTAGTACATAAAAGAAAGATGAGTTAAGACAATTATTACAACGCTTGGTATCAGAACAAGAATAGTTTTTAAATAAATTCCAAATTTGTTTATTTTGACTGACATGATTTTAAAATTCTCACATCTTCCTTTCGATAAATTTATTACTGTTAATTAATTTTTCTAACCAAACAATTTGTCTAATTATTTGTCCATAAAAGTAACACAATCAGCATGATTAATGTGTTACCTGTCAGACCTGTCCTAGGCTAAGTTTGATGAAAGGTTTTTAGTAACTATAACAAAAAACATTAATATTTTAAATTAAAACTCATCCATAAATTCGATATTAAAAAAATATTTTTCTGGCATAAGAAACATCGATATCAATCATTAACTTAAAATTAGGACACTAAATTGGCATAAAAAAGTGCGTATACGCCCAATGTGCCATCCCTTTAATTTTTAATGGGATTATACATTCATAGTAAATTAACAATCGTAAGTTAAGTTGTTACTCTTATTTTAAAATGGCTTCCAAGTAAAATCGTTTTACTACTAAAAGCCATAACCATTTGTATACGACTTTTTATCTAGACTCATTAAAGGAAAATACATTTAAACTATGAATCAACTAAAAAATCTAATCTAAGTATTTGCAAAGCGATACTATATGCAATCAACTTATCTTCACAAGAGGTATAGTATGTCTCACTCAACCAAAGATAAGACCCTTGCCTCCGATATTTGGCCTATTTTTTACTTTCGATGAACACAAGAATATTTATTTGTAGCGAAAAAAGAATTATTGGAGTGTATATGGGTTGGGTATGATATCGAATATCAACATCAACTATAAGCATTCGTTACGTGCCAAATGCCAAGCTTCCTAAACTCGCTTCGTTAATTAAAATTTTATTACTTTTTCTGTAATTAACACAATTCTTCATGTGGGAAATGATATTGTAGGTGGGTTACACAAAATAATGCACTGAAAAGATGGAGCTTTTTTACTTACCAATAAAACAAAACAATCTATTCATAAACTCTTCTATGCCATAGAAACAATCCGTTTACTTATTTAAGGCATGTTCAAACTGATTATTTACTTACTTATGTATGTTTATGAAAATGGCAAGGAACTCTACATCGACATAAAGCCGATCATTTAAGTTCAACCAACTTTTTGTTATTTAAGTCTCAACTTAGCAAGTCAATAACCTTAAAGTCTATTTTACAAATACAACAACAAAATCCAAATTAAATAACATAACTTACCGAATTATTATCTTCCAGTAGTTTTATACTTGTATTTCCATCTCCTCCACCTTCATTATTATCTTCATCATTATTTGAATTTCCATTACGATTTTCATAAAAATAATTTGATCCAGATTGTCCATTTACCAAGCTAATTGTGATTGTGACAACGACGATCAAAACGGAGCCCAACAGTGAGGATTTCATTCTTCTGAGTTTTATATTTAGATTTATTTGTTCTTCAAATACCGACCCTTTTATTTAAATAAAGAAAATATATGTTTTTTTTTTTAAATTGAATTATGTTAGATAAATAAACTCTTAAGATTATTACAGGGTGTTATACTTAGCATAAACTTAATGACATTCTTTAAATAACTAAACATAAGCTGATGGCTTTTATTGCTAACGCTTCACTATCCTTATTTTAACAATTTCACATTGTAACTAAATATAAATAAATAAATAAATAACTAAACATAATAGGAAAGGGTGTCGCAAAATTGAAGCAGGTTGTTGACAGCAGATAATCCAAACATTTGGAAAATAAGTGTTTTCTAAAATCCTTTCCTACTTTATTATTTTGATTGATATTTGGATATTTTCTATAGTTACAATTTTGAAATTTTGATGTATAATATATAACCTTAATGATTGATTGCATTTACATATGAGGTATTGTTAAAAAGACATACTATTTCGTGTATAATTTGAGATGAGATGACATATTGCAGTGTAGACCAAGTTAAATAAAGAAACGTGAATAGGATTTAGTCCATATTTTTGTTGCGTTTGTAAATTTTACCTCTCTAAAAAAGATATAGTTTGGTCAGCACCTACGCACAGGAAATGCGTAATTTTTGTAAGAAAACTTAGTTTTATATAATTTTATTTTCAATCACACGTCTTTGGCAAATGAGTAAATAAATGATGAATTAGGTAATTAAAAAAGGGAAATTGTATGTGTCTGTTCTGTTTTTTCAGTTCGTCTTCAAAACTGCTTACTAGAAAAAAACTTAATATTCATATCAAACTTAGACCCTATTTCTGTGTCATTCTAAAAGATGAATATAGAAAGCAGGATATTGTGTATATTCTCTGCTTTAAAGGGTCCGTTTCGAAAATTAATCCCGTTCCAAGAATTGTTATTATGTATTCCCACTTCGGACAATTTCACAGCACAGAGTAAGACCCCAAATCATTTGACTTCAGCTTTTCACATACATCTTGATCATATCTTAAGATAAGACAGATTTGGTTTTTAAGACTCACCCTGTATTTGATCTTCCAATTCTATGCTTATTTACTAAATGCAAACAAAAGAAAATGCATAAACAAATAAGAGAGTTCATTTAACACATTTTCTCGAAAATTGATAACAAATTTTGTTTTCACAGTAGCACGTAGTATGTAGTAGGTGACTTTTAACCTTTGTGAAACAAACATTTCCATAGAGAATTAGAACATTTAATTCCTGACACATAAAATCAAAAGCTAGAATTATTAGTAAATATTAAAACTAACTTATATTGAGCCAATATAATGTCCTATGATGTCTTCCTTATTAAAAAAAGAAACTATTTTTTTCGAAATTCATCGCATCACTTCACACATTGCCCATATGTGCTATGTTTATCCTTAAGGTTTATTTTCGTTGTCAAATATTTTAGTATTATTATTTACATTGACAACTACCTGCTGTATAATGACTTCAGTAAAAATTAAATACCCTCACACGCAACGTATCGCATACAACACTGAATCTAGTGTTTGTTTTTGAAAATAGATAAACGTGTTTCACTGTCATTCAAAAATGTTTGTTTTTAACTCATAATCAGGCATTAACAATGATAAATAAAACGTCACGATGACGCGACGAGACGCTGCTGGCTGGCTGCAATAATGTGGCTTGTGGTCTGCTTCTAAATTCTGCTAAGGCGAAAACCGTAATTCGTAAGTAGCTATTTCCTAATTTCACTTTCGCAGATTAAATACATTATGTATGTATGTATATGTATATATGTATGTACATATTTACATACATAGTGCATATTTCACTGGCGCTAATTATTGTTTGTTAAATAAGCATTTTAAGATGAGTCAATTATCGAGAGTGCTACTGACTTTCTCAAATAATTCTTGTTAGAAATTGCACATGGAAATTGGAAATGCAGTATTTGACGGACTTTTCTTTTATACTAGTAATTTATGTGTTTAAAAGTTAAGTAAAGATATTGCAACAAATTTTAATAAAATAAAATGAAATAATGGAAAACCCGACATCTATTACTATCCGTGAAGTTGAAATACACGTGTAATTATAATTACACGGATTCAGATCCCGATATTCTAAATAGGTACTCGGATACCTGTGTATTTTATAATCCGTGTAATCGGGAGCTCTTTACGTACATATGTAAGTCGATTTCTTTTGTTAGTTCTATGTAGAACTTAGCTTAGTTTAAATTTCAAACTAGCCTGAGAATAGCTGTCAAATTGTAGTATTTTACTCCATTTTGACAATCATTTTAATCTGATATTAATTCACTCTTGGCTAGTTCTGTTTGTTTCGCCCTTCAAGCAAACAAATAAACATCAAAATGCAGTGTAAATAAAAAATCGGCAAATTTGTCAAAAGATTCATAATAATTCGAAATTTTTTATATGTATGTACATATCCGTTCGCAAGAATATTTTCTATGTTTTGTTCGAAATCGCAGAATTTTCTATAGAGGTATCCGTTCCGCTAAGCATTTCGTAGTAATCTTCCGACAAAATACATGCGATTAGGCAACAATTTTTGACAGCTACGCATTTAATTTCTTCAGAAGTTATCCGATTAAAAATCATTGCGGAATCTATTCGGAAATTTAAACTACAAAATTGTAATTAAAATATTAAAATAAAACGAACGCGATTGTTTGCTTAATTTATTTAGTTCCGCAACGGATACCTCGAATGTAAACTAATTTCCGATCGGAGTTTACTTTTGCTCCGGAAATTCTCCGAACGAATACTTCGATAGGGCTGATAAAATTTTTCCTTGAAAAAATAATACTAAAAAATGTAGTATTGTTAACCGATCTTAAAAGCTTAACATCACTAATTGTGTTAATATTAAAATGGATCATGATTCATTTTTTAAATTTTGGTGGTTTTTAAACAAGGTCTTTAACCCTTTACTTCCGTAATGCAAGTGATGCAACTTCGAAGCTTTTTAGCCCAAGTCATTCTTAGATAAACATTTTTTATTTCAATTCTTGATATCGGAATTATCAATCACCACAATATATTCATGACTGTTTCTTATTAGAGCTTTTATATGGAATACAAAAACCAAAATTGCCTGAGGGGTACAACTTTGTATCAAAAATTCAAAAACCCAAAGTTATTAAATCGATACAATTTTTATCTAAAATTACTGAACTTTTTATTACAAACCATTTAATAAGTTAAATGCTTAACATTTTATAACAACTTATTACTTACAGTATATGAAAAAGTCATATTTTTTTTTATTTATTAATTCTTAAGGTGCTATTTACATGCAGATTGATTCATTTGAATATTCTTAAAATATTGAAGAAACTATGTTTTTAAGACAAAAAAAATCATAGGTTAAAAAAATACAAACATTTGTGTAGACTGTTAGGTTTCCTTTTTTAAGAAATCTTGTTCAAAACACAATGTGATATGAAAATATACATATGTATGTATAAAAAACTTAATCGTCTAAGGTTACTAGTCATAAGTTCGATTTGTTCAATTTAAATTATCTGCAAAAAAAAGTTTAACAAAAAAAAGAATTAACTGTACCTGAGGTCTCTTATGTCTCCTAAACATACCCAATCAAAAGAAAAGGACCATACTTTACTACTGTTAGAAGAGAAAAAAAGAAAAAACAGACCAAAGGTGTACTGTATCTGACATTTACAAAAATTGTTTAAGTCCTAATAGTTACTCTTATAAAAACACCCTATAAGTTTTCAAAACTTAAATAAATTGTTTAGAAATAATAGGACTTTAAACAATGGCAACTATATGAGCAATTATAAGTACGTGAGCTTTGGCTTATTAAAAATTGTGAAAATTTATTATCTGCTCAATCTGTCTTATATTTTTGTATACGAGTATGTACTTCTTTTGTTTATACCTACATATTGTAATATATATATATTTTTTTTAATAAAATAGGTAGGTACTTAAGATTTATAAAGTAAATTAAATTGATGTTGCTCGTATTCATTCATTCATTTTGTATTCATATACTGGCTTTTAGAAAATATAAATATTAATGCTTGCATGTTGCATTTGGGTTGGTTGTCAGATATGCAATTGTAGTGTACGAAGATTTTAAAGACCGCTTAATTTATATTGCATCGGATATGTTAATATGGATATTTGTTGTGTAAACATGTTTTGTTTAAATCTGCACTACATCCTTTTGATGAATTTGAAAACTAACACTTAATACTTTTGTACTAAAAAATAAACTGTCATTTAAAGAACTGCCAAAATTATACGAATATAAAAAGTCTGTTCAATGAAGCTGTTCCGAACAGTTTGGAACAGTTTAGAAGAGATTAGAACAGCTTTTTACTGTTCATTGAGGTTTTTGCTGTTTTAAAGTGTTCTAGTTTGCTGTTCAATGAGGCAATCTAGAACAGTTTGGAACACTTTAGAACAGCATTTTCTACACTTGCTTTTTAAGTAGAACAGAATTGTGAAAAGTGTCAATATCATCTGTCTGTAATTTGTGATTGTCTTGATCGTCTGTTGTGCTTTATATTTCTTTTGCGTGAGAATAAAGTAAATAAAATATTATATTTGGAACAGTTTTAATTGATTTTTATGTTGGAAACTAAATAATTGGTTTATTTATCAAAAATTGGTAATACATTTTCATAAAACGTGAGTCAAAGCGAAACAATTTTTTGTTTACAATTTCAGATGCCAGATTTTTGACTGTTCTAAGTTGTCTGTGTTCTGTCTGTGTTTATTGTTCTGTTCTATTCTATCCTACTGTGTTGTATCCTACTCTAAAACTCAGTGAACAGACTTTATATGTACATAATATACAGATAAAATTTTGCCTTCTGTCGATATATGTCGATTCTTATTTCATAGGATAAAAATCCATTATGTGCTTAGCTTCGAAAAGCAATGAAATTGAAAACTCACCACAAAAATCTTTTAATTTGTATCTTCAGTTTTAAGTCGAATAAAAACAACATCAAAAGCTTATATTTTGAAAAAGTGCATTTAACTTCATAGTAAAGGAGTTATTTATTGTTGTTTGTAAATTTGATTACAAGCACAATTTCAAATTAACTAACGGTCAATTTGTTTCTAGGCTAGGCTTTCATTTTCTTCTATTCCAAAAACATCTTAGCTTGGTTTTGATCCATTTCTCTAAATTTCTAAAAGAGTTATTCAAAAATGGATGTAACCTTAAGTTAAATAAATTAATTTGATGCCTCTGATGACAAAAGTTTCACTGACAGTTAATTTGTTGCCAGATTCATATATGTATCATACGTTTTATAGTACATTTTTACATTCAGTGTGCAGGTGACTTTAGAATGTTATTTAACGATTTTAAGTTAAGTTTTGAACTAGTGTAAAAATCCAAATATGGAATAGTCTTAGGTGTCTAAGTATGGAATAGGGATTTCAATGCCTATAATGTGTGGACTCTGGGTACATTATGATTGTGCTGGTCTAAAGTTTGATACTTGGATCTGTTTTTTCATTTATTTAATCTCATGGATATTTATGTCCATTTTTGTTATTAATATGACAATTTATGCTTATATTCCATATTTAGTTACTTGTTATGAATTTGGTTTTTGTGTTAGATATTAATTTGATAACTAATATATTTCATCAAAAGCTGTTAAATACTACTTATAAATGTATGACTGATTAATTTATAACAGTAAACTGTTTTAATTTCCATATTTGAACAACTTCCGTTAGGTTTATGTGGAAAACTTCGTTTAACACCTCCAAATTGTAAATTGTTTCCTAAAATACATGCCCACACACAATTCCATTATGTATTTATATTTATATTTGGTATGGTAGACATACATACATTATGCATGTGTGTATATTCTAAAATTTACGATTTTAAAAATACAAAATATATGGAACTTGTTGTGATAACATTCTTCAATATATTATGTAGGTACCTTCATGATCAAAAACCAATTGAAGGAGAAGGGATGATATTTAAATATCATTAAAGTATACTAATTAAAATTAAATTTATTTAATGTGTCACACTTTGTTTGCTTTGTAAATGAGTCTTTATCTTTTTATATTGTTGTTCGTTTTGTTCATACCACATCCCAATCATTTTGCCGGAAGTTGTTTTCTAAAATTTCTAAAGGTTATAGGTACATCGTACATGTTATTTTTATCAATACCCTTTCAATACAATTATGTATATCACATTTTTGTTCAATTTGTTTTTTAGATAAAAAGGTAGACACTCCAAGTTTTATTTAAAAAAAAAAACGGAGCGGAACCTAATAAATTTTTTTATGTTTGAATTAGGTTTAACAAATCTATGTATGTATGTAGAATATGAAGAAACTAAAACTTCCATTCACGAATGTGTAATTAAACTTTTCCCGCCCGTTAAAACCGATGCCAATTGTGGCCAACTTTATTTTTTTTTACTTAAAACAGGAAGTAAAATAGTGACAATAGTTTTGAATGACAAACAAAACAACTGGCTCCGTCGGTCGATTCACTGCACATTATTTCGCATTTTATCAAATTCACGATAGCAAAACAAAAATAAACGCAAAACTGATTTACATATGAACCAATTTTCTAGTGTAACACTACACAGCCACACAAATCACACATGTTTTCGTTTTCTGTTAATATTAAAAAAAAAAGTAATAGTAATATTTAAGCACGCATTAAAGCAAAAATTATGTATGTCAATCGAGACCAAAACGTATACAATGTGGATATATTTTTATTTGACACTATACATTTAGTACAAAACTGGTTGGTAGTATATTCACTTATTTGTTATCTCTGTCATTGGTTAATACGCGTAAAATAATTAATATCAACTTAAACAGACGTCACCGAAATAACCATCTTAATTAATAAAAGTCTACACTAAATACATAAACCCATATTTTTCTATAAATAAAAATACATAAATAAATAATAATTAAAACAAAGTACAAAATATTATTTTACCACGTACGTACAGAGAGAGATATAAAGGTTTTAACTACGCGCTGCGAGATTTCGAATTAAACTGATATTGCAAACTTATACCTACGCTCTTTAAACACAGATTAGTTATTTCGTTGCATTTAAACTCGCATGACTATCACTAACAGGTATTTTTTCATTAAGACACGTACATACGGAGGAGTATGATCTACAGGTGTTTCGATTCCACCAGTGATGCCTTTTTGATCCGAGCGAACTGCAGTTAGTACTTTGTTAATACGCACAAGATAGGGTTTCTATACCACGATAAGACACATGTAGCTTAGTAAAGGCACTACAGGGTGTTTTGATGTGGAACTGAGTTCAGATTTCTTTTTTTACTTCGGAAAAATCACTCTATCCGTAGTAACTTAATATGAAATGATTTTACTCATTTGGTATCCTATTTTGAAAATTGACATTGAGACATATTCTCTCACTTTAAAGATGACATTAAAAATCAAATTAAAATTATCTCAAGGCGAAATTTTAACAGAAGATTTTGCAATAGGTACAACTAAATTGAATTTAAAAAATTTAATCTGTTATTGAGATTTACCATAAAAATACGAAATTATCGAAACTTCAACCGTCCGCCCGTCAGACCTAAATTTGAGCACAACACCGTTTATTTCTGTACACCCATTACAAATTTGATATTTCGTAAATAATTAAAATTATTTAAAAATACTCAAATGAAGATAAGTGTTATCTTTTTTGTATTATAAACACATAAAAACAGTCTTGTTATTTATCATAGACGGTAGCACTGGTAACTTTAGAACATTAATTCGAAGTTTGCTCTCAGAGTGTAAGTGTGCTTCTTTTACTCTGAAGTCTGAATCTAGACTCTAGAGTCTAGCCTTATTATAAACTTAATGATTCCTCAATATGTATGTATGTATATCCTCCCTCTGTTCTCTGATAAGCCCCCCTCACCCCCTGCAAAGATAAGATTCAAAAGAGATAGAAGAAGGGTTTTATCGAAAGAGAAACTTTTCGAAGTCTTATCAAACCTGTTGGAACTTGGAATCTTTATTTAAAAAAAAGCTATACAAATATATTAATTTATTGTAATTGTGAAGCTGTTTTTATCAAGTAGCAACGTCTTTTGGTCTTGGTTGGTGTTCTCTTTAAGTGAATAAAAGGCTACGGAACGGATTTATCATGTTTCTTTAAAGTTATTAATGGAATGGAATGACTAATCAAAAATGAATTTTGATCATCTTACACTTCATTGGTTTTAATTTTGTCAAAGTTTAAATAAATAAAATAAAGCATCTCATTGGTGAGAAATATGTAGGTAGGTATTTCGAATTAATTATAAAAGAAAAAGTGTTGCGGAAATGGACCATGAAAGATCCAGTTTTTAAATGAAAAATTCTTCTTCAATCAATGTTATGCCGATGCCGGCTATAAACGTCAATCGATATTCCTTTCCAAAGAAATGTTTCGATGGATTTTTGTTTGAACAGATTTAGGTATATTCATATATTTTTTTTATGGACAGTGACAGTGAACCCACCGTGGATGGCAATGACTAAGGCCAAATTACTTATTGCAATAACAATAAAACTGTCTAAAATGTGGATTTTTTTTTTCATTCAAATTCAAAGTTATTATCGTTTTATCGTTTTTTGTTCTTATATGTTAATTTTTAAGGGCCGTAAATTATTTCACACTAAAATGTAGAGAATTCAGACAGTTTCAAACTTGGGAGGATTTGATTCCTTAACTAGGACTTTAGAAATAGACTTAATACTTTTGGTTGGATTTATCTGAACGTCTGATCATTGCGAGAAGTTATAAAAAGTTTAAGTTATAATTAAACCAACAGATTTTTTGGAAATACAGTGCACCGTTTCGTTAGAACATTTTAACATTTTTTATAAAAGAAGATAGATATATGAAATGTACATAATTGTAGGAATCTTGAAGCGTCGAGATTTTTTAAATTGGACCGGTTGCGATGACTTTATATGGGAAGATAATAAAACATAAAATAGTAATAATGGAGCTTAGCCCAAAGTTTTGTTTATTTAACTTTATTTTTGTATTTTATTTTTGGCCAATATCGGCATCGAGTAAATTCTCTACATATTCTGATTGTTTAAACCGAAAAGAATTTTTTAATTTTGTTTTATTTTGTCGAAATATTTCCCAGAAGCAAATTACTTACATCAAATTAAAAAAAAACCTGTTGGAATTGTTTGTCTACCTTAATACTGCCTCGAATAATCTAAAACAGTTTAAATGTGTTGAGTTAAAAAAAAACTTCATATTCATTTAGTACATAATTTAGCAATTTTGGAAATACATACATAATTATCATTATTTAAGATAATGTAAATCCTCCACATAATAGTATTTTAATCTGATTTTGCGTATCAAATACTGAGAGGTTAAATCTTCCAGCTGCATTTACTTGGTCAATTTCCTCAAAAGTGGATAGAGAGTATTTTTTTCAACAGAATGTTTTATTAACTTCTTTTTAATTCACTCCCATATGTAGGTACATCATTAATCGTACATTATCTTTGTGGGACTCCCAAATTACTTGTTACTTCTTTCACTCATTTACTTTAACTCCACTTAACTGGTCCTTTTCCTTAGTATAAGGAATTGAAGAGTTAATCACTACAAAAAAAATAAAAGGAAAAAAAAAAGAAAGAAAACAACGATTACCCGCATTAATTACAAACGCAACATGAAGTTCTGTATAATTTTCGAAAAAGATAGTTTAAAATAAGATTTTTTTCTTCCGTTTCTTCCGGGCAATTAACAAAATCAATGGTCAATCTGAAGCGTAGGCTGGGGTTTGGATTAAGACACAACGTCAAGCTCAAGAAAACCCTTCCTGAAGAAGAGAAAGTACAAAAGATAAACTATCCAATGTCCTACATAAAATACTTACAGTGCAGAAGAGATTCTACTTCGCTTTTTTCGCCAGACATATTACTTGATTCACAAACCACGAGTAATGTTTGTATGAATAAAGTGTACAAAACAGTACAAATTTCCAATGGCATTTGTTTCAAGTGAACTTTTATGTTTATGTATATGTCTGATTTCTTTGTAAATATTTTTTTTTTTTCAATCAAGAACACAGAAGAATCAAAAAAACGATTTATCGGTTAGTATTTAACGTAATGGTTTGTATTTGGTCATTGATTAAGGAATTTTAATTTACTGGTGCAGACAGAGAATATCCTCTGATCACAACCGAAAATGACACAAGATTCATAATGAAAACAAATTACTGAAGATCTCTTTAAATACGTCTTTTTATCATAACTCAATCAAAATACATAATATTTAAAACATACATAACATTCATATATACAGTATACACAGCTCAGCATTTTACCATAGATCTACATATAACAATTAAATTTATTCAAACAAGTAGTTTCTATTTGCCATCGAAAAGTATCGCCTTGACCGTTCGCACCAAAGGAAACTTCAAAGTATCCTCTTTTGCTGATTTTTGGACATTTGATTTCGACTTAGGGTCACAAAATCCACTATAGTCGTCGGTGTTGAGGGAAAAAATCATTGCCCCACCTAAATCGTTTTCTGTAATATATTTTGTCTTGCAAGCTACACTTTTCTCATTTTCAAATGATATCCACTCAGTTCCGCCGTAAATATATGGAGAACATGTAACTTCATCGAATACAGTTGTTAG
Source organism: Scaeva pyrastri (assembly GCA_905146935.1). Lineage (NCBI taxonomy): Eukaryota > Metazoa > Arthropoda > Insecta > Diptera > Syrphidae > Scaeva > Scaeva pyrastri. The sequence continues at coordinate 30,287,129 of LR989929.1, forward strand.
AAAAATATTATTTTGCTTAAACCAACAAATTTCTGAAAAAGACGCAAAGCCCATACTGCCAACACCGCCAATACCACTAGCTGGGCTTTCTATTCCATTGTTAAAAGGATTAACTAAACTGCAAGTAAAATTAAGAAAATAAGATAAACCGATCTGTTTTTTTTTTTTCTTTTATATACATACGTAAAGGAATGTCCATACGTAGGTAGTCCCACTACCAACTTTTGCCTATCAATTCCACTTTTCAGCCAAAAATTAACGGAATAATTAATATTTAAGGTGCCCAATATTGAGTGTTCCTTGTAGCGTGCGAATAATGGTGAATTTAAACCTGTTTGAAAATATATACAAAGGTTATTACACATACATAATATATGTATAATATATTTTTATAACTGTTTACCTGTAAAAGGCGTACTCCTGGCGTAAAAATGATAATCGTAGGTCATAATATTAGCGAAGTCAGCATACAAGTTAATTTCTCTGGCATCGTAAGCAAACAGAGCTATGCCCTCGGCAGCAGCAACGGCCACCGTCAATAGATAGTTTTTCTTCTCACGAATGTATTCTTGGCGAATTTCACGCAAGAGTTGTGAAAAGTGTTGTCGCTCTCTATTATAAGCAGTTGGAAATTCCCAATCGAGGTCAACTCCGTCCAACGAATGATTACTCAAGATTTTCTTCAGTGACTGTATGAATATTTTCCTATTCGCATGATTTCGAACCATATCAACAAACCCATTCGAATCGGCCCCACCCACCCAGAGCAGGATTTTAATGTTGGGGTTCTTTGCCCGTAGGCTGCGACTTTCGTTCAAAGCTGCACGCAGATCATCTGTCAGAGTGATGGTATTGTTTTGAACATCTGCAATGCCGATGTTGATATGAGTGCAAAGGTATCCATCGACCCCAGACAATCGCAGAGCATCCATCTGCTTCAAAGGAGTTGGAACAGTGTAGTAGCAAACAAGTCGTTTCATTGGAGATGCTTCCTTGACATGATAAATGGTATCATCGTACTCAGCAGGTTCCTTGATATCATAGTGCAAAGAATTCTTTGAGAAGTTCTTGAAATGATTCAGTTGATAGATTCGAAAATCATGTGATATGTTTGTGGTTTCATGTATGTTATTGGCATAGTAAAACGCTCGTTTGTACCACCATTCAGGGACATCTAATAAATAAATATGAGAACACAATGAATCATTATCATAAAAACAAAAAAAGAATTTTTTATTTGTTGTTATTTGCCTGATAAGTTTGGTGGGTACACCAACGGATGAGTGTAGAAGGCATTCCAATATGTAAACACTGCTATAGTAGTAAGCACATATAGAGCGACAAACAAACGCAATCTACAATACGAATAGCTTCAAGGAGAGTGGATTAATTAAGCCAAAAATTTCGTTATAATCATTGTTAAATAAATCAAACTAACCGATATCCATTCGTCTCATCGAATAATTGATACTCAGCCATTGATTGATTATTTTTATTCGTATTCATTTGAGTTAGTCGTTTGTCATTTTAAGTTAATTGCTATTAATGTGTTAAAAACGATTACCAAGTTAATAAATTCGCTTAAGCTTAAGCTAGTCACTATTAGTTTATTTAAAAGTTTAAAGTAATTGAATGCGAATACCAATACTGAAACTGAAGACGAAGAGAAACTAGCAAAACAAATCGAAGATGTGTCTTGAATGCAAATGCAGATGCAGAATGTGAATGACAGCAAAATGAAGAAAATTGAAAAATGGTCACAGGGTGACCGTAATGTACCCCAGGGATGATATTAAAATTAGCAATGTATGCAAACAACATAATGTAGAAAATATTTTGCTGTTGAATCGGTATATTTTTGTTTTTCAATATTGCAATAAACTAAAAAATAAAAATTGTTGGTTTATGTCCTTTTGTTTGTTCAAAATAATATTTCTTAATTGTCTGCTTCATGTACGTATGTACCTACAAAATAGAACAGGAAAAATTTGACTAATTAAATTACCTAGAGTGAATTTTGAAACATGCAAATTTGATATTCTTACCGTTTACGAAAATTTGATGATTTCAAAAAACTGTGCGAACCCTAATTCTACAAGTCTTTGTAATATTCATGGAAGGCATTCAATTTTATTTGTATTTTATGAAAAGTTCCCTAGATTATTTTTGCTTTTATCTAAACATTTATTTTAACTATCTTCTATTATATCACATAACTCAGTTAATATTAAATCTCAAGCTTTCAATTCTGAGTAGAAACGAGTCAAATAGTTAAATGTTATAATTAATAATCACCTTAAAAGAAGAGTTATCTGCGTTCAACTATGATTCAAGATTTATACTTATGACAAAAGTCATTAAATCTCTTTTAAACCTTACTTAGATTACCATGGAAAAATTTCTCAATAATTTATAAAATGCATAACTAAGGACAAATTTGTTAATCCAAAAGCTATCGAATAACCCTAGCTTGTAGTTCCGCCATAACATCTTTTGCACTAATAACCATCCCTGTTGAAGAAAGGATGAACATTTAAATTTTTGACATTTCTCTTCTACTATTTCCAAAAGTCAAAAATTTGTCAATTTGCTTGTTAGAAAACCAATTAAACTCCTTTTTAGTTGGATAAATATATAAACAATTTAAAATTGAAATTAAAATGGGTGAGAGTTCAAGTGCCTCAACAAAAGATGATGACCAGGAATTACAGCAATTCCGCAACCTGCTATGGAGTCAAAATATAAAACTAGATGTATTCCGGCGATGGTCACAAGGTTTGTTCTTAACCCACCCCAATACCATGGAATTCATATTATTTTTTCTTCCAATTTATATTTAATTCAATGTTTATAATTGATATGCAAGTATAATATATATACCCATCTAATTAGACACGCTCTTGTGAGAATAATTAAAATAGTAAGTGCAAGATTCTGTTAATTGCAAACGAATTCTAAATGGCAAAGTTGTTTGAATGTGTGCCGCCAGGGAAGAAAAATCGTTAGATCTACATTTTCGGCTATTGACATCATTTGGAATATATACTATAATCTAGAATAACTAAGGTAAAAAAACTTCATTACAGGCTTCGAGTTCAGTGAGGTGGAACCGTCTGCTCTTGTGCAGCGACAGGGAGGGCCATGTGCTGTTATTGCTCCAGTTCAAGCATATTTATTGAAAATTCTCATGGATACCCCCAATCACTGTCTGAAAGATGTAATACTGATATGTGCATTATACTACTATTCACATAGATATACATATATTTTTGCTTTTGTATTTTAGTTGACTCACGATAAATGCAAACAAGTTCTTATACAAGCGCTTTGTAATATTCTCGAAAAGTGCAAAGAAACGAAATTTCGAATGGTTACCCTTCACGAAGAGGCTGTAGAAGCGATGGAATCCTCAACTGGAGCACCCGATGAAGATGGCAATGTAAATGCATCCGCCGATACAGATACAGATACTCCAGAAGCTGTAAGTGTAGTTATTATTTGCAATACATTTTTTAACATTCCGAACAGCAAATAGGTATGTCATACTGATTAAGTGATTAATACGCCAATTAATAAGCTGTTGGTAATTTAAGCCAGGCAAACACAAGGGGAGTTTGTGGTTTGGCGTAAAATAAAGTTCTAAAAAAACTACTTAGGTTGCAAATGCAAAACTTTTCTTTCAGAGAAAACAATTTATTAATTATAATAATTATGGATGGCCTTTCAAAAAACTGTTAAGTATTGTTCTTGAAAATCAAGTGGCGAGAGAAGAAAACACTTTATAGTTGTTTAAATTTTAAATAATTTAGCGCTTAATAATAAAATTATTATTAGAGCAGAAAGATATACCTACCATTATAAAATTATGTTTCTGTACATTTAATTCTGTAAATTGTGCGATAACAAAAATACGTTTTTAAACGAAAATAAATAAATATTGTATCTAAATAAATAAATAATAAAGAAGTGAGAGACAATTCAAAATGAGTTCTAGTGGTAAAGCGATATTCGTATCATGTCTTACTTTTTTAAAAAATTATGATTTTATAGATGAAAATCTAGATTAAAGAAAAAAAAGATTCATTATTTAAGTTAAAGTTTATTTTCGTTAATAGGACAATGAACGGCTACCAGAGAGCTTCCACAAGAACCTGTCAGTGATTAACCTAGATAATATAGATGATGTATCAAAATATCTATCCGAAAACTTTCGGACGTTAACAGCTGATTTTGGTGTTCTGCTCTTTATGTATAGTGTCCTCATGACGAAGGTAATTCGATAAGCAGTGGCCGAATTCAAAGTTAACAAAATACTCATTCTCTGGTCCATATTCTAGGGCTTCGAAAATGTCACTTCAGAGCTTTCCGACACATCAGAACCTCTCATTCACAATACGTATGGATATGGATCACAAGGTCTTATAAACCTCATGCTAACTGGTCAAGCTGTTGCTCATGTTTGGGACCACGAACAAGATATCGGTGGATTAAGTATGTTTACTTTTGTAGATACATATTTCACTTAGCAAATCAAAACTATATGTTGTCTAATGCACTTTAATTGTAATCATATAGAACTGCGTGGTATTAGTGAACAAAGTGAAATTGGTTTTATCACTCTTATGGAACAAATGCGCTATTGCACTGTTGGATCATTTTATAAAAATCCAAAAAATCCTGTTTGGGTAATGGGATCAGAAACGCATCTTACTGGTAAGTCTAAGCCGACCTGTTTCTAAAGTTCACTTCCATAAAAAAAAATAATTTTTCACTAATCTTAAAAATCAGTATTATTTAGCCATGAAAAGAGATTAGTCGCACCAGAAACTTCTTCAGAAATAGCTGGAAGAATATTCAAATCATACGATCCCGAAGGGAACAATTTTATTCCAGCGCCCGTTCTTCAAGATGTCTTAGCGTCGTTAGGTCTAGTCAGTGAACCAGAATAGTAAGTCAAAAAACAATAATTTTCGGTTTAAAAACAATTTTAAATTACTTTTATGTAGTGTCGAAATCATGGTGAAAAAGCTTGATCCCGAAAATTTAGGCATAATACTCTTAAATGCATTTATGGATGAGTTTTTCCCGATCGAAAAGCGCTCCACACCAGATACATTTGATTTACTGCATTATAACGGAATCCCTGGATCGAATGAGGGCAACAAAGTAAGTTTTATAAGTTTTATGTTTATTTTTAAAAACAATATGATTTTTTGTAGGTGCGTTTTAATAGAGGATCAGCCGTGATTTTAGAATGTGATTTAAAATCGGTATGTGTTTCGAATCCAATGCTTACGTGTCTGCAAACAAAATGGCCAAATATTGATGTGAATTGGAGTGGCTCGAAAGTGCCATCGTTAAATTAATTTTAATTTAATTCAAAATTAGGAATATGAAAACAAATTTATAATAAAAAAAAAATAATAACACTCACGTTTTCAAAAAACAAACCAAATTGGCATAATTAGTTTCGATAACCTTATTAATATTTAAAAACAACAACAAACAAATAGTTAAATGCAAAATATTTTCTTTTTCTTCATTTCTTAACAAACTAATATTTCTAGAAAAATGCCAAATAAAGCAGAACTAGTGTTTCAATTTACAAAGCAATACAAATAATACTAGTGTTTCAATTTACAAAGCAATATTAAACATAATGAAGTTGTTTTTTTTTTTGTGCAAACTCTAAAAAATATGTTATGTTTGTTGTGGAAAATATTTTTGGTGTTGAGGTTAGGATTATATTTTATATTGCTTTACGAAAAACATTATTTTTTAAAGAAAATACGGATACACGGAGTCCGGTGTAATTAGAGAAGTCCAAAAATTATCCGTGTATTTTATAAACGTGTAATTATTCTCTTATTATCAGTGTACTCTTATCTTAATTATTTGGATCTTAATTACACGGATAATTATAAATACATGGTGAGGAGCTGTTGGAAGAATGTACTAAAATACTCGGATATCCGCGTATTTGAATATCGGTGTAATCGGGAGCTCTAGTTGGAAGAAATGGATACAATTTATATTCAGCCCTATAGTGAATTCCTATCTGAACTCAGATTTATTTCGAGGTATCCATTGCGGAACTACATAAAATGAAGCAAACAATCGCGTTCGTTTTAATATTTTCCTTACAATTTTGTAGTTTAAATTTCCGAATAGATTCCGCAATGATTTTTCATAAGACAACTTCTGAAGAAATTCAATGCGTAGCTGTCAAAAATTGTTGCCTAATCGCATTGCAACGCTGAGCGAAAGAATGCGATGTATTTTGTCGGAAGATTTATACGAAACGCTTATCGGAACGGATACCTCGATAGAAAATTTTCTTCCGAACGGATACCTCGATAGGGGTGATTAGCCATTTGAATACACACTTATTTCTATCATTGTGCATATATGGAAAAAAAGACATGATACTCTTAAGTAATAAAAATTATTTATTATTATTATTATTTATTAATTTACACATCAATGTACAAAATTAATACTTAAAAAAACTAAACAGCTCTAGCGACAAGGCTTTCGGCTGTAAGTAATAAAAAAATCCTTGGAATTCTTGCAAACTGGAAGGTGTAGGTGCAAAGTGTAGGTAAATTGTATGTATATAATCTGCTAGGTGGGACATGACTCAAATGTTGATTAAAGTCGTTGGTCACACTATGGAATGGATAAAAAATGTATGTATTTTTTTTTTCATTTCGAATCGAATATGACTGAGTACTTTTTTAAACTTGTTATTTTTTCAGTGTACCTGTCACTGTCGTTTTTGGTTAGAATTTGAGCTTCATGACGATCTAGTATCAACTAATTTGTACATATAAAACAACGTCTATATTTGAATTGGAATTATTCCTTAAAAATTCTCAGTCGTATTAAACTCAACGAAGAAGATCCAATTAACAAAATATATTTCATATCAAAACTAAATCGATGCTTTTCGTCCAATGCAACAAATAAAAGGGAACATTGACGTTTGACAGCTTCAAGCAGAACAAAAAATTGATTCATTTTACAAGTGCTGCTAGTTTGAAGAATCAACAATGGGGTATTTTTTAGCCTCAGTATTTTGGTAAGATGATACGTAAGGTGAGAGATATCACTTCAGTTGATCAAGTCAACAAAAACAAATATCTGAATCACATTCATTTCAACGAGAATATCTGTTCCACACATTAAATAATGTACTAGATTAGATAACATTTTAATTTTCTCTACACGATGGCAATGCCAAAGCCTTTTCTTTTTTACCTATTCATCCACTCCAACAAAAATATCCATAAAAGAAAATGGCGAATAAATGTCAACTCAAAGTAAATGATAAGAAGTCAAAAAAGACCAATCTTTTTCGTAATAAAAAATGGAAATTTTTCGGTATAACGCACTAAATAAACTCAATAATAAATTTTCATAAATCGTATTTCTATTTATTCCTAAAAACAAACAAACGCGTCAAACGCGACCGTGTCCCAAAGTGTGATTTAACCGCAATGCGAATAAATGCCCTCGATTTGATATTTTTCCTAAAGAAAAAGAACCAAAATATAAATTTTACTTTACACTGAAAATGGCTTCTAGCTGGCGAATAGGCAAAAGGAAGTTTCGTGCCAAAGGTAAACACCAAAGACCAAACACAAATCTTCCCAAACTTGTAAAATGTCTACCAGAAAAAAATAAAACTAAAAAGAATCGAGTGTTTCATTTAAAATAATGGAATTAAATCAAAATACAGAAAGATTGTTTAAGAATTAAGACCGATTGAAGTGCGTAGGATGGTCAGAAGTGACGGTGGTGGAGGTGATGATGGTGTGGTTGATTTGTTGAAGGACGCGCAGGGTGTAAACATTTTTTTTTTCTAGTCCATTGTCGCATTTGTATTTTCATCTACCGAACAACCCGTGATTTGTATGAGGAGTGTATTTTTAGATGAATATAAACTAAAATAGAAATATGTTTTAGGAGTTTCTTTTGTATTTAGGATCATGACGGTGTGACACCGACACGGTGAAATTTGCGTATTTGCTGCCGGTATGGGAAGTGGAATGGGGACAGGGGAGAACCGCAGCCGCTTTGTAGTTTGGTTTGTTGAATTTGTGAAGCGTGCTCTGCTGGCATGCATTTGCAGATTCTAGAGGAACAACCAGGTTCCGGCTTGCGGAATGCCTAACTAGCATTACACGATGTTGGGCGTTGGGGTTATTTACGTTTTGCGAAGGCAATTACGCAAACAGTTCCGTGACTCATAACGATGATGATAATGATGATTTCCCTTAAAATGTTTAATTGCCAAAACCAGTGACGAATGTGAAACAGCATTAAATTGCTTGCAAATTGGGACAACCGACAACAACGTAGAGTATAGTATTTAATGGTCGTAAACATGATGTGTGAAGGAAGCAAAGGCATGCTCCGTAAATATGTGGCATGAGAAATTGAGAATGGAGCATTGAATCACTATCGGATGGATTTTTTTTTTCTTTTCCGTGTTTTCCTCCTTTTCTGCAATTCCATTTGTTTTATAGTTTGGTTTTTTTTCTGCCTTCTAATTTAATGATAAGTGCTGTTTTGGCCTAGTTTATGTGGAATTATTGGTTTTTGCACATCTTCTACTGCCAAATCTTTTGCGTTGTACATTTTTCTTCGCAAAAATGAATATTTTGCATACATAATTGTTTACATGAAGTAGATACACGCCGTTCCAATGCTATTTTTGTTTAACTCTTAAACCAGTTTTATGATTAAACGATTTTGGCTGGAGGGTTTGAGATAAATTGTAAATAAATAAACTCGATAGTTTTTCTAGAAAACACACTTTCTATGCATAGCTACTTATTCTGGATGATTTAATTGCACCTGCATGTCTACATATGAATACATTATGATAGATTGTACCTTATTTAAAAAAAGTAGAATTACTTTAGCAATGTAGTTATACCTGGTGATCATCAGAGCATTTTAAAGCTTAACAGTTTGAGACAAAAAATCAGAAGAACCCCCAGTTATTAAAAATGGTAAAAAGAATGACGAATCGTAGTGATTAAAAAACTAAAAACAAGCCTTCCAAAAATTTTAATTATTCACAGGTAAATGAATAAATAAACAGCAATCGCTGAAACATTATATGTACATATATAAAGCATAAACGTTGTTCAGAGCAGTATTTGGAAATCTTCACTCTGACACATTACATATATTCTTACGAACCATTGAGAACACTTAAAGTTGACTTGTTCTGACTATTTTTTCATTTTTGTATTCCCTTTGCCACGGCTATGCATCAGATCCTAAAAACGTTTGCATTGAAGATTCACAATACATATTTTCTTGAGGTCATAGACAATTTTTTCGGCGTTGTCACTCTTTGCCGAAGAGATAAACAATATCGAGATCTGACTTCGCAGTCCAATAAGATACAGTAATAGTACCTTGTTATAATAAGTAATAACGAATTCAAAACAAGCCTTTGGCAAAATTTAAATAAAATACATAAAGCAAAACTTATAATATTATCTTTTAGATATAAACAAATGTAGTGCCTGTTGAGTGGTCATGCCAGAAATGCAATCTCGTTATCTTAGAATAGCTCTTGTCATGGAAAAGCTTTTCTCAAATTATCTGTTATGATTTAGATGAAGACGTAGGCTTCCAAAATTTGTTAATTTTTAAGAAGTAATCACTATACATTCAAGGATATTAATTTTTTAGAGAAGTATTCGTGAGTTGCAAGTTTCAGATGAAATAAAACGAAAAAATAAAACAACATGGTTTAAAATAACTGAATCTGATCATTAATACTACTAAGCTATTTAATTTTTTTTTATAATTAATTTATTATTTACTAATTATCGAATGTAATTGAACGTTTCATCACATTTTATTGATTTCGACCAAGATATTCAAGAATCGCGAAAGAATGCCAGATACCTAGTCTTTAATTTTTAACTTACTGAAAAATTGTGTACATGTTTATTTATTTTTTAATATAATTAAATTCTTTCAGTTTCGACGGAACCCGAAGATTATTTTCGCTTGGATCCACAAAAATCACCAGCAGAAAATGCATTTGAAATTTATGAATCATTATGCATTAAAGAAACGAGGGACGCAAAGCGTTTGTTTCTCCTTAATGGGTTTGCCACACTCTTTCAAGAAAACAAAATAACCCAATTGGGTTTTACAACAGAAGAATTTTTGTATTGGTAATTAATAGAAATAGAAATTATTTCAAAGCTGTATTTTTATAATGTAATTTGTTTGTTTTTAATTTAGCTTGAGTGTCTCACTCATACACTCATTTACACAAGTTAGAGCAGCTGGTCTGCGAGCTATACGATATGTATTATTAACGCCAAAGGACATTAAAATATTCAATTCGTTGCAATTGCCTTATTTGGTTTGCCGAAGTATTGATGTACTTTTGAGAAATGACGACGAAAGAGTACAGGGGCTTAAATTGGTATGATTGTTATTAATTTATTTAAGAAACGCTTACAAAGTTCTTACCTTTTTGAATTTATTTGATTCTAGGTTCGAAAAATACTAGCTATATCACCGGAGGACGTGAGTCCAGTCATTGTCCGATGCCTGGTATCGCTAGCGAATAATGGCATCGAAGATAGCGATAACATGCTAAGGGCTTGCCTTGCGACGCTATGTGAGTTTGGAGTTTTAAATCCGACTTTGATGGTTGTTTGTGGTGGTGTAGGTGCGATTACCAGAAATGTATTGGAATGCCACAATCCACGGATAGCTGAAAGCTTGTGTGGCGTTTTGTTACATTTGCTCGAATGGCCGAACACAAGAAATATTTCAGGCATACGATTGGATTGCTTGGCGGCACCATACTGCGATTTTACCTATAGACTGGGTATAATGGATAAAAATAAGTAACTTAATTGGGTATTTCTGTTGGGAGTTCATATATAAGCGTTCGGTTTTGATTTTATAGGGACGCCCGTGAGTTGAGATACACAAGTAGTAGATTGGCATTGCTATCAGTACTTCGAAGTTGGGCTGGAACATTGGAGTTTTGTAATCCAAGTAATCCTTCTGGGCTGAAAGCTATAGTTGATGTTTTATATTTAAATCAATTGGAAGTAAGGGTGAGTACAATAAAGTTTTAAGAGGTTGATTATTATAGACCGCATGTATTTTAGTTACCTTCAAGGTTTGATTCCCCATTTTGCAGAAGGGATTGATTTGTACTTTTCTATTAATTGCGACATGATATTTTTCCTTTACTTTTATTCCTTCTTAAATAATGTGTTTAAGTTCATCTAGGACTACGTTTGAAATTATTGTTATTACAAACATTTCTCCATTACAGAAAGCAATCTTAGATTTACTTTATGAACTATTGGGTCTTCCGCAACCAATATGGACAGACGAATATTCGGTAGCTTTATCAGCGGTAGATCCTTCAGATTTTCAGGTAAACCATAGACCCTATAAATATATAAACTTTTCAATTGTATCAGAATAAACTATACTTTCTTAGGATACCTGGCTGCTGAGCAATGGATTTGTCGCAATGGAAGGACGGTCTATTCTACCCAGTCTTGCAAGTCGTGCACCCAACACATGTGAACAGCATTTAGCCCTGCTATTGTATTGTTTCTTAGAAACAGGCTTACTAAATGCACTTGTTGAAGTCATAGTATCGAGTGATACTTTCATTTCAGTTCGTGCAACAGTTTTAATTGGTAAGTTTTGTAATTCGATACGGAAAAGTTTGACTTAATGTTTGACTTAAAATCTAATATTTTCCAGGTAAAATTCTTCATCTAATGCATACTCATTTACCTGCCGATATATGTAGTACATATCCAGCACTACCAACACTTGTTACACATGCCACACAAGGGAATCATCAAGCCACGGCTTCAATATCGGCTCTTCAAAACTATCACCAGATGCTGCGTAATCGACCAGTTTCATGTAGTTTGTTCTTAGACAGCATTATTCAAGGAGGAGGTTTGACTTAAATGTTTGATTGCTTTAAATTACTTGATTCTAAAAATAATGTTTTTGCAGCTCTTATAAATACGCGACTATTTAAACGAGACATTAACAACTACGAAGTTACTACAACTATAGGAAACGCTGTACTTGCCCAAGATAATTCGGAAAGACGTCGATTAGATTCGGTATCGTCCAGTATTAGTGGTGGAGGAACTGGAACTGATGAATCTCACTCGCTTCCCACAACAACCATGAGACGCTCCAGTTTTCGTATGAAGAAGAAAAAGTTCAGGCAATTTTTTGAAAACATGCGCGAGTTCAATCGGTTGGTTAAGGATTCCAATGTTTTAGTACTAGCCGATGGAAATTCATGGGATTGGGAAATAGTCACAACTATTCTGAGAGTAAGGTCCACTTGATGATGAGTAGAAAAGTTCAAATCTAAATATATTTCAATCTAGACGGACGCTATAGGAAAGCTCGATGATACTAAAACTCGGTTTCTCAAGAGAATAGTACATTACTTCAAGCCAAGTAGTAATCGATTCTCCCACCAAGACTTAGCGCACGGTAGAACAGTTCCAGCATATGTGACAGCAGGTCTCGATTTGATTGATTGGCTGCTTGCCAGCAATGAGGTTAGGTCTTATTGCATTTGCTATAAATTTATTTTTGTAATGACGTTTTTGTTAATTTAGTTGGAGAGCATGTGGCAGCTTACGGACTTGTTTTCGGATATAAGTCAACACCTTCTAGCTATAACAACATCAAATAGAGCTCATGATTGTCTGTTTAGCCCTCAACATATGAATAATACAATGTGCCAACAGTATTTCCTATTTATCGGTCGTATGTGTCGCCAGGAGAAAGGAATAAGTATTTTGACAAATACTGCAGTTTTTGAACAGTAATTTAAATTTTATCCTTTAAAAAATTATTCAATTAATTCTATTTTTGTTTTGTTTTGTTTTGTTCAAAAGATTAACTACACTGGTTTCGAGTACCGATCACGTTTGTTATGTTAAACTTATCGTGTCTGGGCTGGACTATGGCCTCGAATCGTACACGAGAAAAATTCTCGAAAAAGCACTGACTTCGGCAAAAACTCGAAGTGGCCGACTCTATTCAACGCAATTTCTATTAGTCTTGCTTAGAGCTAGGATTCCAAATTTCGAAGTGTGGGGAATTCCACTTCTTATTAATCAGACTAAAGACACAGAGCGAAGCATTGTGTTAGCAGCTATTGATGCTCTCGATGAAGCATGTTATGAAAAGGTCTATACAAACGAGTATATATTATTATTATTATTATTATTATTATTATTATTATTATTTATTAATGTACAAAATTAATACTTAAAACTAAACAGCTCTAGCGACAAGGCTTTCGGCTGCAAACGAGTATATAATTAATCTTATTCTCATTAAATATTTTTAATATTATTAGAACTATTTGGAAGAACTTGTAAGCATTTGGCCAAATTTTAAACCACTTGGCGATGTGGGGAGAATCCTTATGTCACGTTTCTATTCAATTTATCGTGGATTGAATCATCGAAAGGCAAAAATTAAAGAAGAAATCGAATTTTGGAAGAATGGTTACAACAAAAGGTTTGAAATTTTTAAATTTTTTACTGTTATATATTGGTAACGCTTTTTTATTTTTGTTTTGTTCTGCAGATATGTCCTTTTGGTTGAAGCTGATACGCATTCCAGTTTAACGTTGCACATCAAAAACGAAGACGGCTACTACAGTCGTAGAAACTGTTCTACCAGACCTATTGTTATTCCACCTTATATTCAACCGCATTTATATGGACAACTGGTACAGACAAATCAGGGAATAGTATCACTTCAGAATTTCGCTGATTTGCCTGGTTTGGTGGATTGTATAAACAAAGCAAAAATGAACGATGAAAACGACTGTCTTGAACTGAAATCAGCTTTGTGGGCATTAGGACATGCTTCGACGCATTCGAACGGAATCGAAATGTTTTTAGAATCCTTCCCAAGGTAATGTTATTTGTCTTTATGTCCTTTGCGACAGTGGAATTTATTTAATTTTGTTTTTGTTACAGAATATATGAAAAAATTATATACTTGGCAACGAAAGCAGAAGTTTATTCAATTCGAGCGACGGCTTTTAGTGTACTTGGATTGATTGGAAGTACAACTGCTGGAGCGAATTGTTTGTTCAAATTGAGTAAGTTTAAACCTTTTTATTACATTTTGTGCGAAATATGTGAATAGACAAAAATATAAAGCTAAGACTTGAATACTAAAAAGCAAGGTTTTTTGTGTTCATTTTAAAAAATGTATCCTATCCTAGTTATAGTTATTTTAAAAAAGATAAAACTAGATTCGTTAATTTTGAGCTTGGTTTAGAAAGTTTAATAGTAAAACATTTGACTCTATAAAAACATATAGTTTGTAGCTGGAATTTTCTATTATTTTTTTCCATATTCATTTGTTATTCACAAGAAAAAGCTACTCTATTAGCGACATACTGAATCAAAGTCTCAAGTGACGTTTTCAGGCTGCCTTAAATGTTTTTTATGTTAGCTGTATTGATTGAAGCTCTCTTTTAATTGTGTACACCATCTGAGTTGTACATCTCAAGTCAGGTCATAGTTTTTTTTTTTTTTAATTAAAATGTGCCAATTATTTAAGTTGCATTCTCTTTTTGAATAATATGGCATCTTTGAAAAGCTTTTTAATTGTATAACTTTTAAAATCAAGTTATTAAGTATTAAACAAACACGGTATCTTATTTTGTATACATTTTTAGATTGGCTGTGTGTACGACATGACAGAAATACAATTTGGCCTGTTTACCAACCCGAAGACTGGATTTCAAACAATTTTACACCTGTGCGGCACCCCTGTGAAGATGTCCCTTCTTATAATTATCCAAGTTTAGATGATCAAATCGAAGGATCATATTACACAAGAAGTGATTGGAATTTATTGTTGGCTGACGATACAACTACAACAGGTGAAAGCAAAGGCGATAGTAAGGACGAGGTTAGTTCATAGTTTATTTTCTTTTAAAAAAAGGGTTGATAACAGTTTATGTATTTAAATTAAAGATTGTTGGGTGTGTAATTCAATCGAAAACTATGACTGAACCCACATTTACTCGTCCTGGCAAACATACAAGATCATTGTCAGAGTCAAAGACTACAGATGTAATAAGTATCATAGCTGGAACACATTTACATCATCATAGAGTACGTCGTAACTCTTGTACTGACTCGAATACCTCTGGAGTAAGCAGCTGTGAATCGGTACCAGCTCGAACGACTGTTGGGTATGTATTTTTATAATTCAGAAACTACAAATAAATATTAACATTTATGTTTATTTGTAGAGATTTTCAACAAATTCAATTAAGTCCGATTCCTTCAATGTCCAACCTTGCTGATATCCCGTCAAGACTAGCTCTTCCTCTCCGACGGACGTCACTTATTGGCACAACATACTTACCCACACCTATAAGCCATTTGGATTTTGAGGGTTATGCAAAACTAAGAACTCTCCGCCGGCATTGCCGACCTGTTCTATCTGAATCTGCAGCCGACGAAATAGCCGAAATCATTGATCGCAATGAAATGTATGCAACTTTTCGTCAAAGAAAATCTTCGATTAGTGATTTGCATCGGAAGATGAAAGTTCGAAGTCTGGATCGCCATACTTCACTTAACGTGTATTCGTAAGTATAGAAAGAAAAAAAAATAGATAGATAGAATAGAAAATGGAGACAACTAACCTTGTTTTTATACCACCTAGACAATTTACTGTTG
Source organism: Scaeva pyrastri (assembly GCA_905146935.1). Lineage (NCBI taxonomy): Eukaryota > Metazoa > Arthropoda > Insecta > Diptera > Syrphidae > Scaeva > Scaeva pyrastri. The sequence goes on from LR989929.1 coordinate 30,302,902, forward strand.
AAGATCTCCAAGTTCCTTTACCAACATTGGCAGCACCAAAGTTCCTGTTACAAAACGACTCAAAAGGCCCCTGCTACTCAGGTAAGAATGTCAATTATGATTTGTGCTGTGTTTTAACTGATTTCATCCATTTGCTAGGAATCTGCCTTCCAAAACATATACTTGATCTTTTTCCTACGCGTAACATGACTACCACATACGTTTCGCGAGACATTCAAGATCACGATTTGGTTGATGCCAACCTTATGGGCGTTAAACAACAATTTTTCAATGACTCCATAAACGAGTGTGACCAAAGTTCTGTCATAAGCAATTTTTCAGACGTTTCTTCAGTGAGTAAACGTTCGAAATGGATTGGAAAACACAATCGCAGCAACTGTTTGCGTTGCTCTCGAACGAACAACAATAAGCCAAATAAATGCAGCGATCAATGTATATTTAATAAAAAGCTGAAATCCTATCCGAGCTCATCGATTCAACTCTCAGAAGTATCATTCAATTCACCCGAAAGCATTCACAGCGAGGATAGTATGCCAGATCATCTCACGACAGTGATTTTGTATAATGTGATGCGCCTGGCTAATCCAGTGAGTAGTAAGCAATCTAAATTCGCCTTGCTCGAGTTGAAGCAAAAGCAGCCGGAATCCTTTCAGGATATTTGTTTATATTCTGAAGTGTGTAAATTCCTAGGACGAAGTACTTATCGCATGAATGCTCGGCGCTTTCTTCAAGAGCTCTTTTTAGACTTGAATTTTGAAAGTTTCAACGTTGAACCAAGTGAGATTATAGCTCGAAAATTGAAGGAGTCTCCTCCGAAACCTATGCGGCAATTATCCGAACCCAATGAAGAGAGCTCCCCATCTGAATCTGAAACCCCACCACAACAGCAACAGTCTGCGAGTGTAACACCCACCTCTCAGACACCACCTGTGATTCAAAATTCCGGCTGGTTTCCAGCGTACAAATCAAATATAAAATCACCACCACTTGAGAGCGTCTACGAGACCAGTTGCGAGAATTTAATCGAACCGCTAAGCTCCAAACTATCGCCGTCAGAAAATCAAAACAAATCATCCTCCACAACCATCATATCAATGAACCCTTCCGATAGCCGAACTACGATAAACACCACATTACAATTCAATAACGATCACGACGCCGACAACAGTAAAACTAATAATATTTATGAATCTAGATTAAGTCCAGGAGTGCTTAAAAGTAATTCTTTAAGCAGCTCTAAAAATAACACTGCCAGCAATAATAAAACAAGCGAAAATAATTGCGGCTGTATCCTAAACAAGCAGCCTGCAGTTGTTATCGAAAACGAAAATAAAAAATTCAGCAGAGGTCGCTTTTATACACTCGAACTGGATTTGAGTTGTACAAAAAATAAGTTTCCTATAACCGATCGAAGAAAAAAAGAGGCTTACTCGCCTACAGCGACAACAACGACAACCGACCCACAGCTCAACTCTGTGACAATTGGCCAAAGTCAATCATCTTCTACAGTCACTACACCGATAACAAGCTCGAACACAACAAACACCTCGACTGCTGTAAGTTATATTGGTCAATTCACTTTTACAAAAAGTCTGGCCGCTTCACTCTCTAAACCCATTGGCAGTCTATACTGTGAAAAGCGGATGCAATCTTCCAAATCAGAGGCGATCCTTTCCAAGGCTAAGCAAACTTAAATTTAAAGTCCATATTAATAGACTTGTTTGTTTTTGAAAGCATCAAAAGGTATCAAATCTTTTAATGCTAACAACAAATCCTCAATAAATATGAATGTATAAAAAATATATAAATTACGCATAAATTATTTCCCCATTTTTCTGTATATTCAACTATACCACCGCAAGAGTTTATTGCAGTTTTAAATTCAAAATCAAATTCACATCATGAACAATTCCATTTCATAAGCAACAAAATCGTCGTCGTTGTTGTTGTTTACAAAAAAAAAAAAAAAAAAAACAAAACAAAAAAAGTAAAAAGTAATAATTAAATTGTAAGAGAAAAATTAAATTAAAATAAAATAAAATTCCATTAATTGTAGCTACATTAAATTTTATATTTATATTATATGCATTGTAATATTATTATTTGCAGAAAAGATAATAGAATTATTGTAATTATTTTTATTATCAGTAAATCAGTCCATTATTTTCATAAAATATTTACCGGAATAGTTTTATCTTCACTCACATACACATTTTTCGATATAAGTCATTTATTTAGTGACCAGAATGCTGTTCTTATATTATTTAAATATTTTTTTCTTTTATTTTAACGACTTGATTTCTAGTTGTTTATTTAATTTTTTTTTTCTTAATATTTTTTATTTAAATATTGTATAGTTCTTTGTTTGCTAGAATTAAAAAATGAGATGATAAGATATATATTGTAGATCCTGTGTTTTTTAATCGTGTCTATGGTGACTTTAAAAATCTTTTTTGCTGTAAATTTGCAACGGAAAAAGAAGAGTTTTTGTGAAGTTATATCTGGCAGTTTAATGTTTCCTACCGAGAGATTTATCGTATGTATATAAGTAAAATAGGTAAGTAGTCGGCTTAGACCCAATACAATATCTAATTAAAAACAGAAATTTAATAAAATAAAAAAGGAACTAAGTTATCCCTTAAATCCGGCTGGAGATTTCCCTACAAGAAGTAGTTGGAATTGCAGCTGCATTTGTAATATATTTTAATATGAGTCATTTTTGATCACCCTGTGACATTGCCCTTTAGATGAACTACTGATACATATGTAAATACGTTTAAAGTATAACAGTTACAAAAATCATCCCTTTTGTGAAATGGAATTCTCCAAAAACTGCCCAATGCGCAGATACAAACAAAAACCAAACATTATTTTATGAATGAAATTGATAGATTCCCAAATCCAAATGCCAGAAAAAAGACAAAATAAAAAAAAAATGTACATGTACATGCAAGTGTCTAATTGAAGGGTTCTATCTTTTGAAAAGTCGATTTTTACACGAAATTTTACATAATCAATCTCTCTAATAGAAGAAGCGATTCTAAAATTTGTTTTATTTAAAATGTTTTTAGACACTCTTCAAAATATACTCGATTAAGTTTTAAGTGTAAATGTATTCCCTAGATAATTGTGGTGAATTTTATGTGAAATCGTTTGTTGTCGGATTTAAAAAGAAGAAAAAATGTTTGCGAATTGGTATTCCAATTTAAGTAATCGCACAGTGGCGATTATATTTTTAGTTTGCATTTCTGTTTTATATGTTTCATATACATTCAATTCGTGTTTAATGCCTCGTATCAATCGATCCTTTAAAAAGGTAATTAATTTCTTTTCACATCCAATACTCTAATTAATTCAATTTATGAATCTACAATTAGCAATCGTTTCAAAGCTCTGTGGAGAGTGTAATGTCACCAATTGTTATGACAGAACCACCGGAAATAAAAATTCTAGGATCTATTGTTCGAATAGTGCCATTAATGTACAACTATACCGAAATAGATGGCTCACCTAAATATAGATTTCTTCGACAACAAGGATTGCGACCGTCACGCCATTTGCCTGATACCCTTATAATTGGTGTGAAAAAAAGTGGAACTCGTGCACTTTTGGAATTTATCCGACTTCATCCAGATGTCAGAGCTGCTGGGTGTGAGGTTCATTTCTTCGATAGACATTATAATCGAGGTCTTCATTGGTATCGCCATCATATGCCATACACTATAGAGGGACAAATTACTATGGAAAAGTCACCCAGTTACTTTGTGACCAAGGAGGTGCCTCAAAGGGTTCATCACATGAATCCCAGCACGAAGTAAGTGTAATACTGAATAATAATAATAATAATTTAAATACAAAATTTTATGTTAACATAATACCTACGTATACACCTTACTGATACTGATAACTTATAGTAAATACTTCTCTTCAAACTTTGTCATCGAAAACCATCGATCTTAATAATTAGTTTGATTCAATTCCTCTTTTAAAGTTAAGGTGAATTTAAAAGATATTTCTTAGTTAGGACGATTAAGAAAGCTACATAGGTGGCAGAAAACTTTACCTATGGTCTTTATTGGTAGACATGCAATTCGGCTTGGATAGGCGGTTCAATCTGTGATATTACAATAACGATCTAATTTTAACAAATTCAGACAAATAGTTTAAAAGGCTTTATAAGAACTTTCAAGTCCCTTAACGAGTATCGAAGTTTTCTAGGTTCAAGTGGTATCACTAACGGACCAAAAATTGATCTCGGTGCTTTTTATTTTTGAAAGTAGTGCAAATTCCTAGTCTGATTGGTCCTAGGCTTTTGAAAAATATAGTTTATTTAATGAAAATTATTTTAGTATTTAAAAACAAAGATTACATTTTTAAGAAGAACATTATTTTTTATGGCGAAGATTATATTTCAAGGCGAAGTTTTCTTGATGTGTTGTATCTCCCTTGACTTCCAAATAAAAACTGAAACTCTCTCCGAGTTGGAGTTTAAATTGGAACTCACTAGTTCACTAAGCTCTGAGTAGTTTTTTTTTTTACTCAACTAAATATGTTTTATCTTAACTTTTCTTTTAGACTTCTCGTCGTGGTTCGAGATCCTGTAACACGTGCTATTTCCGACTACACCCAGGCTGCAAGCAAGAAAACCGATATGAAAAAATTCGAACAATTGGCTTTTATGAACGGATCATTTGAAGTCGTTGACACCACATGGAGTCCAGTCAAAATCGGAGTCTATTCAAAACATCTGGAAAAATGGCTTCAATATTTTCCACTATCCCAATTACTTTTTATAAGTGGCGAGAGGCTGATTGTAGATCCAGCTTTTGAAATTGGTCGTGTTCAAGTGAGTAATTTAAATGCCATATAGTTTTTTTTCCAATTTTTATTTGTGAATTGAAATCGTTTTAGGATTTTCTTGGACTTAAACGGGTTGTTACAGAAAAACATTTCTATTTTAATTCAACAAAAGGATTTCCATGTTTATTTAAATCCGAAGCTAAATCAACACCGCATTGTTTAGGCAAGACTAAGGGGCGAAACCATCCATTTATAGATCCAGCTGCAATTGAAAGACTAAGAGAATTCTACAGACCATTTAATAATAAATTTTATCAAATGACAAATATTAATTTTGGATGGCCATAAATACTTTGATGTTTTTTTAGATTATAGTTAACATAGGCTTATTTTTACCTTGAACTTGTCTTTATATATACGAATATAAACAAAATAAGCTTAGGTTATAATTACGAGTATTATTATTGTAAATTTTTAAAAGTTATAAAAATGATCGTATCGATTATTATCTATTGGCAGTTTTGTAAAGTATTCAGTTTTTAGCTTTGATTTGAGAAAAAAACCCTTTGAGTAAGCGAGTACCTATAAACTTATATCTATCTTTATCTGTATATTAATCCAGTAAGTACCTACACATACATATATATTTAAAAACTTTTTTTTTTTTTGAAAACTTATTGAACTTGGTAGTTCCTAACTTGATTATTTATTATCTAATATTATTTTATTTTTATTTTACATTAAAATATAAAGTGTCGTCTTGACAATTTACAGTAAGTTATAATATCAAAAATGCTGCATTTAGAAAAACGAAAAGGAGTAAAGTTTAGTATAAGGTTTAGAGAAGAAATGTTAGTTTTAATTATTACTTTTTTTTGTAGAAAATACTAAATTTAAGAATATTTTTAATTAACTTTATATCAATTTCTATGTTTTGGGAAGAGTATTTTTAACAACATGTTATCAGAACAATTTTTAATCGCAAACACCATCATAAAGTTAGTATAAGGTTTTTGTGGATGTTTGCATGTAAAAATTAGCTTAGCTTATAATTTTGTATGCTCACCCAAATGAAGCAAATGATTTTTGTTTTCAAAAATATAGGTAAATATCTTCACATTTTCCAATAAGTCCTAAATTTCTAATAGGGTAATATTTAAATATTTAAATGCACAATGTCTGTAATAACAACATGATAAAAAAAAACTATCTTCCATTACAAAGAAGTCTTTGACTCATAACGCTCAAATGCACAATTTTAATTAATTATACTTAATGAAATAAAATTTTACATTGTGTTTTTTTTTTGAAATTAAAAAAAAAGATTTTATTTTGCATTATACTATATGGAAAATGGATTTGAGAAAATGAACAAAATAGTAATTCCTTCCGATTTTTGGTAATTTTCAGACTTGGAAGCCGAAAACTTGGATCATCTTTTCTTCCGATTTCCTGCGACTCAAATTTATTGCAGAAAAAAAGTAATACAAATGATGATTTATTTATTCTTTCCGATAAATATCTTGATCCTCCGAAAAAGTAAGCGTTTAAAATAAATGCTAAATTTTAATGAAGTATCCAGAATCGACTATCACTATAGTGAGAATAGTTATCTCACTGACTGTAGACATTCATTTCAATTTTGTTGTTTGTTTTGCTTTGACCAATGCCCAAAAATTTCTAAAATATATCCCCTGGAACCTTTGCAAATTGCCTAAGCAAAAACTAAGCTAACCAACAATAAAAAAATAAGTATACGCCACAGTAACCCAAAACTATATTTTCCACGGAATTTAGAAGAAATTTAATCTGGCCTTGATCTGTAAGCAGACAGTTATTGTTTAGCGAAATTAATGCTTTGATTTAAGTGCCTATTGAAACTTTAACATTAAATTTTACTTATTTTTTGTTGAATGCTAAAAAATATAAATTTTGATTAATATACATATGTACTTTAATAAACATCATCATTTACCCGAACTATGTATGTAGGTAAAACAACTGCCACCTAAAATGAACTAATTTTTTTTATGAAGAACTAAAGGACGACGGCATTGAAAAATTGAGGTTAAGTTAAAGCTTGAAAAACGTGGTATGTAACTTTAATTTATATTCAAGTTATACTAAAATAAGTTTTTTTTAATTTATCATAGACTTATTGTTTCTCAAACAAGGATTTCATAATTCATGGATTCGGGAACTACACTCCAATTTTTCCACATGTAATCTCTTGATTTAAATGTTTAACCAGATTATTGTCTTAAATAACAAACTAAACTGAGTTCCTGCAAGCATAGTCACTTGGTCTGAGTGTTATCTGATGCATACTAATTTTTCCTTACACATCTTTACTTCTGATTGATTTGTAAGTAATATTTGTAGTTATTTTTTTTTTAATCAAGAATACATTATGACCTCAAAAATGGGTATTCAATATTTTTCCACTTTCGTATCATCATCGTCCGGATGCGTTTAATGTGCTGCGTTGGAATAATTAGAATTTGTTTACTATATATGTACATATGAACGTAAACGTAAATTTATTGAATCAATCAATGTCAATGAATAGAGAAATTGATTTAATTACCATATTAATCCAGACAAAGCATGAAATCAAAGGTAGCTATGAATATTCGAAGCAAATAATTGAAAGCGAAATATTTTCTATTTTTCTTAATATTAGTATCGTTTAAAAAGCAATGACTTTGGCTATTAAGAGTATATTTGAAATTAATGCGATATGAAATTCTTTTTGCTTTCTTCTTTTCCACTTTCTTATTCAAAACCACTACACTTGCAAAAATATCAAAAGAATAATTAGGTCTTCTTAAGTTTGTGCCCAAAATAATGCTGAGGATAGTATAAGATTTAAGGTTTAATAAACCTGTGGAATACATACAAAGGTAGAGTTAATACATAAAATTTACCCGATTTTAAAAACTCAAAATAAGATTAATATTTACTTGAGGATTAGCTAAAAATACAATAATATTTTCCAAAAGCAACACTTTTGAAGGAGAAAAGAAAAAATAGTGTCAGAGCTCGTGACTTCCAGACATTCGTCATTTATGGTGTAAAGAATGCAAGTTAAATTTCGTTAAATTATAAAACCTTATTTTCTCACATGTAATTTGATAACTCACATCTTTCATTGTCAGATCCTTATGGGGTCGTAGAAACCAGATAATAAATGTTTTATTTCCCAAATTTTGGAAAATGTTGCTATTATACAGTCATATTTTCATTCATTTTTTTATTGCAATACTTTAATAAATTATTGAGTAATGGACTTTTTGAAATTAAGGACTGTTTCGGATTTGCACTACGTAAAGTTTTTGCCAGCTTACAACGTAATTTCACCCGTCAGCCACTATGGCCAAAAAAGTTCACAGTCAAGTCATCCATTGTACATCCATATTTTAATATCCTTAAACTTCGCCACCTTTTCCCCGTAACTCTCATTGCTAGCCTGTTGTTCGTTCACTGTTTATAGTTTATTCAGTAAATTCTTCTTAAGACTACGTCTTCATAATCATCATCAGTTCATCCCCTAATCTACATACATACAATATATTGGATTCCCTTCCGATCAGGGCCCGTATTACGGATTACGATTATCGTTCAAAATCCCTCGTTATCGTTATGTTGCGATTACGTTTTACGATAGTCGTTTTTATTAAACGATACTCGTTTTCTCTTACAACTGCTTATGGCACTCGTATTTTTTTATTTTGACTTTATGTAGCTGTCACAGAAATATTAGAGGAATGAAGTTGGATGCGCTTCAAAAAAAATAGATTTTTTGATTTTATCTGGCAATATTTTCATGCATCCATTATCGTAAACCATAATCGGTCCATGTCATGACTATCGTTCTTGGGTATCGTTTTTTTGCATTTCGTTTCGTAATTTGTAATACGGGCCCAGAATGAACATCTGATGGACCAATTACATTTTTAACGTCATACACTTTTGAAAATTTAGGAAAAGAAACATTCCGTGATTTTTTTTTTAATCAGAAAACATCTTAAGAACGAAAAATGATTTTAGCTTTAAGATAAAATACAACAAGTAAAATATCGTTTTTCACAGCTTGTACAGTTTGAAAAAAAAACTGACAGTCTATTTTTACAAAAAAAAAAAACACAAAATGACATTGGCTTATAGTGAATTTCATTGTATAAATTGTACAAGGTTTAAAATTTTAATAATATTGGTTACCATTTATTAAAAATAGAAATAAATAAATATCTTTGACAAAAAAGTAACATTTATATGTGATACAATTTTTTTTTTGACACAAAAACACCAATAAATTCCAAATTTTCAAATGTACTGAAAAATTCTTCACAAAGAATTTTCTTACAGTGTAAGTAAATATCTCCCTTTCCCACCGAATCAGCATTAAATGCATTAACTTCAGCTGTGCTTACACTTAAAGACCACCCTATTCTCGTCTATTTCTCCCCAGTTCTCACACCTGAATGTTTTATTTAGAGAAAGAGAACTATTAAGCTTTTTGTATGCGAAAGGGGTTAAGGGAGTTGGGTAAACACTAAACTTGTCAATGCTTTCCAACAACAAATCAAACATTACCCGAACAATCGTTACATCTTACAAATTCATAATGTCTTTCATTCAGAAGTGTCCACGGTCAAGTCCACTTCCATTTACTACTATACGAACGAGTATATCACCTCCCGCGCAGCGACATGACCGCGAGACGCGACGAGACTCCTATACCGCCCTCTAGTCGCTTTACCGAACCGATTCAACATCGTTGCATGTCGATGTCGGCTACTTTTCCAATAATAAATTTATATAAAAACACAATTATTAACAAAAAGTATGTACATGTATATAAAAATGAATGTGTTTGCGCAACGACCGACCGGGATTGAGAACTTGAAGTTGGAGTAATAGCCATTTCACTAGGTCAACATTTTAGATTTTAGTTGCCGCCGGAATGCCTTTTAGTTCGGAACGACTTTAATCTATCGCTTTATTCGAGTAATATTTCAAAAAAATATCTTAAGGATGCATTTTGTTGTACTCGCACATTCGAGTTGTCACTTCGAGTACTCGCCGCCACTGCCGCCGCCGTGTAGACGGATTTCCGATTCGAATTACTCGCTAGACCAATAGAGTGTCATGTTTGTTATCTTATGTGAATTCAGAATTGTGTTGGCCTTAAAAAATGCCCTTGCAATGAAAAATAAAAGTTACCGGAAAATTGTTTTCGTTGAGGAAACTTATTAATCTTAAATAGAGTTTTGTAAAGAATATACAAATCGTGAATAATTAAGTGTGCCATAAAATAAATAGTGAGTTATTGTTTCTCGTCGGACTAGCAACACCCAATAATAATCGTACCCCAGTTTGTTCGAGTTCGAGTTTGAATTCAAGCCCAAGGCCGACTTAAGGATTATTAACACTTAGCATGGATGTATTTTGTTCTAACCAGGGAATTTATTTCCAGGTAATTATTTTATCATTACCAACAGTTAAAAGCCTTTTTCGGTGCGTTCAATATGAGTTAATATTTATTGAAAGAAAAACAGAAAAAAAAAATTAGTATGGAGTCAGTGTGATGTCACTCTGCTATAAATCAAATTTGGGGTTTTCCTTTTTTCGTTCTTGTGTAATGTTGGTACTTAACAACGAGTATATTGTGACGATGTGATTTTTTTTCCTGTTCCCTTTTTAAGTCAACCCACCTGCTGACATTGAGGGTTAGTTTTTCCTTTCAACTAATTGAGGGCACAGTTTGCTGATATCAGATGTGAGATAACTTAACATGCTTGCCAGCAGCGCTTGCGGCTGTGTACAGTACACATAAGGTACCACCTACAGAAACAAAATACACGTTAAAATTAGTCGAGACTTTCAGGTCAAATAGAAGTTTAAGTGGGTAAGGTAACAACTATAAAAGCATTTCACTTTGTTTGTGTTTATACATTATACACAGTATCTACATAACTACATACATATGTAAGTACATACATACCTTGGTAATGTAAACAATGGAAAGATGTAAAAAAAAACAGGGAGACAAACAAACATAATGTACTACGAGTATGGGACACTGTTATTTATATACTTTTTGACGTCACAAACGGGACGATTTTAATACAATTTTCCCAAATACAATTTCATCACAGTTTTGTCACTGACAACAAAAAATCTTATCTCTTTCGTGTATCTTTTTAGTCGGGTAGTGTACAGAGTACATAGATATATTTAATTAAAAAATTAACCAAGTTTATCTGTTGGAAAATCAAAGTTCACAAAAAAAAAAAAACAGTGAATAAAAAGTAGTAATTATAAAAAAGATTCATGGGTGGAATGATATTTGATTTTGGGTTTATGTGTTATTAATAAGTAATGAATACGTTTGACTATGACATGTTTCTGTTTAGTTAAGTAGGTGATTCAGCCAAGGATTAAAAAAAAAAACAACAATCTAGTAAAATGTTGTCCTTAACAAACATTTTTGAACATAAAACACACATAAAAACCGCGGATTTTTGTCCGCGTTTTTCGTTTTCTAAGTACCACTTACTCTCAAAATGTAGGCGTGGTAGAAACTGTAACACCAAGGTAGTTTTTCTCGCACGCTTTGTTTTATGATTTATTTAGTTTTCAAAAAAAAAAAAAAAATACAGAAAGGATCCAAAATTGTGAGTAGCGAAAGTTTGGGAACAACTTAGAGAAAGAAAAGGTTTTTTCATATAACGAACTTTAATTTATCTAAAACTTATGTTATTTAGTAAAAAGTAAATTTGGCTGTTCCTTCAATTTTAGTTCTTAACATTACAAATTGATTTATTTTTTTAAGTTTTTTGCCTCATACATTGTATGCCTTTTTCGTTGAGAAAAGAACAAGAGAACTAGAACTCTAACCCCCAGTTTAAAAGTGGAAGTTTATACTCGGTTTCACAGTTTCGCTTAAAACTTAACCAACAAAAAAATCTCGAAAGCCGTTAAGGTTTAGCTGAACTGGAGTTTAATTGTTCACTGTGAAACTAGGGGTTAAATCAACAAACAAAATAAGAAATTCAACTCTTAAATACGAGTATATAATAATAATAAAAAAAAATATAGTAAAACCATTAAAAAAATTTAGCTTAAAACTTCAAACAAAATTGTTCTCCTTACTCTGATTTGGTGAACATACTTTTTTGTCTATAAATAAATATCGATCGATAGCAGTTTTGAGTCAAATGCTGTTCTTTGGTTCATCGGTAGCTGATTCATAAGATATGCTTGACTGCAACAAAAAAATTTAGTTATCATGAAAACGTATCCTTTCCTTTTTCCATACTTAGTGCATCCTTTATAAAACAAAGTTTTAAACTTAAATTAGACCCATGGTGATCAGAATTGGATTGGCAGGCCATATCAACTTTTGTGTAGATCAATATATTGAGTGACGTGAAGATCTTAAAATTTTATCAAAAAAGTCGAAATTTTCATTCAAAATTATATCATCAAATTATTTTTGGAACCATGTGTAATATGAGGAAGAATTCTTTCAAGTTATACTACAATAATTCGAATAAGTCGAAATTTTCAAATAGAAAATAAAACAATAATATGTTCTAAATGTAAACACAAATGTTTATTTAAATAGTGAATTGTTCAAGCATCTTATTCCAAATATACATTTTCTATTGCATTAAAAATTCTACACAATCAATATGTTTGTTAGAATATGCATTTTTTAATTTTATGCACATTAATTTTCAGATAATTATAAGTTTTTATTGCAATTAAAACCAGTTTTTCTTTACAAGATTGAGAGATGCTCATATTATACTCGAACACGTTTGCACCTACCAAGTGTGTGATTTAATTTATTTTTTTAAAATATGTTTTTTGTAGGTAATAGTTTCAGAAAATAAAACATCCATAAACAGTTGAACGTTTCTAAAAACAGTCCTTAGATAAAGATGTCATTATCAAAATAAAACTAATTATGCGTTTTTTAATTTTGTGTATTTAATTTTCAAATGGAAGGAAAACATTCAGAAAATCTAGGTCGTTTTTTCTTTTAAGTAATATTTACTAAGTCAATCATTAATTAAATTTCTAATTAAACAACAAAAGACTGCAATTTTAAATCTTTTACATAGAAATGAAACATATACATATGTAGATATTTATAGTTATAAAAACTAATGATCTACTTCTGTTAAGGCCGATAAGCTTCTTTTGCAAACAATAAAAGATTTATGTGTGTATACATATGTATGTATGTACATATACATAGTCGAGGGCTGATTCAGGATAGAGAGGCAGTACCGCTAATCTACCACGTCAGCCGCAGAACCGTAGACAGGCGGCTCCTTTATGATCGAGACGTCCTCGCACAGGACGGAGCTGAGCGCCTTCGGTTCAGTAGGACTGTGTCCGATCGGGACCGGAGAGATAGGGTAAAGCAGGAGAACCAATTCTGGTGGTTGTAAATCCAAATTGATATTTAAAAAGTTGACCGAGTCTCTTGACCTTGGCCGGCTTACATAGGTTTAGGTATTTTTTAGTTAAGTAGGGACAGTCGTGGTGGCACCAAAAAAAAAAAATTAAAAAAATGCAAAAAAAAAAATAATATAAAAAACAAAAAAAAAAAAAAAAAAAAAAAAAAAAAGCTTCCTGTGGCTGTTCTAGTTGTAAGTAGTTCTTAAGTAGTCTTAAGTAGTTGTAAATAAATAAGTAGTTATAATTAGTCTTAACTAGTTTAAATTAGTTTTAAATTAGTTTTAATTAGTTTTAAGTTAGCTTTACTTAGTATTATTTTAGTTTTACTTTAGCTTTATTTGTTTTATTTCTTTTTAGTTTTAAGTTTTTTAAAAAAATATTTAAAACCCGATACAGAAACCAAGTTTTTTGCAATTCTTCTTGGTGATAAAAAAGATATAGAAAATTAGATTTAAGTTAGTTCCTACGCCGAAAGGCATTAGCATTAAGATATTAGTTTAACTTAGAGCGTCCGCATAGGGCCAGTAAGTTAGTTGTAAGTTATTGATATATATGCTAGTTTTAAGAATTTTTGTCTAGCTCTAAGTATAGTTTTAAGATTGAGGTTAAATAAAAATGAATTAAAAAAAAAAAAAAAAAACATATACATATGTATGTGATTTAATACTTAAAGTTAAATCCCTTGACCGTTCGTAACATTCATTTAAATATTAGTTACCGAAAATTATGATTTTCCTTTATAGACAATATTTCGTTTACAAGCTACAAAAAGCAATTTAATCTGAATATGAAAAAATATTCCACATACGCCACAGTCAACAAAAATATGAATAATTAAGAATGCGACAAAAGTATAGTTATATTGGAGTAAATGGAACCATATCTTCCACCCCTAGATAACTATAACGGTGTCAACCGTACAACTAGGCCATAATAAAGTTCATCTTCTACAAAAAAGTATAATTATTCAATTGTGGGAGAGTTTTAGTTTTTTCAGTTTTAATTTTTTGTAGATACATTTTCAAAATCCATTAAATTATCTCAACTTATTTTAAAGTATACTGCATTTTCTTATATTAAGCATAGCCCAAGCCCAACATACGTGGATCAATTTATATCTGAATTAGTTATAGGTCACTAGAACTGTTGCAGTAGAAATCTTAAGGAAACTACATTAGACTTGATGGCAAAACAAGTCGACCATTTGATTTCCTTGAAAGCAAGAACATCATTCAGAATGACGAAAGCGAAAATTGAAAATTTCATAACATTTAAAACTTTTAATTAACTAAGGTACAAAATTATCAACACGCATATTTATCATAAAGATCGGCTCGTGTATCTTCTACTAAGCAGTCTCGAATATTTTTAAAGAAAATTGAATATCCACAAACAAGATTGATGTCAAAATTTTCCTCAGGAAATAAGAATTTAAGATTGTTTTCCATGAAAAAAAAGAGTTTTGTAAAAAAAAAAATCAAAAACAATAAATACAGACTTTGAAAGGATGATCTAAAAAAGTTTCAAAGCAGAAGTTACTTAGAAATTATGTTAGAAAAATGAAATTATTTTAGTTTTTGAAAACTTTTGTATCCCAGCCTAATAAAAGGCGAGGAACAGTTTCTTCTTTCTCTTTGTCAATACAGGTTCTGCAAAGTTGGAGTTGTTTTGTTCTTATTGGTGAGTTAAAACGGACAAGGTGTCATTATTTGAGTCAAGAAAAGAATTCTTTGAAAGTCAAGAGTTCTGCCAGGTTTAGTGTCAGAGTAAACGACTCCAACAACAATCCCGCCATAGGTTTTTGATCCATGCTGTATGAAAGCACTTTCCAAAATTCTTCCAAAAGATCACCATAAACTATCAAATTGCTATTGTTATCCTTTCTTTTTCTATATTAACCTTTATGTAATTGTAAAAATTTAAAAGATACGCATCGAACAAAGAAACCATTACAATTGTTCAAATCAAAATGAATTGATGAGCTCATAATTCCAACTCGCCATACTCTTACACATGCAATTATTATTGCCACCAGGTCCTGAAATGAAACATTCATGTTATCTGCACATCATTGTCATTGTCGTCGGCGGCGGCGGCGGCGGTCATGTTGAATCGTTGTAGTTTAACAGTCACATTGTATCTTTATTATATTTACCTAACTGTATAGTTTATTTATTTTATAACGCTTGAATCTGTGTTAAATTATTTTATATGACCTAGAATTATATACATTAAACATACTCCCTTGACTACATAACTGTTATAGTAGTATATTAAGTGCAGACGCGGAGACAGGAGTAATTGCAGTGAGTATGGACTACACTCGGACAAGATACGAGCCAACACACGAACAGATATTGATTTTATTCTTTGGTTCGGAAACGTTTTTCTAATGTAAATATTGCCTACACGTGGGATTTCACATGTTGTTGAAAGAAGGATTAACTTATCTGGACATAAAAGGATTTTGAATCACAAATTTGTGATTTTGTGTGTTATTGGTTTCTTGCCTTTAACTTCAGCTAAACATTATCTAGTTTATATTTGCTCGAAATGGAATCTATTTAAAGGACTTATTTGAAAAATGAAAAAGAAAATAATATTGTGAACTTTATCAAATTATTCAGAAACTTGGCGGTTGAAAGTTTGATTTGATTGATTAATATGAGGCCCTGATATTGAAGTACATACATATGTGTATTGTACTATACTCGAACACGCTCCTATTTAATTGGTTTCACTAAAAACAAAAGGCATCGATTTCATTCCCAGGTTGACCTCCTTATCATTATTATTTTTTTATTTAAATGCATGTGGGAGGTACCGCACAGTTTGTAAGTCCATACATACATATAACGTATACATAAATATATGCTTCTTACAAGTTTCAATAACATGCGTGTAAATTCGAGGCATGTTTTGAACCTTATATTTCTCACGTCGCTTATGAATTTTTTATTACATGAACTTGTATTTTGTTGTCTGTTGAAAAATTCAAAAGTTAACTTGAACTTAAAAAAAAAAAAAACTTTTTTCCAACTGATTAGAGGGATGAATATGTATTTTAATGTTCGTCCTATTAAACACTCAAGGAGGGTGAATACGAACAGTTTTTCATTATAAAAAAGACTGTTCAAAAATTTTAAATTCTTAAATTTTTTAAAAACACATTTAACCCCAACAATTTTGAAATGTGTAAGGTCTTGAAAAAAAAATATTTTTTAAATTATTTTTCTTAAATCGGGTATTAACATTTTCTTGTTATTTTTGTCTTAGAAAAAACTAAAAAAAAATAATTTCAAATTAGTAAGAATCCCAAGAAGTTTAAGTCTCCACAAACGAATATAAGGGCCATGTACAAAAAATACTTATGTCAAATTTAAAACGGTCATTACGCCCATGGACTTTATGACAGGGGCCCTATTCCACAAAACAACTTATCAACTTTTCAAATTTGCTGTCAATTTGCAAAACATTCCACAGAACTATACAATCTAATAAGTGAAAAGTTATAAATGATAAGGGTTATTTGCAAAGTCTTTGCAATTTGTGTATTCACTTTGCAACTTCTTACATTCTTTGGTGCAAAGTTTCGCACTTAACAAAAAAAAGAATTAGACAAAAATGATGCTGTTTCGCTCCATAAAAACTTAAAATTCTATTTTTGCAAATCGAATTTTGATACGTTTATCAAAAGTTTGCAAAGAGAACGATCGCTTTGCAAATGCATATTGATATTACTAGTGAAGCTTTCAATAAGTTATAACGTAAGTTTTTATTTGACTATGGCGAAGACACCCATGCAACACGAAATTATAAAAACCATATTAATTTTTCAGGACTGCAAATTATAATTTTAATGAGTGTTTTCGTTCAAATCGAATTCAAGTTGATTTCCTTTTAAGCAAAGTTGAAGAAAAATTAGCGCATTATACTTAAATAATCTCAAAACAAAAATAATTATATCTTTTTTTCCGTTTTATTTCAATTTTGATTTTGCAAAGTGAAAAGTGGTAAGTCGTACATAAATGCAAAGATGATTAAATGCTTTGTGAAACACTTTGGAAAAAGTGCAAAATCTTTGTAAAAATTTACTTACTGCAAACTAAAATTTGCAAAGAACATTGTGGAACAGAAACTTTGCCAAAAAATCAATTTGATAAATACAAAGTGAAAAGTTGATAAGTTTTTTGTGGAACAGGGTCAAGGTTCAAGTGCAGATACTCGTGATTTTGTTTTTCACCCGTTAACCAAACATAATAAGATTGTCTTCCATTTTATTTGAAATGATTTTTATTTTAAATCCTGATGAAAATTTGACTAATTTGAGATACGAGGTATGTGTATTTCATCTCCATGTCTCTGTGCTTATTGTCTTATTTAAAAGATGTAAAAGCTGTTTTTTTTTTTAAATTGTTTTATTTTCTTTAAAAAAAAGTGTTTATAACAGGGAGGCATAACATCCATGGACATTATGTCCATTTGTACTTTTATTCATAAGTATTATGACCGCGAATCTCAAAATTTATATAGAGAAGGAAAAACCAAAAGATAATTAAAAAATAAGATAAGTATAAAAAACAATACATTTTCTTCTTTAACTCTAAATGGTAGAAAATCGAAAATTTAACATATTGTCAATTTATAAAGTCGAACGTTTGTATAAATTACAACAACAATGAGTTGCAGGTTTAATAAATTAAACTTATTACTATAGGGACAACTATTTAATCATGTAAAATACAAAATTTATAATTACTCCAAAATGTTAACGTACACCCCATTTTAGGTTTTACATTGAACTATTGAAGAAAACAACATCAAGAAAGGAAAAAATTGCTAATAATTATTTAAGTGAACCAATCACGATATTATGTACTCCTACGTAAACTTTTCTCTCTGATGTCAATAATATTTAAATACTCAGAAATGAAGGTATAAATATCAACAGATGATGATTAGATTACGTTATTTCATGCCTAATTAGAAAAGCATTTTAGTTTTTTGAAAAAAAATGTACACATATTTTTATTATTTTAATTACTGACCTAATGAGCGTTAAAAATATTATTTTAACCTGTCCAAATATGGAACTAAGCACGAAACCACATGAAAACTGTGTATGATTTATTCAAATGGTTAATTTTAGAAAAAGAACTAAATTAAATAAGTACCCGTATATGAAATTTTGTTACAAAATCACAACATACAAAATAGTAAGTATACGCCCAAGTGTACCTTCAATGTTTAGCGGCTAATTAAGACGCATTTGTGTTGTGGATACGTTTAAAATTTCTTAATGAAATACAGTCAAACTTCTTTATAACGAACCTTCAAGGGAACAAAAAATTGCTTCGTTATAAAGAAGTTTTATAAAAAATTCGTTATATAGAAAATTTATTTTTTTAACACTCAAAGTATTCTTTTAGATTTAAAGAAAACAATGGTACAAAAAAGAACTCATTTAAAGGAAATTAAGTAATTTTTATTTTTTAGTTAAAAACATATCAATTTTTGATTGAACATGAACAGTTTTGGTTTTTGTTTTATTATAAAAATCTTCCAATTTTGAAAGATGAAAATATGCATCATCTGAGGTTTCATCTCTTGTTTCAATAAAATTTTAGATTATCGAATGCAGCTCTCATCTCAATATCGCTGGGCTTTTTTCGAACAAATTCGATTTCAGCATTGTCATCTGCTTTTTTGTTAGCGATTCACCTGTCTATGTGCGTAAAACTTCTCAAACACATGTACCCTTTTTCATGCACCCATACCCATACATACATTACATACATTAACTTTTAGAAAATTCTTGCCAAAACGGGGAGTTCCCTATTAAATCTTGGAAAAAAAATCTTAGTAAGCTTAGTTTTCAAATTTGAAAATTGAAATTTCGTTATAAAGAAATAAATTTGCTTTTGGGTCAAAAAAATTAGTTCCTTATAAAGAGAATTTCGTTATAGAGAACTTCGTTATAAAGAACCTAATTCGTATGGGATATTTTTTAAGGAGAAGGGGAACAAAATGAAATTAGCTATAGAGAGAATTACGTTATAAAGAAGTTCGTTATAAAGAAGTTTGACTGTATAAATATTATATATTCTATATTATAAGATTGAAAATGTTTCAGCAACTTTTGATAAAAGTCAAGAAAACATTAAATTAAAATTAAGAAATTACAAAAATCATCATTGTGCATTATCAGCATCATCATGTATCTATACATATGTCCATACATATGTATGTACGCAAACAATAAAATTTCGTTCTATAGAAAGAAATTGTCGCACTCCAAAAATGTATGCTTCTTACTAAGTGTGAAAAAATGTTGATTACTTTAAGAATCACAAACACTATCCTACTACCCACACATAACACCTTTTTTAATTGAACACAATATAAATTAGCAAACCAAATAAGCTTCAACTAGGAGCAAGTCAGTATTTCATTTGAGTTTCAGTTTACCATATGAATTAATTATTATTATTTAATGTAAAACAAACTGGACATGATAATATGTACACCTGTGTCTTTTTGTTTAGTAACAAAATTAAATCTAACTTGTTACTTTTGATACCTTATTTCTTTGACAACATTTCTCAAACAATATTATTTACCAACTTAATTAGAATGTAATCACAAATCTAACAGAATTATAGGAAGTGTTTTATTTTTATTGATCGGCATGTTAATACATTTAATCATACATTTAAATTAAGTTGCATACAACATACCGTTGTCTAAGAGTTACCTTTGCGATAGTTTATATTTTATTTTTCAGGAATGTATATGTCGTAACTATCTAACCTTTCATAACTTATGAATATCTTATGATGTTATTATCTTTGACTTTGAGTTTGTTCAAAAGGAAGCTACCAATAACCCACTGGAAGTAAAAAAATTGGAAAGCAGCCATTTTGTGGAGAGTTTTTCACTTTTAAGAAATACCATTATGTATAGGTATATGCATTATTTTCCATTAAACTTTATTCAAATTTTGACCGATTTCATTGCCTTAAGTTCCACTGTGGTTTGTGGCTTATCCGCATAGACGACGATGTGATTCAAAAACGACTTGATTATGACCTGGGTCAACGGAAAAGGTCTAACGGAGGCGAATCACTCGATCTCGGTTACCAGTTGACATCATATAAACTACAGATGAGTTCGAGTCGGTAGTACAGTGTTTTCAAGTGACCAATGTTTTGTACTCAAAAGTTTCCAGGTTTTTTTTATATGACTTGAAATGGTTGCGACCTGACTTTTATCGGAAAATATGATTTTTAGAAGAAAATTAGTGTCAATTTTTTTTATATTTTATGACCATTTTTATTTGCTGAATCAGTTTAACTTTGACAAGGTGCAGAACTAGCCAAATTCAAAGTTGCAAGCAACGCGAAATCGGGGTTGGCTCGATTTTTTCTGCATATTCCCATATGGGCTGCGGCAATGCTTACAGTAGGTATCTGGAATTACTAAACTCAAACTTATCTACAATATCGCAAACAGTTCGCTTGAAAGGGTGATTACAGCTTTCTCAAAATAGCTAATATTTTGTCAGTTGAACGTTTAATTTGGCATAAAAGACTTAAAACAACAGTAGTGTCATTATCGAATGTTGTAAAGTTTAAATTTGTGCGCCACTTATCCTATAAAAAAAACAGTATTTGAAGTCCGAAGATATGACTTCTAAGATAAAAGAAAATGGAACTCTTTGTCCCAAAAATGCTTTTTGGTAGCCCAAAAAAGATACAAATACATACATAAATGTTCAAAGTCTCATTGGAAAAGTTTTAATACTGTTTCCTTTTTTACTTACAGATTCCTACAGTGAGTTCATAAGGTTTTCATGGAGTACTTATCACTTGAACACTGGAAGTCGTCAATCAATCTTAAACGAATGCCTCCACCACTAAAACCGCGACCGCCAGGATTATTTATTCATTAATCAAAATGTATTTAAAACAATATGTGTTTAAGTCAAATAGAAAATGTGGATACTATATTATAACTAAAACAAATAGCAACGGATAATTGTTTATGTTTGAATGCTATTACCTATGTATACATATGTACATATACTTTTGTTTTGGTGTCTACGGAAGTGTAGTTTCAAAAATAAACTGTTGATTTAATTAATTATTCATTAACGCAAACACACAACATTAACTCAATAATATTATTTTAAATAAGGATAAACATATAGCAGCCTGGATATCACAATGCCACCTAAGGTGGCAGTTCAAAATGGTGAGTTTTGTCAAATTATTTTTATTTAATGTTTACATATTTATTTATGTATAAAAGAGTCTAGGTTAATTGTACGAGAAAAAAAAATAGCAAATATTACGTACATTTTTGTGTAAAGCATCTTTTTTTCAAGGGAACTTGTTTCACTTAAACTAACCCACTACTATAATTTTTAACAATAATTAATATTAAACTTTTATATAGATGAAACTTGGCGTATTTACAGAACACATAACTTTTTTTTATTTTGAAATTAAAAATATTATTTTTTTTAAAGTTATGTTCACTTTGTTCTTTATAATTTTTGTGAAATTAAAACGGTTGGATACCACGCCCATCGAAGAAAAACAGTAACATTTCGATTTTGTCTTCTGTTTTAATAACAAGTTTATTGAGAAGTCCTTCATTATTCTGATGATCTAGTTCTGTAAATCAGGAAATTCAAATAAAAAAAATTAATACCACAAAATTAAAAAAAAGAAGGTAGTTATATTTATGTACATACTCGTATACATACTACATATATACAAATATAATTTCCCCAGGAAATCATCCACTTTCTTCTTTCTCAAACGCAACACCCTTTTTAACTTTACTAGACCTTTTATTACTCCAAAAAACTCCTTTAAACATAGTGACCCCATGATTCCTATTCCAACTTTAACTTGTGCTCTAGAAGTATAGGAAATTAGGCTACAAGAACATGAAAGTGTTGGCCTAATTTTGTGTAATAAATTATCTTGAACATAATGCTGACGTATAGTGAAACTCTGTAGTTTATGTTTTTAGGCCTTTTCCCCATACTTAAAATATTAAAATGACGGCATTATATCGGTCAAGAATTCCAAAAATTAAGGTTTAGTGAAGCCTAAACAGAAATATGATCTTGATATTTGACTAACTACAAATGCATAGTCGTATACGAAAGAATTCTTGATGGTGAAAAAAAAAACAGAACCTAGGGAATTTCCATTTAACGACAATAAAAAAAGATTGCTTTGTTACACATATCCTGCCTTAATGGAATTCCTCAGTAACGATAAAACTTTTAAATTATTGTGTGTAAACAATTAAATATAAACATTACAAGCAATGATATAATCTACTAGATATTAGATTCTTTATACACATACATTTTAATCGAATGCATGATAGAATACTGAATACTATGCACACGCAATGAACTTTATAAAAGTAATTGTATAACTATATTTATGTCGTAAATGTTCATATTTCTAAATGTTATTTATATGAATACGTAGGGTGATTGAGAAAAAAAAAATAAAACAAACAAACATACAAAAACTTTGCACACATTAAATGTTAATCTTCGAAGAAATTGCATTTTAAATTGGAATTCTCAGTTTTTGTTTTTGTTGTTTTTATTTGTTCTGTCGGTCGTAAAATAAAAATGTGATTCATGCCAACATTCTTTCTATATTTCGACGATCAAAAGCCTCATAGCTCCTTAATGCCTAGGAACTTTATCATCAATTGAGCTATGTACAAGTTTTTATCGACCTCTTGTTAAGGGGACACGCATTGGTTTCTATTTCAAAATTGCATTTAATATTAAAAGTACGTATACGCCCAGTGTATCATTGTCAAAATTTTTAAATCATAACTTTAAATTTGACTATACACGAAGAAAATATGACTAGAACTTTAAATCGACATACATAACTGATTCTTTATTAGTACAAATGTGGTACGTCTTACTTATTTTACTTAACAGGCATGTGAAAAATTTTAAATCTACTAATCTCGGGAACTACTGGTTCAAATTGAATTTTTTGTCGAGGAAGACTTGGGCTACATACATATATAGCATTACGATTCAACTAATAGGAGCGAAGAATCATTGGAAAATGTTGGTAAAGTAGGGAAAATTATTCATCTTTGAGGGCTTCCGTACCGTTGCGGGTTGCGGAGAAAATCAGTATGTTTTTCTGCCACAAGAAATAAAATTAAAATATGCTTTACGCAGATGTACTTTAAAATATATTTTTTTTTTAAACTTAATTTTAATTGCTATCATATAATAACTGAAATAATGAAGTCACGGCCAACAGCTAGTTAATAAAATAAGACGATATTTTACTGTGACTTTAAATGTATGTGTGACTTTGAAAACCTTCCCATGATTTAAACATTTTTTTTTTGTAGGAGTGAGTTTCAGTTTTCTAGCTTAATTTTTGTTTAAGACCAACTACATACTTAGTTTTTGATAAGCAAGTACATGCAACCCTGTCATATTTGTTGTCTACATTAAATTGATGTTTATAATAATTACAAAGTAATACTTACAATACATAACGAAATTCTATAGCCTTTGGTAAGGTCAAAGCAAGATGGAAAATAAATATTACATGAGCTTCTTGAAATTAGGAATTTTCAACGCAATAACAATACAAAAAATAGGAAAAATACTCACCGGAATCACCATTCTTCAAGTAAATCTTATATACATATAAAATTCTCGTGTTACAATGTTTGTTCCATACCCCTAACATTTAATTTTTTACAATTTTTTTAAATTTTTTTATAATGTGGCATTAAAAAATTCATGCAACCCTTTATTTTCACCATTCTATCACCGACCTTCAATTTAATTTTAATTTATTTTGTATTAAAAAATAAATACGTACTCGTACTTGAGTTTTAAAAATTTAAACAAAATAACTGACTCGGTAGTTTACGATATAAAGTCATATAACATATGAATGTAGATACACTTATAAATATTCTCAAGTTACTTTATTATTTATTTATTCTTCGGGGGTTGTATTTAAACCTGCAAAACTTTCTCCATCCTAAATTGATGACATTATTGAGGTCACGAATTTTTGGTGTTATGTTCATGGCCCCTTTTTTCAAATTGGAAAATAAATACCAATCCATTGAATTTTACCTCTGGACCAACTAACAAATTTTATATTTATTTAATTCCGTTTGTAAGTTTTTGTAAATATGGTCTGATTTGTGGAATTGAACATTTTGTATTGGAATTTGATATCTCGACATTTTAAGTTAGAATCTGTATCCACCACTTTAATGATCTGTCTTAAGTATTTTTTTATAAATTTGGAAACACATTTTAATAAAAAAGTGCAAAAATGAAATAAATATTTTTAAAAATAAAAAAATGAAATCATTATATTATTTCATAGAAAAGTTAAAATAAAACCAAAAATAATATTATAGCTCGACTATATCTTAAACAAAATTTCTGCTAGAAATGGTAAATTTTTTTCAAGCACAAAAAACATGAAATAACAAACAATTTTACAGAGTTATCAATGGCAAATTACACTGACCAGCAAAATCACTTTTTTTCTGTCACATTAACTACCAATGCTTCTATTGTTTAAAAGAAAATCTGATTTTATAATTTTACCATTACGATTGCTTTTTTAAAATAAACCTTTATAAAAATGTAAAAAGAATTGAATACGGTGCTAAAATTTGGCACACAGTTATTTTATAGTCTGGAATGGCGCATAAGCTTCTTTTTATCATGGTTAAATGTATAATTCTCCTTAGGACAGATTTCTTAAACTTTTTCCAATCACGCCAGAATAGCTAAGCGGATCTGGATGAAATTTGGCTTCGAGATATTATAAAACACTTTTGACTCAACTCAAAAACTACTATTAATATGTTGTGTTTTAGACTACGGCGGCCGTAGCTATTTTTCAAAAGAACATCACAAATATTCTAGAAAAAAGAACTGCTCCATCAATTTACAAGCCTTTAATGTTTTTTTTTTCTAATTCTAGAAGGTCCTTTCCAAAAACTTGAAGTGTAATATGATTGATAGTTGAAGAACCCTTTTCACTAGTGTTATGATATGAGTGTGGTTCTGCATGCTGCCCCTTTTTTTATAGATACAAACAAAGGTATTAACTTAGAATACCTATTTCCTATAAAATGACTAAGCAACTTTACACACAGTAGAGTTTCAAGCAATTACAAGCGACAGAAAAAATGCCGTTAATTTACTATGTAGTAACTAGGCTATGGTGTAGTATAACCTAACAAACAGACCTCGTACCGTGCCTCATCTTTCAAACTAATTAGCCATTAACCAGTTTTTTTTTTATTTTATTAAATGTTGTAAATTACAGCATTTCCTCGCTGAATGCTTTCATTCTGCATTACATTTTCCGCATGATGTCACACGATAATATTCGGCCTGACTACACTCGTTCTAACATTTTTACCACTCACACTTAGTTTTTGTTTTCGTTTACCTTTGCATCAGGGTGAATGGTACAAGTATAGTGGTGGTGATGGTGATACAAAATGATGACGTCATTGTATGGCAAATGACAGGTCCTTCCAATTAGACTCTTTTTGCTTTGGCTGTAAACAGCTGTTGTGCGAGTAAGCCGCATACATATACTATACCTACTTATTTAATGTGTAATATTTATATTATTGTAAAGGTGTAAATGTGACTGTGTGATCAAAATGTGCATGTTGTGTCATGAGTAAAGAAAGAAAAAAGAATATTTTAATTTTATTTTTCACTCGGTTCGCTCACACTTTAACCAAAGTGTTTCAGTTCTTTTATTTAATTTCTAATTCTTAATTTGTTGTTAATAGTTTACCAAAGTTTAATACATGTTTTAACTTAACTAAAGGAAAAAACAAGAGTGCGAATAACATATAAATAACTTTTTCATCAGCAAGAAAATTTAATTTGAAGCAACAAAAACGAAGAAGAAAAAGTTAAAAGCTGATTCATTTCCACAAAGTGAATGTACTTACCAAAAGTATTAGGTTTTCGTACTCATACGTCGTACCTCTACTGCTAGGCAAAAGTTCGTTGAGTCGTCTTTTTCGTCGGTTCGCCGTCGTCGGTCGTTGTTGTCACGTCGTCGTCGTCGTCGGTCGGTCGTAGTCGTAGCGTCGTTGTCGTCGTTTGTCGGTCGTTTAAAAATTAATTAAGATGCTTTCAGTTATTTTGTTGTGGTTTTTATCTCCCAAAAAGTTCACATAGCAATTCCTGCTTCAAAAGGCAAATAAAAGTAAACATACTTTAGGTATACTGTTCTGTCTTCGGTTCCTCCAGTGATACCTACCACCGATTTTTTTTTTTTTTTAAGGAAAGAGTTTTTGCAAAAGAAAGAAAAATCCCTTAGTTATTTTTTTTATTAGAAAATTGTTAAATTTAAATTTCTTATGTAATAATATGTATGCACGAATGTTGGTTGCAAATAAATTTAGTTTTGGTTTTTTTTATTTTTGCTTAAAATGGCCAATTGAAATGGAAAGTGTTTTCTAATGACGAAGGAGAAGTGATGTGATGACCCAATCCAAATTTGCTTGAGTGTCTTTTTCTGGTTTTGTTGATTTTTTATGCTTTGTTAATGTTGATTCTGGTTGAGAATAGTGAATTATGTTTATGCTTGCAGTTTGTTTGTATCTGCAATGTTTACAGTTTCAAGTTGATGAAGAAATAAGAATCTATGAAATATAAATCTTGTTTCGCAAATGCATACCAACCTACTTTTAAGTCAAGAGAAGAGTTATAGACTTTTAAGTTTGTGCTTGATTATTTTTGAAGACCTTCGCAACAATTCTAAGTTCTTGTGATTTTAATTAATTTAAACAAATATCTAATTATAATCTAAAAATAAAAAAAAAATAAATTAAATCAAACGGAAAAATTTTCATTGAATTTAACTTGACCACTAAAGTAGTTCAAGGCATTGGCTGGTGTAGTTTTATTGCGGATGGTAAAAATCAATAAAAAGAGGATTTAAACAAAAAGTTTATTCCACTCAAAGAGTGGCTAGGCTACAGTTTAAGTTTATACCTAACCTACCCACCTAGGCACCTTCTAAACTAAAATATAGTGCTCGTGTGCTCATGTGCTCGTGTGTCTCGTGTTCGTGACGAACATTACAACAACAATAGAGGCTATATCTATCTAATTTCCTTCCATTCATACCTATCCTTCGAAAGGACTATGCCCATATACTTTACTCCTAGATAGGTATATTGCATGTAATGAGGTTTTAACAGGAACAATATTGTTCTCTGCATGCAATGTCACAATATTTTCAAGACTAAGGTGAGCCTTTATCATGGTTTATGGTTTTTCAATGTCGACAAAAATCAGTGAAATCATATTTTTGTTTTGTTTTGTGGTTTCTCGATTATCTGTTTATCTTTTAAAATAAACCAATCAAGTATCTACTTTTGATACCTAATACAATTAGTTGAAAAGGGGTGCGTTTACATTTGGTATTTGGTAGTTTGTTAATTGAGCGATTGTCGAAGAAGCTCTTTTTGCATCGTGTTTAAAAATAGATTGAATCAACATTTTTTACTTGTAGGTATGTATTTTAAATGGATTTGTTTGTAATCGAACGACAATTAAGTCAGATCTGCTAAATTGAAGAACCTAAATTAAATAAGCATTTCTAATCTCAAACGTACCTTTTAATGCATATGTAAATATGTATATGTATGTCTATGTACATATGTACGTAGGTATGCCTTAAATAGATAACTGAGAGTTCTTCGTGTTACATTCGTTATTGATTTTAATTAAACAATAACAATAACAATAACTTGTATTTCTCTATTATAGATGAAATATTTAATTTACCTAATTGGTACCTGGGACACTTTTTTTTTAATGTGAACAAATTTCATCAGTAAAATTTAAAGAAATAATCTTCAATAATAAAATATAATAGGTACTTGCCTTGAATAGTAGGTTAATGCTGAAATGAAGAATGTTAGGTCTTAGGTGTACAAGAGTAACCCCCAGCAATGGATCAAATTCTCACATACCTACATATAGATATTTGATTTTGGCCTTTGAAAAGATTCTAGCCAAACCATCACTGAAAAGATTGTTGTCCTATATGCATGAGTATATTCTATTTTTTTTTTTTCTGATAAAAACATTCATAACTCAGAACAATAACGGTCTATTTCCTTAATACTCAGCTCAACTAAGGAATGGTCAAAGAATTTACTCCTTCCTGATGTCACATAAAACAAATTCTTTTTTATAAACTATTATCAAAATTATGATCAATCTAAAGTTCTAGTCATTTTAAACGAACGTAAACAAGTCATAACAGATTTTAACGATCATTAATTCGTCTTCATCTTCATTTCGCTAACGTTTTATTCGTCACTTTATTACCACAAAAGTTTTGATACTAATGAATATCGGGTGTTTCCTCTTTAATTGTATCGACAATATGACCTCTCATTCGTACTAACGATCCATTTGATTACTTTTACAATTGCCAATCACAGTTAAATCACACAAGCTTTATTTTAAGTATCATCGCTACAAAAGGATTAAAACGGAATTTCCTCATTTTGATTCTTGAGGTGTAATATCACATTTCACTTATACTTACTCCGTTGCTTAAATCTATATATGTTATGTATGTACATTTGTATATGTATACAAGAAAGTAGTGTTAGTTCCACTATTAGTAACTCAAGAACTGCTGAACCGATTTACATAGCTGAAATTTGACAAAGATGTAGTTTATAGTCTGAAATAGTCTATAGGATACTTTTTATCCCAGTATTCCATAGAATACCGTAGATTAGACATAGATTTCTTATATTTTTTTTAATCACGCCAGAATGACTGAAAGGATCTGTATAAAATTTGGCACAGAGATAGATTTATGTATTCTGGAAAAGCACATACATAAGCTAATTTATTCACCGGTCAAATTTATTTTATTATGATTTAACATTAGCCACGTTTAATAAAAAAATTGAAGCAATCTGCACAACGAAACAGATGGTTACAACAACTAGGACATGAACTTCGGTTGTCCTGTCAATCGATCTAATATTTAATAAATTTTAGAAACTATGAAAAAATTGCATGGAAAATCGAATAAGCAACAACAATACTTTTCAAGAGTTTCTGCATTAAATTAGGGCGAGACGAAGTTTGCCGGGCCATCTAGTGACCTTGTAAATAAATCTGCAATAACTGTTTTTTTGAAACTACATAAGTTAAATAATAAAAGTGGTAAAAATGTGTTAATTTATTTGGCGAATCTGTTTTGTTGATTACATTTATGTTATCTCGAATTAAACTTTATTTATTATTATAGACGTGTAGTAAATAAAAAGTCTCTGTTTATACATACATATGTATGTATTTATATACAAGTATGTTGGCACGTAGCATTATACTATTATAACCAACTGTTGTTGATGTCCCAATCATCGAATTCATTGGCAATCGGAGTCTATTCAAAAACTTTTTTCGGGACCATTGAACTCTCTTTGATTTTGTTCCAAATTGGAAAATATTGTTTGAAAATAATGAAAATTTGAGTCAATTGTCAATTATTCAAGAGCCTACGTTTTTCTGTATGTCGTTTACCTTCTGTTTCTGGATCAATAAACTTTATTCCGTTACGGGTTGAGACCCAAGTCACGAATCAAAATTTACAAACTATTTATCCATAAAATCTTAGTGTTTGGAATCAATTGGCTTGGATATTTCTGCAAGAGTCCCTATTGGAAGATAAGAAGATGCATTCTTAATTTTTCGCGACATTTTTGTAAGTCATTTTATTCTGGACAGCTGACAGTTTTTTTGAACTCTTAAACAATAGTGTTGATCAATTTATATAAATTCTAATGCTATACTAAAAAGTAATAAAGATAACCATTAATAGATATTTCAATTATTTAACTTGCAGATTATTTAAATACCGAAAACACTATTTATAAGTAAAATAATGAGTGAATATTTTATAGATGTATGAAAAACAAAAATGATGATTTTAAGTCTTGTTTTTTTTTTCTTAACCACAAGAAATTCCAATGCATGCATTCCGAGTTCGTGATGTGATATTGTTATGTGCATGTCCAAATTAAACATGTCGTCGCCACTGTCAGCTTATGTCAAGTTGTCATGATGAATAAACTAAGTACATAACTTTAGCGACTCACCCTTTTCTCAAATCATCAAACGGCTTCACATTCATAGATCAAATAATGGTCATTACATTGACATTACAAATCATTAACGTATAAATAATTCCACAAATTTGCAAAATTCCCAGTAATATTTTAAATAGACTACAACTTAGATGTATTTTTTAGTGGTATAGTTAAAAAGGTCGAGAATCGAGAATGCCAAATCTTAAAATAGTTTTGAAAGTTTATTTTTTAAATAAATATATGTATTTGTATCATGTGGTAAGGATAAGCCATAAAAACATTGAACTGGAGTCCCAACCTAGCCTTCTTAAACAAGTCCCTCTGCCTCTACACCATTTAGCTCCGCACTACAATGTTTATTAGATGTCCTATAGTCTACACCATCTTTACAGCGCAAGAATGATCTATGGTGGTGTCATCTATAATCTTATCCCAAATCGCCACTATTGTACAAAATAACCATAGAAGCTTTATAGGATTTCACAAAAAAAATAAGCCAGATTTTATCATCTTAAATTCGAGCAAATTTCGAAGGTATAAATATTAAATATATTACGAAATGTGAATCAAACATTTAACAGTTAATGATGTAAAAATTCAAGAACATTAAAAACTGAAGCACCTTTAATAAATTGTTCTAATGTAAAAAAAAAATGATGCAGTCAGCTAAAGTGCTCTTAACTTAGTAGAAACTCTTCCTTAAAACAATTCCCTAAAATTAAAGATACAATTTCTCAAATTTGTGTTTACTACCAACATTACTTTTGTTCGTTAATTTTTAGTTAAATTCGATAAAACCGTCATCAATTTAATTTCTAAAACAGCATGGATTCAAAAATATTATTTTTGTTTATACCAAAGCACTATTAAACCTTATGATTGCATGTATATGTGTTCTTTTCTTTAAATGAACTTATGAGTTCTGATTTTACTAACAAAAAATTTAAGAAATATTAACAACAAAAATGCATGTGACCTGTAAAGTTGATTCTTTTGACGAAGAATCACTAACCCCAGCTAATAGTGAAGATAAATTTTTTGGTAACCGAAGAGACTTCTCCAAATTCACTTCCATATGTAATCCAAAAAGTCACAAATTAAAAACTAGAAGCCTATACAGCTTAGCTACTCCTCCGGAAAGAAACGAAGAAATTAAATTAAAACGTCGATCTGAATCAAATATACAATCGCTTTCGGATTCAAGTGATAATAAAAATACAGCAACAAATAAACAATTAAACTTAAATAGCAACATTGAAATATTATATGAAGTACAAACGGCCAGAGATACTGAAGATGATTCGAATGTAGATGAAGATAGCAATACTTCGGCGAGGACATGCTGTAGCTGTAGTTGTTTGTCATTTAAGTCAGTCTTAGGTTTTTGGAAGAGTTCAAATTGCAAGTGTTCGAAAAGTACATCTTTAGGTCTTCAAGCTGACGATAATCTCATGTCCGATAAAAATATACGTCGATTGTCACAGATCAGGCGACGACGAAATTCCTACTATTTTTCGGGTAATATTTAAAATTAA
Source organism: Scaeva pyrastri (assembly GCA_905146935.1). Taxonomy (NCBI): domain Eukaryota; kingdom Metazoa; phylum Arthropoda; class Insecta; order Diptera; family Syrphidae; genus Scaeva; species Scaeva pyrastri. Next base: position 30,334,923 of record LR989929.1, read on the forward strand.
GTCTTAGTGTTAAGAGCGTAACTTCAAATTTAAATAACTTAACTTCACAATAGTACTTAATCAAATCTTAAAACGCCTTTCTTTCAGACAACGAACGAAGAATACGGGCCAATGATAGAGAATTCAATGCGCAATTTAAATATGCTGTAAGTATTATATATTAATTTCCTATAAATATTTTATATGCTCTTTCGGCTTGCTCAAGTCTTAAGTCTTAGTAATATCAGGTCGGCTGAAAAGTGCGTAGAATGAAAAACAGATGGTGCTACTATTAAATCTTTATGATTTCTAGTTAGTACCTTCTATTAGTTCGTGAGTCATAGCATTTTAAGCGAATCAACTTTTGTTAATTTGATAAAATGGATAGTTTAGACCCAAAAGATATCAATGGAACGTTTTCGACATAATCGTGAAAGCTTTGTCATAAAGATATGTACATATGTATATTATGTGCAGCTTTTAAATAAAAAAATAGTTTTCTTTAATTTTTGAATTAAATGCTGTCAATTAATTCGACGCATCTCAAAGAACATGATAATATAAGAACACTAACACTTGAAGTCAAGCCAAATTTCTGTTCTCCGATTAGTTAGTTGTCAGAAAATTACGTTCCATTAAAGGTACATTTTTTTAGAAAACTGACAGGAAAGTAAGTAAAAAAAAAAAGAACTTCCGTTTCCAACAAGTCAAGTGTACTTCTGTCAAATAATAAATAAACTGAAAGCTGGAGTTTTTTACTTCATTTTGTGGCAATTGTCGACAAATTTTATCAAATGTTTTTCTAAAGAGTTTTTTATGGCAAACATGAAAAAGGACTTCTTGACAAAAAAAAAGCATGTAATGAAGTATTGAGTATTTTATTAGAAGATTTTTGTGGATAATTATGTTAATGATTCTTTCAACACGATTAACCAAACCAAACCAAATTTTTTGCCTAAATTTTCGTTCAAAAAAGTTAACTAAATATAAATTCTTTATGGGTGAATTTCTTAAATATTCTATCTAAAAATTATTTAAGTAAACTGTTATAATATTATTCTTTTTTTTTCTACTTACAGAATAACTACATAAAAACGTCCAAATATAGCTTAATGACTTTTCTACCACTCAATCTATTAGAACAATTTCAACGTCTTGCCAACTTCTATTTTTTGTGCCTTTTGGTACTCCAACTGATTCCAGCCATTTCATCACTAACACCTATTACAACAGCAATACCACTTATAGGAGTATTAACTTTAACAGCTGTTAAAGATGCGTATGATGATATTGTGAGTTTTCTTTAATTTTATATCAGATCTTTTATTATAAAAATTATTTCAGTTAAGAAAAATAAAATTTATAACTTACTAAAAGCGTAAACAAACAAAAAAATACTTAAAAAAGTTACCAGTTGATCACTTTCTTGACCAGAAGCCTGCATTTGTAAGATGTATTTTAAAATTCAATTATGAAGAGGCTTTGAAAGCAGAATTGTCTTGCCAGAGTTGTGTATATTCAAACAAGAAACTGATTGACAAAAATTACTTTTTAAATTAAATTTATGGGTAAAAAGTAAGTCGTAAAGTTTTTGTCAGGTAAAACTGTTAATTGGTTTTACTTTTTGAGGCGACTCATTTTGATGTCTTGCCATCTTATTTCATAATAAATTCCTTAAGTAATTCGAGTAAAAACATCAAATTCATTTAGCAAATTCTTAACATTTATTTATTACACCTATTTAAATACACACATACATATATACGTTTGTAGTATGCCTAAAGTATAGTTATAAAATTGTATGCAAATAAGTTTCTTAAAAATTTTGATGTAAAAAAAACTATGAACCTCCAAAGTATTTTAAAAATATTGCATCTACTCGTACAATACACATTACACATTACATATGTACATGGAGGGTTACCAAGTTCAAGAACAAGAAAGTAATGGAGGTGACTCAATTGCGTAGGTACATACGCGCGTGTTTTACTTTCTTATATTATTTTGCTTCATTAAATACAAAAAAAAAACCTTTTAATTTTTTATTCAGTTGTTTCTTTATATTTAGCAAATGTTCATAAATTTATTTTCTATATTCCAGCAACGCCATTTGTCAGATTCCCATGTAAATAATAGAAAATCAAAAACCTTGCGAAACGGCAAATTAGTTGATGAAAAATGGTCAGGTGTTCAGGTAAGACCCTTGTCTTATACATTTTAATAAATTCTAACCTTGAATTTTGAAAATATTAAACATAACAATTATATTAGAGAATCAATTTAACTATCCAAGTCATTATACTGCATTAAGAATATCTATTCTTTTTACAGGTTGGAGATGTGATCCGTATGGAGAACAATCAATTTGTAGCTGCAGATATATTATTATTGTCAACAAGTGAGCCAAATGGTTTGTGTTTTATTGAAACAGCTGAACTTGATGGGGAAACAAATCTAAAGTGCAAACAATGTTTGACTGAAACAATTGAAATGGGTCAGAAACATGACCTGATCTGGGGCTTCAATGGCGAGATTATCTGTGAACGGCCAAATAATCACCTTAATAAATTTGAAGGTATTACAATTTAAGTTAAAATTAACAGATCGTTTCTTAGATTTACAATGACTTCGTAGCTACTATATTAATTATGTACATATGTATGCATCATAGAAAATCAAACTTAAGCAAGAATTTTATTGTTTTTTAGATATAATTTTGAATGTCAAAATCACAGTTCCTTCGTGGTTATACTTGAGTAGTTTAAGTAGAATTATCAAGGCTTTAGTTACTTCAGTTACACCTTTTTAGTGAAACTGAACCTTAATTGAAGAATTCATTTATTTCGTAAATCATTTTTCTAACAGTTGGGTGATGGGACATTTTTTATAGATCAGGATAATAATGTGATATAATCAAAAGTGGAAGATTCAAACATTGGAATTAACTCTCTGGACTAAGACAGGCTAAATTACTGCTTTTAAACTATGTAAAACTTTGTCATGTATTATTTTAAAAAGGAATAACCTAAGTTCAATAAGGTGAAAAAAACCCATCATCATACTTGCTAGTTTGCAGTTCTTTAATGTGTACAAAGAGACAGCAAACCATATTATATTAAGAAAATATAATGATCTTCTTGACCAAAGACAGATACCTAGATACAATATCTAATAGAATGAGGGCAATTGGCCTTTAATAATTATATTCCAAAAAAGAAAAGAATTTCAACTACTTACAGTGTTACAGTACGTATTACATGTTCAAAAAAAGGAACGATAATTTAATTCATTGAAGTCTTATTAACACTATCTATGAATAAAATTACATTTTATGTGTTTTTGAAAATTAAATACATTTCGAAAACTATGGCTTCGGGACGTGCTTTTATAAAACTATATTTTTTGACTGCCCCAAAAATTGTGAAACTTTTTCGGGCTTAGATATTCAAACAATTAAATAAGATATTATAAAGACTTTAGGCTTTAATATGTGATTATAAGCTTTAAGTAATTTTTATACAGATGTATTTTTAAAAAAAGGCAAATTTTATGGATTAAAAAAATCAAAAATGTTTTGATTTCTTAAAACTTAGTTAATAATTTTCAAAAAACTTTCATATCCAATAAATAATGTGACAGAAAAAAAAATCAAATTTAACTCATAGCCCCTCCTAATTGACTTCATAAGTTTCTATTTTTTTTTTTAAACAAGGATATGTAACTTATCCACTCGTGATATTTATTTAAGTATGTATTTTGAGTGTGTCACGTCATACATTTAGTGAAACTATTCATTTGTGCTTCATAATACCGAACTAACCAACACGACACGATTAGCCATTAATAAAAATTATAGCCCTTTCTATGTAATATAATCAGCTCAACACTTAAAATACTACCAAAATCCTTTGGGACTTAAGTGTTCTTTAAATGACTACTTTAAATATTTTTTTTTTTATTTGTGGAAAACGATTTTTTTAGCACATCATAGATAAAGAAAAACATCAAGCTAATAAAGATTTTAAAAATTAATAAACCCTTGCTATAAGTTTGTGTAATAAAGTTGTTTTAATAATTTATTTATTAATTCTTAAACTACTCGTTTTTGTTATGTAGGTCAAAAGTTGTATAGAATTTTATGTTTAGGTATAATATGTTTTTTTTTTTTTAATATACAGAAGTTAATCCATTAAAATTTTAACAAAAGTATGTATTTTGATTTAATTGATATCTTACCTCATAAAACAAATTTGTTTCCATAAAATTAGTTTTGAGGCAGGTATTCTTAGGTTTGAACCTACATAAATCTAAGATTTCTTGTTTTTACTAAGAAGTAGTTTTCACCTATTTACGATGTTTTGAATTTGTAAAAATTAATTCTTAAAACAGCTGAGGTAATTTGATCAGATTATTAATTGGCGAATTATTTCATATTTTTTAATTCTAGACAAACATTCATATATTTATATTCCAATAGTAATTAAAAGACGCACCTAATCTATTGAACTATTTGATGATTCAAAGTCATTCTCATTATTATATTCTGCTTCTAATGTTTCCATATATTTATACATACTTAGCTACTTCCTGATGATTTTAGCCTATTCCAACTATTAAAAGTCGTTTATTTTAGAATCATTGTCACCTTAAATTTTTTAAACTCGAAAACTTTATTTCATATTGTTTTTAAGGTTTTCGTTTTGGGGTACACATTTTAAAATTGTTTAAAAATTGCTTTTAGTGTTTACTGTTTTCAATTGTTCAAACTGATTTCAAATACTGGTTTAATAGTTTAATATGTATTTATTTATTTTTTAATTTAAGGAACACTCATGTGGAACAATCAAAGATTTGCATTAGACAACGAAAAGATACTTTTGCGTGGATGTGTTTTAAGAAATACCCAATGGTGCTATGGTGTTGTTGTATTTGCTGGCAAAGATACAAAACTTATGCAGAATTCTGGAAAAACACAATTCAAGAGTACCGGAGTAGATAGACTTTTAAATTTTATCATTATTGGTGTAAGTTTTTTTTTTATACATTACATATGTACAATGTACATATGTCTTATACACATTAATAACTACGTTTTCTTAAAATTTGTGTAGATTGTTCTTTTCCTTCTTTCCATTTGCGCATTTTTTACTGTTGCTTGTGCACTTTGGGAAGGTTTTATTGGGCAACATTTTCAAGTAAGTTAAACATTTTATGATTTTAGGGTGTGTCGATTATCGAGTAATAACTTTTCGAGCATTTCAAGCCAAAAATTTGACGTTCTTCTACTGTACTTAAAAGCTGTCGATAATTGCCGACCTTAATCAACGTTACACATTAAGATGAATAAATATCAGTAATTAATATTATTACTTGTGTGTGGTTTTATTTAAACTAGGTTTATCTACCATGGGAAAATATTATACCGAAGGATGTTGCTCAAGGTGCCACTATTATTGGATTATTAGTATTTTTTTCTTATGCAATTGTTCTAAACACTGTTGTGCCAATATCTCTCTACGTTTCAGTGGAGGTAAAAGTTTAAATAATAATAAATTATAAATTAAATTCTTCCACAAAATACCTAATAGAATATATTAAATCCTCAAATTTGGTCAATTTTATAGGTAATACGTTTTGCCCAATCGTTTTTAATTAATTGGGACGAAGAAATGTGCTATGAAAAGACCAAAACCCACGCCAAGGCAAGAACAACAACCCTCAATGAAGAACTGGGTCAGATTCAATATATTTTTTCTGACAAAACTGGGACATTAACACAAAATGTTATGACATTTAATAAGTGCAGCATCAATGGCAGGTCCTTTGGTGATGTTTACGATTCGAGGACAGGCGAGGTGATAGAAATTACTGATGTAAGTTCCCAACGAGAATTTGAGAATCTTCATCATCATAGAACCCAAAATTAAGGGTCTAACATTTTTACGATTTTAAATCGAATTCTTTTTTTTTCTTTAGGAAATACCATTAGTGGACTTCTCTTCTAACGTAGAATACGAGCCTGCCTTCAAGTGGCATGATAAGACACTTCTGGATGCTGTAAAATCTGACGAAGGGAATGTTCATACGTTTTTTCGTCTACTAGCACTTTGTCATACAGTTATGCCTGAATATGTAGATGGAAGGTAATTGATTTATTTACAATTAGGAATCCTAACTTTAATTGGAGTTTTGTTCTTCCAGATTGGAGTACCAAGCACAGAGTCCGGATGAAGCAGCACTGGTATCGGCAGCAAGAAATTTTGGTTTTGTTTTTAGGTCTAGAACGCCAAACAGTATTACAATAGAAGTTATGGGTCGAAAAGAGGTTAAAGAAAAACTTTTAATATTTTAAAAATACTAAATTACAAATTCAATTTTTTTTTTTTTTTTTTTATTTAAGGAATACGAACTTTTAGGGATATTGGATTTTAACAACGTTAGAAAACGAATGTCAGTGATATTACGTAGAAATAATAAATTAGTTTTATATTGTAAAGGAGCAGATAATGTTATTTACGATAGATTAAGTTCCAGTCAATTAGATATGAAGGCCCGCACCCAAGAGCATTTGAATGTAATATTAAAATTATAATTTATATTATTTATTTATTGACCTTAAGTGACAAATACGATTATTATTTTATGATTGTATAGAAATTTGCTGGTGAAGGTCTTCGAACATTGGTGCTAGCCGAACGTCATCTGGAGGAAGAGTTTTTCAATTCGTGGCGTCGTAAACAACAAGAAGCTGCAATTTCCCTTACCGATCGAGAAGATAAACTTGATGCAATTTATGAGGAAATTGAATGCGATCTACAATTAGTTGGTGTCACTGCAATTGAAGATAAGCTTCAAGACGGTGTACCCGAGACAATTGCCAATCTTCAAATGGCTGGTATTAAAATTTGGGTACTTACTGGTGATAAGCAAGGTAATTTAATAGAAGTCTTTATAATGTAGTATGGTATTATTTGACAGGCTTTGTAATAGAAAATTAAAAAAAAAAAACAAATCACAATAGGATGATTGCAATAATTATTTTGTTTTCAATTATTTGACTGCGATCAATTCAATCAATTCCCAATCCCTAGGTAAATTCAATTAATAAAAACCCAAAACACTACACTGTTTTAAAATCCTGCTTTTAAGTAACCAGTAATGCATTCATTGACAGGCACAATTATTATTATCTGTTCGGGAAAGAAAATGAAAACAATTTCTTATTTTTTTCAGAAACTGCCATTAATATTGGATATTCTTGTCAATTACTGACCGATGATTTTGTCGATGTATTCATTGTTGATGGAACTTCATTTGACGAAGTTGAAAAACAATTAAAGCTATTTAAGGAATCTGTAAAAATTGTAAATAAATTTCATCCAAATCCTCGTAAGTAGAAATTTGTATTCTTTTTATTTTTTATTAAAAATGTTTAACTTAATATTATTATTAAATTTTTAATCAGCCATTGTAGATAACTTAACCACATCTTTAACAAAACCAAATCAAAATGGAATATCTTCTATGAATGAAACAAAACCAACAGTGCCATCACCACCTGCGATATCTGTGGTTACTTTTAGGTAAATTACAATCAAAAAAAAACAGTTTAAGTTACCCTTTTTTATTTGTGTTTAAATATTTTTTTTTTAAATTAATTTCAGCGCTGAATGTAATGAAATGTACGACGAGATGGAAAGAAACTCTGCAAAAGTTCATATCGATACGGAAGAACGTGTTGGCTTTGCTATTGTTGTCAATGGGCATTCACTTGTTCATTGTCTATCACCTGAACTTGAATCAAGGTGAGAATGACATGTTATTCGAAATTGCATTTAAAAAGAATCGATATCTAAGGTAATGCAAGACATTGCATTGCTTTTTATTGTTAATTAGTTGATATTTAGACTTTAATGTCAAGGTATACAAAAATTAAATGGAAACACTGACAATACTGACATGCTCCAATTAAAAAGAAAATTAGCTAAAATTTATTAAAAATTAAGAAGTACGTATACGCCTAAGTGTATCAGTATTGTATTATCGCTGTTTATGCAGAGTACTTTCGGTTCGATGTACGATCCTTTGCTTGCCTCTACTTTAAGTAAATTTTGTAGACTTGTTTAATTTCAAGAACCGTTATTTATGACTAGAAGCCCAATTTTTAGAAGCTATCCTGCATTCTTAATTTACCTACATTAAAAGAGCCTTTATTTTATTTCAGATTCCTCGATATCGCTGGTCAATGTAAGTCGGTAATCTGCTGCCGAGTTACACCGCTTCAAAAAGCCTTGGTCGTGGAGCTTATAAAGCGTTCAAGAAATGCAGTAACGTTAGCGATTGGTGATGGAGCCAACGATGTTTCAATGATAAAAGGTTTGAATTTCGACTTTTTGCATACAAATAAAACATAATTATGTATGTATGTACAATTTCTTATTTTCTTTCTTAAGCTGCACACATCGGCGTAGGAATATCCGGACAAGAAGGACTGCAGGCAGTACTCGCAAGTGACTACTCGATTGCACAATTTCGATATCTTGAACGCCTTCTTTTAGTACACGGTCGTTGGTCGTACTATAGGATGTGTAAATTCTTACGATACTTTTTTTACAAAAACTTTGCCTTTACATTGTGCCATTGTTGGTATTCGTTTTTTTGTGGTTTTAGCGCTCAGGTACTAGATAATATTTTGAAAAGTAGTAAAAAGAACTCCTACATTTTTTTTTATATTGTATGTGACATTTATTTTGTAGACCGTTTTTGACCCGATGTTTATATCAGTATACAATCTATTCTACACATCACTGCCAGTTTTAGCGCTTGGTGTTTTCGAACAAGACGTTTCTGACAAACATAGTGTAGAATTTCCAAAACTTTATACACCCGGATTGAAGAGTTCCCTCTTTAATACTCAGGAATTCGTGCGTAGCGTATTGCACGGAGTCTTTAGCTCCCTAGTCCTATTTTTAATACCGTATGGTAAGCAACACAAAGTTTAATACGGTTAATTTAATTGCTATTCGAACAAAAAAAATTATTTCAGGAACGTACAAAGATGGAATCTCATCAGGTGGATATATATTAAGTGATCATATGACTCTGGGAGCCGTTGTGGCCACAATACTTATTATAGACAACACTGCTCAGGTAAGGATACCTATTTCTGATAACCCCTAATCATATCTATGTACAGGAATCTGAAACAGAATAAATACAAAATACACGTATTTTCAGATCGCCCTTTACACATCCTATTGGACCGTAGTTAATCACATTATGATTTGGGGCAGTCTCATATGGTACTTCATTTTGGATTATTTTTATAACTACGTTATTGGTGGCCCATACGTTGGTTCACTTACACATGCAATGAAAGAAGCAACATTTTGGTGTACCGCAGTGATAACAGTTACCGTCATTACAATGCCGGTGTTGGCGTATAAATTTTACTCAGTGGATCTGTTTCCTAGTTTATCCGATAAGGTGAGTTTTATTAGTCTTCTTAGTCTTTTATTTTAAAAGTTTTGTTAAATTCTTACTTGCAAACGGGTCTTAGGCCGATACATTTGAAAAAACCGATACAAAATTTTCAAACTTGGTAAATCAAAAGAAAATATTTATTGAAAGTGTTCTAATCTCAATGAGAGCTATGATTTATACGCTAAACTATTTAAAGCTTTTGTTTGAGAAGACCAAAGCAGTTCTTTCAAAAGTAGTTGTAAGCTTCTAAATTCTGTAAATACAATTGTGTCAAATGATGCATTCTTTAAAAACCGATAGGCTTATGTTCATTGTTCATCTCAATTGCCCACCTATACTTAAATTGTTATACAGCAGTTGCTCCCAACTTTTCATTATAGAAGTACGACCGAAAAATTTACTCTTGTTATATTATTGGATATCATTCATGTAATAAATAAATTACAAGCTAGATTATAATTCCCTAGCCTAGTGTCAAACCGATGTAAAATAACCATTTTCAATTTTATTTAGTTTGGTTATTAATTTTAATTTATACATTTCCCTACATTTTTAGTAGGATTTTATTTCGTTTTTGTATGTCGTATAAATGAACATGAAAATATAATTTTCATTATTATTATTATTAGAGTAAATTCACTTGACTTTTCTTGTTTAGAAATGAAATACATAATACATAGATATAGGACTAATTAATTTTTCTCTTATATTTTAAGATTCGCTATAAACAACGTGCTGCTCAATTAAAATTAAGACAAGGTACTCATATTCAACGAGTAACATCGAGTAGAAGAGGCCGACGCTCTTTGCGATCTGGATATGCATTTGCTCATCAGGTAAAGTAAACTATAAAATAATAATTTTTTTTTTTGCAAGAACGCATTAGGAAAAAAACCTTATTCTATTTTATTTAAGCATCATATTTCAAATTAAATTTTAAAAAATACTACATCCATAAATACACATATTAACGTTAATTAAAATTTTCGCTTATTTTCTGAATGCTATTTCAGGAAGGTTTTGGGCGTCTTATTACATCTGGAAAAATTATGCGAAAACTACCACAAGAGTTCGCATTCCCGCTTGGCCTGGGTACCAAAAGGCAATTATCATCTTCAGAAAATGACGAAACCAAACAAAACATTACTACTTCTCCTGTGAACTCTGCAAAACCTTTTAATTCGGACGAGATGAGTCCACGCGCACCCTGCCAGGATTTAGATACTATAAATCTATAATTTATAAAAAAAAAATATTACATAAAATAAATAACTGACAAAAAAAATAAATTACGAAATTAAAGGTTATATTGACCAATTTGCACCAAACCAAGACAATTTGTGAAACTAGCTAGTAAGTTTGTTATTAACCAGCAAAATTATAGGTTTAAGTTAACAAGAGCATAAAGTGTATATATATTTATGTTTAAGCGTATTATTCATTACTTTATTTATTAGATTCTAAGTATATCCCTTTATCTCATCAGAATTTTACTACAAAATCCAAAATCGAATTTTTGATGGCACGGTTGTGCGTTTTCTTCGGCTTTTCGAAAAATTAAAAAAAAATCTTTTATTTTTTATCTGGCGATACATTTTATTCGGAGTTTGTAGTAAAATTCTTCTTTTTTTAATTTATAAAACAGATGTACATAATGTTGTTTATTTATGATTTTAATTGACACTATTTTCTTGTACTAAGAAAATTATTCATTTTTGAATAATCTGCTTTAAACGAAAATCTTAAAAAAGAAGTATTAATTGATTCAGCTGTTATTATTTTTTATTTATACATCAGAACAGATACTTAAGTAATTTAATTAAAGTAATTCATGCTATAATAAATAAATACAATTCAAACTGAATTTAACTTTTTTTAAGCTAAATAAAAAATAAGACTTAAAATATAAACAAAATATAATACATACATGATATAATAAAAGGAGAAGCTTACTTAAAATCTTAAATATTGTCAATCGAAAGTTAGGTATGTACACATTTATACATACGATATACTAAACAAAATTACATCACTAAACTAAAAGAATGTAACTACTAGTTTCCTATATCGTACAATTACTAAGAGATATTTAGATTTTTTTATAAAACAAGAGAAATGTACGATCTAATCACCACAAACGTGTCTTGTCTCTTAATTTCTAAAATTTCCAACTTTTGCCTTATATTCTGCTTTAACTCAATAATAAAATAAATAATAGAATTTGAATAATGTATGTTTTAACTTATAAGTTCATGTGTTATACTTAATTTAAATTAAAAAGGAAATATATTATCTTTATGATTTTTATTTTGTAACTGACACCAAATACTATTATGTGACAAATCTTTTACTGTAAAGAATATTATATTATAAGGAATTGTCTAGTTCCAATTTATTTAGTAATAAAACAAAAGAAATTATTATTATAAGCGAAGCATTTTTATTATTATTCCTTTGGTTCTTATTGTTATACAGCAATTTATTTTTAATATTTCCCATGGAAGTTTTTCAATTTGTTTTTAGCGTCAAAATTAATTAAAAGCAAGAGTGCTATTAGGATGATAATAAATCTTTTATATAGTCTTCGTCACCTTGACTTAGCAATAGGCTAAAAGGCTAAACTAAGTTATAAAAAATACCATACAAAAGATGTCATTTTAATTATTATTAGTGGCAGAAATAGTTAGTAAGTACTTTGCTCAGAAATTCTGTATTTAAGTCCGGCCGGCCGTCTCTGAGGTAAATGTAAGCCAAATAATCTTGATCACCTGTTTGAAGTAGTCGCGCGCGATGCAGAAAAACTTTTATTTGAGGTAATCTCTGTAAGAATATTAGATTGTTGTTCATAAGTTTGGCATAAGGGCCACGTTGTTATGATATTTATTAACATAAAAAAATAAACACACCAATTTATTTGTTTTGAAATAAAACTCATTTATTTGAAACTTAATTAAAAAATGTCATCTATTATTCATAATTTATAATTAATATATTATGTATGTGTATAGTTACAATAATAAATTTGTAAAATTTATTTTTTAAATTAAAACGAAAACGATATTATAATTCCATATCTCTAGCTTCATCTTCACTATAGTCGGACATGCTAGACTCGCTGTCTGAGCTCTCACGCTCTTGGTGTGCACGTAAGGCTTCTTCTGTTGCGTATCGCTGAACGTAATCGGCGACTTTTCGTCGATACTCTTCAGGCTCATGCAAATACAACGCAGCAGCATCACGATTTAGTGGATCGACTGGATTTGGATATGTTAATAGTTGCGGTAAAAATGACTCGAATATATTGGATAAGTCGTAAAGCGCCGTCCATGCTTGATTAATAACGTCTAAGCAAACAGTGCCCGATGATTCATCGATATTAGGATGGTAAATTTTATTGACAAAACCTATACTAGGTGATTTGAAGGGATAGTTATCTGGCAAATATACGCGTACCTTCCATATGCCACCCTCGTACGGTGTACCCTGTGGTCCAAAGAATTTCACATGGAACTCATTTAGACCACCAAGGATTGTCACTTCGTGCTTACTTTCAATCAATTTGATGACATCGTTGTCCATACGACGTTTACCAGCACTTGGGGATGACATATTTATTGCTCTGTAAATGTATAAATACAACAATTTTAAATTTTCTTATGTATATTTTATATTCTGCAAAGATGGAAATACAGTACTAGACAAAATAAAGAATTTTCCTTTTTTTAAATCTATATCCCATAAATAATTAAATATCTCCATCCAAAACAGTTTAAAACAAAATTTTGTTTACAAAATATTTAATAAGTAAAGACTCTGTTACAAAAATCTCAAAAGAAAGTTCGGTCTAATTGGTGATCGGGTCGGTCGTGGGAGAAAAAAAACAACTAAAAAAAAGGTTACTAGTCGTGTAATTTTAGAAAACACTCAATTAAACATTCCTACCAGAACAATCAGAAGAAGACTGAGAGAAGCCGGACTAAAAAATTATTTCGCAAGGCGAATAAGATCAAACTTTCGAATTTGCAAAAAAATACGTTGATAAGACAATTTCCTTTTGGAAAAAAGTTAAACTGCTCAGATGCTGCACCAGATTTGAATCTGATAGAAAATTTGTGCTCCATTTTAGATCGAAAAGTTCAGAAAGGAGACGTTTCAAATAAGAATAAACTCTTTGATGGTTTAGGCCATACCTGAAGTACCACTGATGAGATACAAATCCAAAACCTAGTAGAATGCCCTACGATTGCAAGCTGTTGCAAACAAAAGGTGGTCGTACCAAATACTGAAAACGGGGAACATCGTAAAACAACCTGCGGCGTACTCTTTTTCGTCCAACCCAAATATTTGTATTTCAATTCGCAGAATTGTTTTTTTGCTCAGTATTTTTAAAATGTGCAACGTTTTTAAAGAGAATAGAATTACGGTTAAAAAAATTGAACTAAAATGTCATTTACAAGTTTAAAACCAAAACATTTCCTAACATATGAAATCAAAGTTAATAAATATTACTTAAATTACTTATACCTACTCGTACTTTGGATATTTTAATACGTTAATTTGAAAATGTCTATGCTTGCTGGTAAGTAAAAAAGAATCTTCTTCAAAAGTTATAAGATAAGTTCCGCACTTTCGAAACAATATTTGCTCTTATTATATTATATTCAATGTCTACATACATTTTCAATAATGAAAATTACTCCGAAGTAAAATTTTTATTTTGGTTTTAATGAAGTTTAGGGCTGACTGGAAAGGGGTTTCTAATAAGGTAGTATGATAAAATTAGAGAACATAATTTGACTAAAGTTAACTCTTATGCCAACTTCTAACGTTCATGTATTTTTTGGGGGATATTTTTAAGACACTTTTAGATTTTCAGCTATTATAATATAGAAAATAAAATAACAAAGACCTGGCACTCGCGGGCTCTAAGACCGTTACTCATTGGAGAGTAAATGTTTCGAAACTCGAAACACCCATATTCGCCAATTGGTATAAACTTTAGATATCTAAATCTCGACCAAAAATGCAAGAAAATCCCTTGACGGGCAGTGCAAAAAATAGCTACGGCTCTGAATTTCCACCACAATGATAAGGGAATCGTATTCAGATGTGAAGGCATGTTATTATGTTTGCCTGTGCTTTGTGCATATTAAAATTATTTTTTGCTGATGATGACACAACATACAACAATAACACATAACAAAATAATTAAGTGCGGTCCAACGCTAATAGCAGTTTTATCTCTATTTCAACTTTTAATAATTCTGAGTGGGTGGCTCCGCGTGAGTTTCAACTTGCATTTCTTCAGTTATTTATTAATAATTGATATATGTATATATATTACAAATTGAATGTCTCTACGAGTATTATTATGCGTTGACCCTCACTCACTCCTAACAAACACCAAGCTATCTTTCCTATACTAGAGAATAACGATTTTCCCCAAAATGCAAGATTTTTTTCCCTTATAGAATTATTGTAAGAAAATAATAGACTGAATAAAAAATAAGTAAATATGGAAAATCTTGAATTTGTCAATTCTTCGGACTCTGTATCTGTATAACAAATTAATAGCACATGCGAAATATGACAAGTAAACAAAGGAAAAAAAAAATACAAGTAGGTATGTAATAAGGGATTCCTTTGTTTTATAAAATTGTTCTTCGCGAGTTGATTTTATAACATTTTCCGCAGAAAAAAAGTGAACTTGAAGATTTTTTTTTAGTGTGTGTCTTCTTACCAATTTATAAAGATTCTATTGCGTTTCAGCTGCGTGAAATTCCGATAGATAGAAAACCACACTTTGTTATTCCATTAAGTTTCTATTGCCAAAGTCTGTCGCATCGACTATACCAAAACACAGCCTTTTTCTTTTCCTTTATATTTTTTTAAAAGTTTAATCGACGACACAACCAATTCGATTGGAACAGTATTAAAGTAATTATTATAACTGCATTCAAACGGGATTGCTCTTTTTCTGTTATGAATTTCTGTGTGACGGACTTAAGTACACTTTTTTCAATTCACAGATATTCGTTGAATAAGTAATTTGTTAATTAATTTTATGAGAAAAGTGAACAAAAATAAAAGCAGCCTTGAAGAATTGCTAATTTTAATTTCTTGTCTTGCTGAACAAAAGTAGAGTGATCTTCTCTTCTACGACCATTTTTTCAATTTTTTGTTATGGAGAAAAATAATTCGTTCAGGGTCGCATCGATTTAAGACAGCGGATGTGTTCATGAAATGAGAATATAGTGAATTCAGGCAATCAACTAAGGCTATGTGTTGACGTCACGCTTTTATGTTAGTTACAAGATATGTGTCCGTTGGAACAAAACTTAGTAATGGTTTAAAAGAACAGCAACGATACATTAGAATTGAATTTTAGTGAGCGTGACTAAAGGTACAAGAGTTTGGCAGTAGCAAAACCTTGACAATGAACAATTATAATATGAGAGTAAATTAATCATAAACTGGGGTGTCAGCACCTAATTTGATATATTCGAGCTTGTGCAGCACTCATTTTGTTATGAGACATTTAAAAAAATAAAATTCTATTTGACATTTCATTTTATAGTTTTCTCTAAACCCTGTTGTTGAAATTCAAAAATAAATGGTACCACGGAATACTTAGTAAATTGTAGATTTCAAAAATGTTAGTACCCTGAATGAGGTAAACATTTGGTAAAATTTGGAGAATTCTTGTTTAAATATACATATAAAGTCATGCAAAAAAGTGTCTGTTTTATATTTTTACATTCGCCATTTTGATTCTTTTGGAACAAATTTCAACCTTTCAATTAGAAAAGAAATCTGTGAGTTTATTTGCCAACAATTTAGTTTGATAAATATTTATCTAAAAAAATATTTTATTTTTATTTTGTAAGTCAATTGAATTTCGAATGTACTTTTTTAAATTTTAACTATCTATTTTAGCTCACATCTCTACTTATATGGATATTGAATAGATATGATGTATTTTCAAGTAATTTATTGATATATAAATAAAATAGAAAATCTTAAATAATTTTTTTGTAACAAAATTGTCATTTATTTTGAAAAAGAATTTCGAGTATTTTCCGGTCGAAATCCAGAGCTATACTTGTGACCAATATAACTTTCAGCCATTCCTGTGCGAGAGTAATGTCAGGAATGGAGCAAAGTTTTGAGAAGCACTGAATGAAGGGAATTACTCTTGAAGGATTTGACAGACCTCTGTCTGTAAGATGACAGTTTACGCACTATACATCATTCCACGGGCACCACGTACTACAAACAAGATAAATGTACCTATCTTGCAGAAATACAAATGTTGTCAGTTTGTTTCTGTTCTGCAAAGATAAAAGTATGAGGTTTATTCATGTTCTCTGCATGAATTCTGCTAGTGTTAGTTGAGTGAGAATGGAAATTCATCTTTATTTTTCCGTATAAATATTTTCAATATTTTCATTGAAATATGTAAAAATATTACTATCAAATAATAAGCAAATATGTATATTAAAATTCATGTTATTAGAATATCAGTTCATTAAGATAATGTAGATATTTTTTTCCGCTTTCTTTATTTTTTTTTCAAGTTTCATTACTTTTTTTTAATAATTGTTCAAAACCCAGTCACCTATGTCATGATTTCAAAATTACAGGTCTACCTTAAGTCGGAATTCAAAATACAGTCAGCTGACCCTTAAGCATGATCAAACCACAACTATCTTCACTCGTTTTTGTCTAATTGTCAAATGCATTTTCAATAAAAAACAGCAGATAAACACTAAACAGTAACAGATTATAAAAATCTCTAACCGCAGTTTATATTTCTAATCATAATTTAACTTGCAAATATTTGTTTAGTTTTATTTTTGTTCGAGTTGCTAAAATGTCATATTTTAGCGTACACATTCCACAAAAGGGCACTCAGGACTCATTGAGTAAGTTAATTTTGTTCCAACATAATTATTAATGCCGCCTTATGTGTCATTTTCGGGACTACATGGCTTCGCCCATCCTAGAGAAACTTTCTTTTGTCAAGTTTGTACTTGTTTCCTCTTATCTTAACTGCAAACTTAAACTCGTTTAAAACATAATTGAATATATAAATTCTAGATTAAATAATAGCAAAAACAAATCCATACAAGAATTTTTTCCTTCATCTAACCTGCATTGTCGCCGTGTCCTACAAGTCTGTCTGCCTGCAAAAAAAAAAAAAAAATGACAAGACTGCAGAAGTAGATAGTGGTGTGATTTTCTTCGGATTATTCCTCTTTTTCTTTTCATTTTGGGTTCAGTCCAATTGTTTGTTTTCAAACAAACTACCTGCGACCGCTACCTTTTGAAAAACAACATTAATTATGTTGTTAATTTTAGTCATTCGGCTTTTTTCTTGGTTTTTGTTAAAAGTCAATACACTTTCGATAGGGAAGCGATGGCCGGCCCTTCATGTGATGTTCTAATGAGCTTAAGCACTGGCAAGTAGCCAATACCAGATGGTTGTTGAACATTCCTTAACATGTTCTTAGGACACGCAGCTTTCAATTGTGTGATCTAAATTTGATTTGTCATGCAAAAACGAATTTAGCTTCATTTTTGTTTTTTAAATTCGTTACCAACAACTTTAAAATAGTCTGTTGTTGTATTTTAAAAAAAATTAAATTGTTTTTGTCTAGGCTCATGATGATATGCGACGAATTGCTGACAAAGCATCATGTGTCCTCTGTAAATTTTTATGACAATAATTATACAAAATTGCACCCTATATTTATGCCTGATTGAATGGTTGGTTTTTGCAAAAATAAATCGAAAAGAATGTTATGTTACTCTAGATGAGTAAATAAAAAGTTATATCCCGCATTAAGTCGCATGTCAAATAATTACAAACGAGATTCTATAAAAAAAATTCGATTATTGTCTTTTTTAGTTAGGAGATCGTATTGAAGCTATTTAATAAATAAATATTAAACTAGATTTAGAGGGAGATGTCCTGATAAATTAAGTTAGCTTTAATTAAAAGAATAAAGAAAATTAATAATATATCTGAGTTGATGGTCTCAATGCGATGTTCGCTGAATATTTTTTTGGGGTATTGCCCTAAACAGAAAAGTTAAGTTGATGCAGTCAAATAAAGGCAGTAACTAATGCATTTCAGTCGAGCGAAGAACAATAAACTGAAACAAAATTTAAATTTTAGTTACAACTGCCATCGTTAGTGTAATAGACAGTGCCATAAAATATATTATATTTTCAAAATTCCAGTTCATGTGCGCGAATGTGTTTTTGAAAAAAAAGTCGAAGCGTTAACCCTACTGAAGCAACACAAAGATGCCCGACTTAAAGTATTCTCAAACTCCGATGATGCTGCAAACTATGCTGAAACAGGCTACGAAGTATGCCAATCTAAATATTCAGACGTAAAACGTGAGTTTCATATTTAGACAACATGATGAACTAAATTCACTTCATTAATTATATTTACTGTATATTTTTTTTTTTTTTCTAAATCAGCAAGTTCTCCAGTTAATCTAGAAAAGCCAGCATATCGTGCCCCAACAAAGCAAGAACTCACAGAATTTCGTAAACTAATCGAATCGGGTGATTGTGATAAAGTTAATACAAAAATTTGGGACAATCCAAGATTTCTCATCAGCTCGGCAGATACACCAACATCACTTAAGGAAGGCTTTCGTTATAATGCCATGCATATTTGTGCTTTAAATAAAAAATCACAAATCGCTGCACTTATTCTCGAAACAGTTTCTAATATTGCATTCATCGAATTAGTCTACGGTAAAAAGAATCAAAAGGCTTGCATTGAAGCGAGTGCAATTATATTGGATTATTTTCTAAATATGCCTGAGAAGGGAAGATGTGAGACTCCGTTGCATTTAGCAGTTAAAATAGGTGCTGTAGAAGTTGTTCAAGTTCTGACATCATATCGTCAGTGTAAAATGAAGTTAAATAACGATGGTTTGTTGCCTAAAGATGTAAGTTCGTTTTTTTTTTTTGTGTTTATCTGTCTTTGAGATTGAATTTGTTTTTGTTTCAAGATTATCTGTTCACGTGATTCAAATGCAAGTCCTGAGCTAATAGAAAAAATTGCACTACTTCTCGAAGAACGCTTTTATGTTCCCGTTATTCGCTCTGCCAACAATACTGTCCCCCCCACGATAGGACAGCCATTCTCTACAAATAATCCACCGGTAATTAACAATTTTTTTACCATTTAACCATAATAACAAAATATTTCCAAACAATTCCAGAATCTTAATTCCGACCCAATGAGTCCTGAAGTTGAAATTCAAGCTGTTGCTGGGCCTATGAATAAGGAGCAAGCAAAGGTATTGAATTTATTTTTTTTTGGCCGTAATAATGCATTCGATATTATACTGTAAGTCGACGAGATAGCAAATCTTTTAAATAGAAATCGGTATAAATAATTTCTTTATAGATTCTTACAAGGGAATTTTAAATGTTTTGCCCAATTTAGAATAGAATTATTTTCTTATTATTGATTTATCTTTTAAATTGCTACCTTTTACTTTGCTTCAGAATTTTTGTCGTCGATGGAAGACTCCCCCTCGCTTGGCAGGAAATTCCTTGCCGCTACCAAACAGTCCATTCAAAAGCCCAATCCGAAGCAGCACTCCCACAAAAATAACACCAAAATCCCTGAGCAATTCATTTTGTTTGACTCCAAACAGAAAATACATATTGAACAATAAGCAATCACAAATTGATGAAAGTCCCTTAAATAATTCAAATAAAATATCTGTTAACAATAAACCCCCAGAGGACAATAATAATGGCACATATGAAAATGGCATCAACTCAAGTTGCCTCACGCCGTATCGCAAAAAAGATATTTTTTCAATTTTCCGCGAAAACAATATTGCGTCACCAATTGTTTTGAATTTCAATGATTCAATACCAAAATATAGCCAGGTGATTGATAGTCCGGGCTTTAAGGAACGTCATCTTAAACTAATGGATGCCGAAAAGGGATTCGAAATAATTGGCAGAGAACTGGCGAAGGAACAAAATGTCGAATGGAAAGAATATTGGGATTTTTTAGGCACATTCATTGACATTGCCTCTGAGAATGGTTTGAAAAAATTCGAAAACTTCTTAGCGCAAAAGGACAAAGAAAACAAGCCTCCAGTTGTCGTTAATAAAAATAAAGTACTGATGGATGATCTTTGTACGGCCCTCGATAAATTGAATATACGCAGTGAAACCGCAAATACCGCTGAAGACGATCACGACAGACAAATGTACAATAAATCGATAGCAAACAATGCTCCTCAAATAACCATGCCTTATACTTGTGTGGAGAAGTCGCTGCAGGTATTTGCAAAACGAATGACAAAGAATTTGCTACACAATATTGATAGCATTGTTTCGATCAACGATGCTTTCCTTTCTGAGTTAAAAAGACTGAAATCGCTAATAGTTAGCTTTATGGACGACACTCGGTTTTTAAATGTTAATTTCACAAAAGTGCATTCAAGATTTGCCTTCTTAATTGCCAGCTATCTGAATGATGCTCAAGGTATTGATTCTACAAATAAAACTAAGGTAAGCATCAACATAGTAGATACTTAGCTGTCTTTATTGAAGAATTTTTGTTTTTTAGATTCAGAAGTGTCTCCAGCAAATAGTTTCCTCACCTGGAGAAAGAAAAGAGCACTTGCAATGTGTTTGCAACAAAATTATTTTTTATATAGACAGAAGTGTTGGTATTATTCAGGCGGAGAACCTTAAGACAGAAGAGAATTGCATCCAGATTTGGCAAAAAGAATCGAATTGTGATTGTAAGTGGGATAGTGTATTAAGTCGAAGAGAGAGTCGTCGGTCACGAATTGAATCACGTAAAACGAGATCATCACCGCCAAGCCATGTTGCTGAAGTAAAATCTCAAGAATGGAGGGCTCAGCCTGACCAAGTAGATAGTTCAGCAGATGATGAAGGCGAAGAAGAAGACGTTTTTTGGGTAAATTTTAGAAACAATTGTAAAAGGTTCTGAAGTCTTACTTTGTATTTTTCACTATTTAGTCGGATTTAGGTTCAGACGATGATGCTGAAGAGTGTTTTGTTACACCGCCAGAGAGCCCTTCAGAGCTGTCCGTTGATAGCGTCGACACAGAAGATTATCATTTATTTCTATTGGGGTAATATTTGTATTTTTCTTATTATAAAACCCACACAAATCTAATTTTACTTTAGAAATGAACCAACGAAACGAGACCTGGATGTATTAAATGCAATATTTCATATTGATATAAACAAGGAAACCTATCCGTATATTTACAGTTGGAAATCAGCAGTTCTGCGTTATTCAAACGAAGAAATGGATCAGTAAGAAAGCCTTTCTTATTCCTGCCATTTATATTATACTTAATACTTTCCATCTTTCTTTTTAGTTTCCCATCACCATCAACGATTGTTAAAAAGTCACTATCATTCTCAATAACTGAACGACTGCCAACTCCAAGAAGTCTTTTTAATTCTCCGTCACGTCCATCGCCTATGTTAAAGAATAAAACAATGGAAAATCTCATATTATATAGAGAAAACCGAAAAGATATTAGTTTCACACTGTCCGATGCGAATGAAAATAGTACTTGCAGTGAACTTGCTTGGATGAATGTGTCTACTTGAAGATCTTTCTTAATATTTTTGTTTTTGGAAAGTTTTCATATATATAAATATCGAAAATTTCTGAATAAGATTGAATTTAAAAAAATATTGCATTTTATATCGTTCTACCAAATTTGTTTTATCATTAAACTTATTTTGTTTCGTTTTGGTTCCTTATAACCTATTAAAAATATATTTTTCTTATCGAATGCCTTTTTAAAAATGTGTCTATTTTAATTATTTTCTTTAGTAATGAAATTATAGCTTGGGAAACAATTAATACTTAAAAAGCAGTACACTTGAATTAAAAAAATATATGATTTCCGTGTTGAGGTTATTTCACGATATTTCTACCGAATAAATATGTTTTTATGCAACTAATTGATATTGGATTCGAGATTATTTATAAGATCCAACATCCTGTTGTATCAGTTGGCGAAATTCACCATCGTTCTATGTGGAATACTGGCTCAACAGTAAAGACAAACTTGTAAAACATGTGTATGTGCTTGATCCTTGGTGCAGCGAATTATTATTTACCAACAATTCCGGAAAGAATGTAATTATTGCGCAGAGTGCAGAATTATAAAATATAGAAGTTTTATAAAACGAGTCCTCCGCCATAGGCAATGCTTACGATGCTATTAAAATTTTAAAATTCAGGCTATATCATCAAATGATGGTTTGAATGTTCGCTATAAATTAATTTACAAGTATACATTATTTGTGACAAAATAGCCTCATGAATTCATCCTTGGTGTGAATTAAAGTACATATTGGATACAAAGTTTAAGTTTTGGTATTAAAAGACAAACTTTTACTCCAAGTAAATGAGATTTTGAACTAAAGAAATTAGTGACACCGGTATGTTTACTTCAAAAATAACGACAGAGTTTTCCTCATAATAAAGGTACCAGTCATCTATAATAAATGTGGAATAGTTTTTATATTTATCTTTTGCTTAACGCAAATACATATGTCGATATATTTGTTGTTTAATTCAGTATATTAAATCGGTTTTTCATCGCCGAAATAAAAACAATGCTTTTGCTTCGCTTTTTCACGTGACCGTGCTTTTTTATTTTCACTTACGACTTTTTTTAAATATTTTTTTTTTTTATAATTTCATTTACATAACAATTTTCGTGTATAAGAGATGTGCAAGCAAATATGTATTTTTTAAACAGGAATGATTTCCATATAACACTAAATTGTACACAAAGTTGTGATAGTTCTTTATTGAAATAATTAACGAGTTAAAAAATATATTGAATATGATAAATGTAAGTATATGTATATGATTTTGTATAAAACTACTATTATGTATAAGGATCGAAATAAATGATGAATTACTTGCACATCCCTTCACAATAATATAGAGGTGTTCTTTCTTACTTCTCTTTTTACATTTGTTTCTTAGTATATTTTTTTTTTCTTTATTTAGCAATTTGTACAAAAATAGGAATTTAATTCATTTAAGTTTTGCCTAATAACAAGAACTTTGCCTTTGAAACTGGATAAGTTTAAAATATTATAATGACAATTTTGATAGCAGTAATAATAATTATCTTCTATTTATACACGCTGATGATTTTGACTGTTACTTTTAAGGTTTATATTATTAGATAACATTATTGTACTTGCGATTTGAAAAAAAAAACCGACAAATAAACAAAATAATGAAAATTACATACATATTGATATTCGTAAACTTAAGCGTATATATAAATATAAATAAATTGAAGATGCATTTACAAAATTCACAACCTTTTTACGTGATTTTTTTTTATATTCAAAGACACAATTTATTTTTTAACTGCTATTGCTTTACTTGAATATTGAACAAATTGATATTATTATTGAGCAATTTTTAGTTGTTTTTTTTAGATATTTTATATTTTTTTTTTAATTTTCTTACGTTTTGTAATTTTTTTTTATGTTTTTTGTTTGTGGTGTTTTATTTTTTTTTTTTCTTGTTTTGCTTTATCCATGTTTCTTATTATTAAGATTAACTTTTTTTTCTTTCTGAAAGCATAAAATTAAGTATATAACATTATGACTTGGACCTTATAACAATATTGTACAAATAAACAACCTGAGATATATAGTGACGACAAGATTAAACAAAAAGAACTCTTTATGTTGAATTGGACAGATAAACTTATATTTTAAAGAAAATAATTTTGTACACTATACACAAGTTCATTTTAAATGAACAAAACTAAAACGTGTTCTATGACTTGCAATAATAAAACCTCTAGAATGCCATTTCATTTGTGCTTCTCTTAAAAAAAATCATTAAAAACAAAAATACTAATAGAATACAAAACTGTGTTTTTGGGATGTTTTTCCTGAGAAGTGTGCACTGAAAAGAAGAATATAAGGATGTGCTTAAATTATGTTGCTAGTGAAAAAGAAAAGTTTTTCGGCATTGTTTAGCTTGATAGACTTCGTATCTACATGGATCTTAATTTAAGGAAATAATCTGTGAGGTAACGATCAGATTAATAAAAAATTTTATGGTGGGTTTGTAGAATTCTATGAAAGGTTTTTTTTTCTATTTCCTATATACGATTTTAAGAAACGAATATTTGCACAGCAAAATTTTGTTTAGTGCTTATACACTGTTGGATTGTTTTTAATCATACATTTAAATTGCAGTCCCTCCTAAACCGGGGGAGCTATACTCCCTCTTCCATAGTTAAAATTGGTTGTTTTGAACTGTTCTATAGAAATCCGTTATAAAATCTTGTCGCCTGAATTATCGTATATCTTGCCCGATTATTCAATACAAAATATCATTTAAAAATAATTCCTTGAAACAAATAGTTCTTACCAAACGCAAAACAAAATGTATAAGACAAAAATATAAATACTTTTGTTGAAGGATTTTTCACAATCATATACATATTTATGTACTTTTTAATACTTTACACAACCCAAATAAAGACATTGTGTTTTGTACAAACCAAATTAACAAAGTGAATACATTTCTAAAAGTACAAAGTAACGAAGGGTTTGAAGTCATTTGGCAATCAACATTGCTCACTGTCCAATTAGATGAAAAGAAAAGAAAATCAAGAAACGATTACTTTCTTTCAAGTGAAATGAAATACAAAAATTGTTTTTTGAAATTTGTAATAGACAATTTATCAATGCAGATAACAGAAAGATTTGCATCTTTGGTAAAGCTTGAACATTCTGATTTACTTAATGGAAACAAATTTAACAAAACTAATTTTACAGAGCCTAATAAAAAATTTGATTGAAAAAATCCCGATACATTGGAGTTCACGGTAAAGAAAGAAAGCCTCAGGTGGATATTCCAAAACGATAACCCCATAAGATGTGTTGCTCTGGATAGAGGAAAATGTTGCTCACAGTTTTGACCAAGTTTACAAATTCTCAAAACTGATCTATACCATACCAGCTAGAACGGCTTCTGTGGGGCGCTCCTTTTCGGCTTTGAAAATAATAAAAACGTACCTTCGAAGTACGCAAGGGATATTTAGCTCTTATTACTATTGAAAAAGAAATTTTAAAAGAATAAAAGGAGAGCGATAATTTTAAGACATAGAATATTTCATAAAAGTTGAGGAAGATTTTGTTTACCGCTAAACAAAATATTTTTGTAATATTTCATTGTATATGCTATAAGAATTTGTTTTTCATTTTTATAAAATTATTATAAATTGATTATGTTTATGCTTTTTTGTTTATTTTGTTCATTATTTCAATTTGTATTTATTTATTACATAACGTGGCGTTACAACCCGCTCTATACGGGCCGAGTAGTGACTTAAAATTGTCAACAATTCATGTGTGCGAGTATTGACAGGAATGGAGGGTACCTACAGTTTTTATGCGGACTCCGAACGGCTAATTTTTTGAAAAAGCACAAGATTTGCCCTTGGAAGATTTGTCAATTCCTCGCAAGAGGCAGATGGCACAGGCAGGGATCGAACCCCAGACCTTTGGCATGACAGTCCAACTCACTAACCATCACATTTATTTATTATGGATTTATTAAATTATTGTTTTAAATAAAAAAAAAAAAAAATTATTATTATCTTGAACTTCTCATGAAAGGTAGCCGTAGTATTATATGTGGCCAGCGATGCAGAAAGAGACAAATAGAATTATAGAAATGAACTTGTATGAATTTGATATTTAATAAATTAGTCCTATACCTGAACTCCAACAATTAAGTCGTTCAAATTAAATAGTCTTCCTTTTATTCGTTGCGATCTACAGTAGCTAACCCTAAGATTATGAACCCATCAACTGCAGGTAACCCTGCAAATAATATAGTGAATACTTTATCAAATGCGAAGCTTAAAGCTTATGTCTATCCTAAATTGCTTACACTCAAATTAGAGACTAGAACTGCAAAATAGAAGGAACGCTTATTATCTCCCCGAGCTACTGCAGCAGGCGGCAGACAAGTAGGAGGAGACACCCTAATGAATCAATTGATGTATGTACGTACCTGCAAACAACATTCCCTCGGCTTGGATTATTATCTAAACCTGTTCTACAGAATTTCAAGAAGCTGTGATTTTGTTTGCTCAACGCATGCGTCAAGCTAATAATAATAATAATAATAATAAGCTAAAATATCACTAGATTTTACACAAAATACTAGGTCAAAGTGGATGGTGAACTCGATCTCTGTCAAGATTCTGTGACTTTAAATCCATCCTTAAAGTTTATTCAGAGACAAAATACAAGAACAAAATGTGATGTTACAGAACATACATCTCAATCATTATCCGTTTCATCTATTCCAGATTCTCTTCAACATACCCTACGACCACTTTCAGTACACAACCTACCAGGCTCTGGTGATCCATATCAGAGAATCAGTGATCCTAAAAAAATGAAACAATCAGATGCTGTTTCAGATTGTTTAAAACATAGAGTAAAATTAGTCACGAAGTCCTATGCACCCCCTAAAGTAATTACCGCTGCAACAGGCTATTGGTAGGTTTTTACCGCAGTTCCTTTAAACAATAAATGTCTAAGATTCTAATTGTGTCTTGTTTTATTTGAAATATTCTTTTCTTTTTCGTTACAAAAGTTGTGCTTGTGCAATAAGGCATAAAAATATATAACAAAATTCTTCAATAGCGCCAAAACCATTGCACATCAAAATCCCATTATTATAGAAGAAAGAAGCAAAATTAAATGAGCAAAAGTTAATATAAAAAAAGATGAGTGTACGAGTAGCTAAACATTTTTATTTAAAATTGCTGAAATGGTATGATACGCACCATCTGCAAACAAGCAACAATAACTAATCTGAACTACATACATATGTTTGCACCTCAATGCCAGCCAGATGATACAGCACTTATGCAGTTAAGGCTTTTATTATATTCATTAGTTCTGTACATTCATCTCAATAAATATCCTTTTTTTATTCTTGTTATTCATACAGAAATTATGTTTTACTCTTTAAGCAAAAAGAAACCAAATACAATTCGAACGTCTGGTTGAATAAATGAATTCGAAACCAGATATAGCAAGGAATTTTAGCTCCCGCCCGCCAGAAGAAACTAATGCTTTTTGGGGAAAAAGTTACTGAAACTCTTAATTCACTTGACCCATCAGTTAAATTTCATCTCAGTGAAATCAAAAAAAGTCTTATAAAGCTTATCCGCTTCTAGGTTTGCAGTGATTTTAAGCGTATATTAAACTGAATTTTTGGCCAATATGAAAGAAAATACATCGACGAAAAAGCAAAAGAGCTTGAACGACATTGAAAAAAGTGGCATAGGCCTTAGACCTTAGATGTTCAATTACTAGGATAGCAGCAGAATCTTTTGGCAATAGAAACTCCCCGAAGATACTATCCTGCTCCTGTAGCTGCTTCTACTCCCCCTGAAGCTACAAACATAAAAGATGAACAGAATCAAAACCAAGAAGCAGTGGAAGACAACGTAAGCCCCAGAAGGCCGCTTACATCGATTAAACTTCTGAACAAACAAATTAAAATTCAAAAAGGAACAATCAGGTTTATTAAGGAAATGGCGATTAATATTGAAAAGGTAAACAAGAATTTTTCAAGGCCGGAATTTTTTTTTCTCGAGCAGAGAAGCTTTTGGTGTTTTAAAACCGTAGTTTACGATTGAACACTGAAGTCAACTTTTAGACTTAGGTATTGGTTTAATCATTAATGATATAAAAAATCGAACTAAATATAAACATACTGATTTATAATTTGCTATCAGTAAATTGTATTAAACGATTTTTATAACTTAAAAGTGAATTGCATAGTCATAAAATACGGAAACGGCTTTCACTAAATTTAATTTATAGCTTTAAGTGGACAGCAAAGATAATACCTTAATAATTAATCAGTCTATCAAACGAGGATTTATTTTTTTCCATATTTATCTGTCCAAATTCACACATTAAAAAAGACACATTTAACTTACTTAAAAACAAAAAACACAAAAGTTATTAGTTCAATAATAATTAAGCTACGTACTTTGTTATGAATACATACATAATTTTGTTCGATAACAAATATTTTCTAGCTAATCAGTCTTGTTGATTTTATAGGAGATATTTTCATCTTATAAATGTTATGTACAGAGATTATAATTTTATCTAAAAAAAAAATCTTCTACCTATTTATTTACTTGTATTTTTGTCTCAAATATCTTACAGTATAAAGAAAATAAATAGATGACTTACTTTATGCATTCAACACGAATGGTGATATCATTTCATTTGTATCTTTTTTGTTTGTTTTACATATATCTGCGCACGCACTTTTATGGTGCTGGAGCGCACAATTTAGTTTTCTTGTACTGGCCAAACTGGAACAAGTGGTGAGAATATAGAATTTATATCAAGTGTTTCTTGTAGCACTCTGAACGAAGTAATAAATACTAATTTCACCCTTTCAAACGTTTCATAGTCATACACAGACCTGGCAGTATTTGTGAGATCAAATGGTTCTAAAAAAAAAACAAAAGTTTTATTGTCTTGTTTGTAACCCAATAATAATCGCCTAAATAGTATTTACCTTCTATGCACAACTCCTTCCATTGATGAATGTCATTTTTCAATGATTTTGCCTGACGACAATATTCGATTGGAATTAAAGCTCCTGTTCTTATAGAAATAGCGAATTGTGAGTAACTATAAATAAAAAAACAATAATAATTTTATAGGGGGAATACAAATGTTTCTCAAACTTTCAACTTACTTAAAATTACTGTAGTATTGTAGAAATTGAAGGAACAATTGTCCTATTGGTTGAGTGTTCTGAGAATCATATGGAGCCATTGTTTCATTCATGTCTACATGTCCGAAATCATTTGTGCGGTGCTGTAGTTTGAATTACTTAGCACAACATTTGGTGTTAAAAAGTTTATGTATAACTTACAATAAAGGTAAATTTATCTGGATACATTTCGTGCAAGCAAGGCAACACCGGTGGGCTAACGGCACATTGCAGAAAATGTATCACCATCAACACTAACGAATAACTAGATATTGTCATGTTTTTAGCGTTATTGATGTTGTGATATTGAGCCCATAGTTTTGTAACAAGTACAAGTGGCCGCAGTCTCCAATCAACTAATAGAAGAAAATTATCAATATGGTTGCTAAACTTTCATATGAATTGATATTTATTTTTTTTTTTGTGAGAAAATCAGTAAAAATTATAGAAACAAACATTTAAATTTTGGAACATTACATACGTTGAGAATAACAAAACAACAAATGTGTGTTTCTGATGCCAACACAATTGTTGAAATTTAAATCAACTTCAAGATTATGTACTCTATCTTTGAATCGAAGAATAGGAACTTTGGCCCCAATTAAATTGAATTTTTCAAATTCCCCTGGAAAAAATAAGAATAATAAATTAACACCAATAATTGTTTTAAGTTAAATAAAGTTACCAGTCTTAATTAAACAATCTCGTAAAAGAGTTAGATTAAATAAAGCTTCCATTCTTGGGTCTATTGTAGACATTGCTCGAGAAACAAGGCACATATCAATATCAGATGTATCTGCACCGAATCCTGACATTGTAGATCCAACTAAATAAAGGCCAAGCCGAGGATACGCATTCTTAAATGATAAATAATAACTACATTATCACTTGATCAATGTCATTTATTAAGTGCTTTTGATTAGTCAACCCTCAGTTACGTTTAATTGATAACTTTATAATTAATTATTTATCATCAGACATCATATATTGCATTGTATTATATTATTCGACTAACACTTCAAGCGTTCAAAGAAAAGAATAAAAACTCCATGTACCTATATGATTCTTGTTGCACTTAAAAACAGGAAAACAAAACTAACAAGATTTTTTGTACTAAATTGAACTGAATTTTTGGAATGCAGAAAATTCTCGTAAGTAAATTCAGATTTATTTAAATTTTATTATGAACATTATTCTTACCTTTACAATGATGTACAAATATCGCCAAAGTTTCATTTTCCTCTTGAAAGTATCCTCAGTTTGTTGAGCATTAATAAATTTATTCCAAATGCCTTGTGATAAATTATCCCACTTTGAACCAGTCACCAATGTACGAGGAACCTCTTTTATTTCTACAAGGTGTGATCGGGCAAGAAATCTATCTGGAGGTGTAAATAAAAACTCATTAGTAAAATGAATCGAACGAACGTTGTTTTGAATGTAGTTGCGACCTCTTCCTCCTCGATAAGAACTGCGATGTGCTTGACTAAAGACAAAAGAATATAATATTAGATAAATTCAAAACAAATATTTTGTATTGACCTCTTTTTATGATGATGGTGATGATGATGTTGTTGCTGCTGCTGCTGCTGTTGAAATTCCGTTGAATTATCATTTTGGGGATAGATTCCATGTGCGCTGCACATAAATTGGGCATGCAATGCCGGCAATAAATGCGCCAAATTATGTTCTGATCCGTAAAAATTTTGTAAAGGATCGTCTTCTGCAAACGATGTGGGGAAATTAAAACCAATACTCGAAGGTTGGTGATAAGGAATTTCCGTAGAAGATATAGATGACGATGATGATGAAAGAAAATTGCGATGCCTGACGCTCGCTTTTTTGCCACAACTCGAATTCGAAGAGTCGGATTCATAACCTTCGCTTGCGACCCTATAATGTGTGACATCAACTGGATTTAAAGCATCGCCTTTTCCTGCAATCTGAGTAGGAGTATTTATCGGTGGTCGATATTCAGATTTTGTTGTTGCTGTGTTCGACATCGCCACCGGGTTTTCCGTTTTCGGACTGGAAGACTGCGATCTACTGCTTCCATCCACATACTTATTATTATTGGGATCTGTTGTGACATATGTTAGGTTGCTAATGTTTTGATGGTTTTTGATGCGATTGACATTTTGCGAATTGGCATATTCCAAATTGTGCATTCCGTTTGAAGCATTTTTGTGCACGTTAGCACTACCATTGTTCCATGCTTTTGATTGATTTCTGTTTCGATTGTAAGTAGGTGTATTGGTTCCACTCACATAACCTTCATTTTGTGATTTTTGGTATGGATAGGACACGGGAATGTAGCTGTTGCGTTTGAAGTTATTGTTTAGTGGCGGGTAGTTGTACGGCGAGGAAAAACAATCTGCTCCAGGATGATGGTTATTGTTAATCAGAATCGGAATATCATAGCTCGGATATTCATTATATGTAGGCGAATGAACTTTCGGGCTATATTTATGTTGAGCATGATCCAGCAAGAGGGTTCGATTTTCTGGAGGAGGTATGTCCTGATAGATGAGTCGTTGACCTTGAACGATCATGTTTTGAGTACTTCGAGCAGGAGAAACCGTAGCACTATTGCTATAGACGTGATGATGGTTACTCCCCAAGTGACGAGGATCTGCAACCCCTGTCATTTGCACACCAACCGAATGCAAGAAATCAAGAGAATACGAACTCGGTGAGACGGGCGCTGAAGATGGTGCACTCGATGTTGTACAAATGGGCGTTGTTGTGAAAACTGCTGGCAGTTGTTGAAAATTGTTATTCGAGCATCCACTGCTACTGACCACCATAATCGGAATTGGAGACTTTTTGCTGTTTATATCTTCTTCAGTTTGTTGCGACTTTTTGCGCTGATGATTCGATGCAGTGCTGCCAAATCGAATCGCTACTCGGCCCTTGTTATTAATACTAATATTAGTACCAATATTGGTTGATGATAATGACGACGATGATGATGACAAAGATGAAGACGACGAAACTAAGGAATTTGAGCTAGTTGAAGGTTTTTGAAACGTTGACGTAGAGATTAGGTCACTTGCAATATTTTTACTGACTAAGTTATCACAGCGGTTTTTTGGTACCACAATTTGATCACTGCAAATGTTATGTGTGTTATTTTTAATAACTATATTGGCGTTGCTGCCACCGCTTGTGGGTGGTGTTTGAGGGTTTTGATTTTTAATCGTATTGCTGTTATTGTTGCTATTGGTTTTTGTGGTGCAAGTGTTATTTAATTGGTGGTTATTGGGCTTTTTGCGATTGTTCGTTGCATAAGACTGACTATTGGTATTGTGATGATTTTTATTTGCATTACTAGAATTGTTACTGTTTACAGTAGGGACTTTTTGAATTTTCTTTCTGTTCACATTATTGTTGTTGTTGTTGTGATTATGTGTAACATTACTGTTTTGATATTTTTGTGATAAGTTTTGTTGTTTTTGATATCTTATCATTGGCGAGTTCTCACTCTTACATGGGATAACATCATTTGAAGTTAATGTTAAAATTTTTAAATCAGTTGCAAACATTGTAATTTAGTTGTATGGCGTTGAGGTTTATTAGTTATATATAAAATAAAATCTAATTCTAGATACTGTGCTGTGTATCGGTGATCCCTGTATGTATTATTTTTATGAATATTACCTCAACTAGTTCGCATTGGATGTTATTTTCTTTTTAAACAGCACTTTGAAAACATCACCATGTCAGCTTCAAGGAATTAGATTAATTCGGGACGTTTTTTACAACGAACTTCTTTTTTAAAGGCTGGAAATTAAATTTAAAATAAATAATATTAATTTTTAAAATAAACAACATACTAGTGTTTTTATTATTTATACTATTATTTTGATTAGAAATTGATTTTGTTTAATGAAAAATAGTATCAATCACGGATTTTTCATACGAAAAAATCACATTTTTATCATATATATATACATATGTTATTCAGATAGTCTCAAACACATACATATAGATTTCGACTAGGAGTAAACTGGTAGTAGGTAACTTTCGAATTGCTGTTATTTAAACAACGATCGATAACCGCAACAATTGACGGAAATTGGTTGACTGAAACTAAGTTTATACTTCCCCAAAATATAACTACATATCTACCAAGCTAAAAGTATCTGTATTGTCATAACTTATTTATAAAAAGTGTTCCTTTTATTAATTTGTTTGATAAGTTTGGAAAGTGTTTTAATGTAAATGGATTAAGTTAAGAAGAAAGGTCAACTATACTACCGTTGGTTCTAATGAAAAAAATGGATTTTAGAAGGATGCTAAAATTGAATTTGGTATCTACATTGTAGGAGAATAAATAGATATGATATATGAGTATTAAAGAGCGGCGTTTGAACTGGTCATTAAAAGATACAATGATGTTATGAAAGTCGCCAAGATATGTAAGTGTTGGTTAGGTCTAGTGCGTAGTAAGATTTTATAAATTTGGCCTTTATAATTTCTAATTTGTATTTTTGTAAAGTCTACAAAAATAGTTCAATTTAGCAAACAATATTTGGAACTCAACGAAAAACATCTTAATTTTTACAATTTTGAATTTTTCTACAATAGACCAAATGTATTTATAACTTCTTAAACTAAAAATTGATGTGCTATGTATAAGACTTATACCTATGTAACTACCTACGTACTTATGAGAAAATTAGAATAATTTAAATTAAAGACTTTTGTGTCCATATCCCCTTCAATTCAAAATATCAGCGATTTTCACTGAATTTATTTTTCTTATGAAACTGTATGGTCGTACTAAACATATCAACTTATCTGCTTAGAAGAATCCCTCAACTCCTTTTACTTTTATTCCAGTTAATATTCTCAATGATGAACTTGAATTTATAATATTTTTGAGTTGTTTTATGTGATTCTTTGAATAGTAAATTAACATGTCTTATTTATTATACTCAGCGACAAAATAATTCAATTGTGGACAGAAAGCTCGTAGGACTGTCTAAAATTACCAACTGTATCAATTGAGTCAAGAAATGAAAAACAAAAAAAAAATTATCTCCGTTTTACTCATATAATATCAATATGATATGGGCGTTAGCCTTATGAATTATGTTAGGATCTGAGGAACTATTCGCGTAGTAAAGAACCCAAACCACTTGTTTGTTTTTCGATTTTTATTTATAATTTTACAGAACTTTTGTTATACCTACCACTTAAAAACTACAAATCGTTCGAATTCCAATATACCTACATACATGCATATATAAACTAAACGATGAACCTACGCTTTACTTTTATTTTCATTTTACTATTTAAACGTGCTTTCTCACGAGATAAGTAGAATCCAAGATAATTTAGTTCTTATTCCAATTTGCATAAGTTTGGTTATAAGAACACTCATCAGCTTTGCATAATATGCTAGACATGGCATGCCCCAATATAGACAACTTGGCGGCGGCAATGGAAGCGTTTGTATTTTTTTTCTTTTTCGTTTATTGAAAGTCGATATAACAGAAAACAAATACATTTCCTTTTCTAGTCGTTTTAAAACAAACTGCATTCAAGTAACGGGGCTTATTTCACTAAAAACTAATCTTGCCTTACATTTTGAGAGAGACTTCCAGTCCTTTTTCTTTTTCTTCTTTTTGCATAGAATGCAATTTGCAATACTCGACATTCGATTCGGCGGCAATGGCAGTACCCTGTACTGTGAAGTGTATTTGCTTAAAATTTCAGAAAATAAATTACCTCATGATTTTTGCTCTTTTTTAAGTTCCTTTGGAAATTCTCCACGTAAATATGTTTTTAATTAAACAAAACAAAACTTCAAATATATATTTTATTCTGAAACAGGCAAATTGTAAAATTTTCAAAGGGCACCTTTTTAATGAAATAATTTATCAATTATTGAAGAAGAATAGAAATCTCTTTATCAGAATAAATTGCGGCGGCACGAACGACTACGATACGACGATTATAAAATGTACGAGTACTAGAACGAGTACGAATAGGATTTTTTGAAAGTGACAGCTGATGAGCTGAGCTGATGGGAAGATTTTAGATTTTGGAAATTGGAGACTTTCGTAAAGTGGATGGATTCAGCATAAAAAACCGATAAAGAGTTCGCACGCTTTTGGCGAATGATTTATTTTTGTATTAGCAAAAAATTGTTTCTATTAAATATATTTTACAAAATATTACCAGTTCAATATATAATAAATAAATAAATCAGGAATTTAAAGTCTTTAAATTCAGTGGATTATCTGAGGCTGGATGTTTTTAGCTCTACTAATATCTTTTGGACAAATGTGATAAAATATTTGATCAGTAGTTCGGCGGAGGTTTATGTATATAAATTTACTTTACACCAAATGATCAGTTAAAGTGGCCGTTACTTTAAGTTGTTCGGAGTTACTTGCAACTTTCCGCGACATTAGTTATTTTTTGCTATCATAACTTCTTTAATGCACGAATCAAATTTTTAATTCATAATATGTATACATTTGAAAATGACAATGTTTTTGAGTTGAAAAAAAAATATCGTCATGTAATAATAATTTAAAAAGCCTTTTGACTGTATAGAAAAAGTAACATCGGTGTACGAGAGCAAACCTCTTTTAAGTTACACAGTGGTGGTAGACATTACTGCCCGTGAGTAGTATTAATACAATTGCATTCGTATAAATTAACATTAACAAGTTAAATAAGCTAAACGCTTAACGGGCATTTCACCCGATGCTTCGAATTCTGTTTATTTATTTATTTTAAATATTTATTGTTCACACATTTTGTTAAAAAATGGTCAGCAATATTAAATGGAACACGTCTATTAATCTCATCCCTGAACGCTCTGCAACATAAAAAAAAGAAACTGTCAGGTGTCAAATCTTATATGTCAAACCAAAAATATATTTCATAACCAAATTTTCTGAATTTGGTTTTTCTCTCCATTTTCACAAGAAATTTATTTTTCAAAACATGTTCGCTTTAAAAAGAGGCAGCGCCAGATGCCATTATCTGGGTCCATCAATTAAATCAAAAAGGCATTACACCGCACAACCACAACTTAGTGCTGCCTCCGACGAATACACCGACAAACCAGAGTACCCAGAAATCTTGGAGTTGTCCCGCGAAGCACGCATGAAACGTGAAAAACAGTCATGGCATGATCAAATTAAATCCCTTCCCACTGTGGAAGAGAAACTTATAAAAATCAACATGCCTCGGTATTATGGATTCAAGACGGTTATGTTGAATAGTTCGGGAAATACATATAATGCGTTGCCTCTAAATCAACACTACACTCGGACGGTTTTCGAGACTTATGACAAATTACCCAACACTGCGGCAAAAGACGAAAACAGCAAGATCCAAATGGAGTCGTTTGTCAAGTCCATTTCGAAAAATGTTCAAGAAGCTCTAGAGTATTCCCACGAATTCTTCAAGTACGTTTTTGTTTTGGTTCCTGGTTTCGATTTAACTAATAAATACTTGTTTCTAGGGAAAAATATGGTTTGGATGAATCGCTGTCTCCTCAAGAAAGAGATAAAATGTTGGGACAGATGATTGTTGAGAACTTGAACAGAACTCTAATTAATTCGCTAAGCGCAGATGCCGCACACTTGTCAGAGGTTGAAATTGACCTTAATCCGAGACACGAAGCATTCTGGGCGGTGGGTGGAGTGAATCCCTCAAAGAATGTAGTACAAAGTAGAAAAGGTTGCAAGTGGCAAAAAGACAACTTAGATATTCCAGTTGATCGACTGGTTCAGTATACCGGTGAACCTTACCTCGCCATCCGACACAGCCTGCCCCTGGCTCCTATAAAGTCAATGGAGGAGAGTACTTCCGAAGAGCTGGCCAAGCAGGTACCTATCTACAAATTTGATGCACGCACTCTAGGCTACAAGACTAACTATCGCCATGCCACAAATATCCCAGGTGGGTAGATCCCAATTTTGATTATTTTAAGTTTTTGAATATATATTTTTCTCTATAGGTTACTGGCCAGGTAGCTCCAGTGGGTTCGGAATAATATCTATCCATCCAAGAGACCACTTGATCGTACGAAATACAAAATTCGGCCCTGAAGATTTCCAGGAAGCCCTCCATGCGCAAGGCATCCAGTCCAGTTTCGGATGGCTTCTGGCGCAAGCCAACTACAATGGTTTCAACACCTACAATGACTTAACCTACCCCATGACGACTCAAACAGTTGTCACGAATGGAAAGCAGTGGTCGTTCTATCGCTACCAACTGAATACGACTTTGATCCATTCGGATCATGTCCACAATAATCCAAAAGTGAATTTCTGTTGGGGAAGCAAGGAAATGAGTTTGTTCCAAGAGGTAGATGCGAGTGGCAAATGCATTGGATTTAATGATGACGTGGCTAGACATCTAATCGAGTTGTATCTAAATGCTCCTGTGAAACAAAATTCCGAATTGCAACCTAATCTATTGCCCGAAACTAGAACGGTTGCTGACATCGATGACGATGATAAAAGAGAATTCTTGGAAAACATTTTCAAACATTTAGCAGCAAATCGGCCAAGGCATTTGGAAATTCCAGAAATCTATCTATGGGA
Source organism: Scaeva pyrastri (assembly GCA_905146935.1). NCBI lineage: Eukaryota > Metazoa > Arthropoda > Insecta > Diptera > Syrphidae > Scaeva > Scaeva pyrastri. The sequence goes on from LR989929.1 coordinate 30,372,825, forward strand.
GAGAATCTATAAGATTGACAATAAGACACGACAAATGGAACCTAAACGTCGATTCTTCGAGTTGGGAATTAATCCATGGAGAAGAACCTTAGAACAGCATGCAAAAGAGTATATTCCAAAAGCTGTACGCCCAGGAGGACCCAAGAGCAAACCCAACTTTAAGAAAACTTACTATCCATGAAAGTAGTGTATGTAAATCAAAATAAAAGTAAAAAAAAATCCTCCAAAAATAAAATGATTATTCGAGGTTTTTGTTCATCGTTCTAGGAAAGTTGTTTTAAAATATGTCTTAATCAGGGTGTCAAGTAATTAATGTCGTACAATTGTATCAGTAAACGATCGATTTCAAAGATTCATACACAAATGTTTTATAAGCGCGTAGATTACAAACTATGCAAATAGCTGGACATTGTGTTAGTATTGAACGTTACCGCAAACCTTAATTCCAACTGTCCGTATCTTGATTCTTTTGCAATGTCACGGATTCGTTGAGATTCGAATGGTCTGTTGTGGCATCTTAATATTATTATATTAAAATTTATATATTTACTATAACCTAGTAGATAAGTCAGACGTTTTATCTTATTTTAACAACTTGAGATGATAATTTAAAATGTAAACGCACATTAAATTTTACGGTTCATAACAAAGTGCGAGAAAGTCTCTGATTTCAAGCGCTTTAAAAATGGACCGATTCCTGGCCTTAGTGTGATTTCTTAACATCCGTTGAGCCATTGTCACATTTTGGCAGCTTTGAATTTCTATAAACGGAGTTAAGACTGAATTTCTGCAACGTATTTGCTTAAACGATTCGAAAGTAACGGTCCACATTTCAAAATTTACTTCAAATTATTGCTTAGAAAATTTTAATTCAAATAATTGAAACTTGAGGTGATTAGCAAAATAATGTTGGTTAGTTTATTTTTCTTCGAACTAAATTTAGCGACATCTACTGGCACATAGGTAATTTAATATATCTGTTACCACTATTTCGAAATTTTTCCATAATTCAGTATGTACTTTTATTGTATATCCAAACCATTAGTCTCAGGGGCATGATTTTTTATCTGTGACAACATGCCGCATTGGCGCTAGTGCCGTCGAGTGGAGATTTACATCCCTCTTAAATTGAATGACTGAGAAGAGAATGTTATTACTATTCCATAAGCAAAAGCAAAGCAACTAGTGGAGGAAGGGAGACAAATATGTAGTAAACGTATCCAAAAATTTCTCTTATTCTCTTCAGTACTATACTGAAGGACGATTGCGATTTGCTGTGTTTCCTTATTAGACTAGTTTTTCCTATTTTTTTCCTTATTTTGCATTTTAATTTAATTTGAAAGCTTGTATAAAATCGAGTTCAACATTTCGAAAAGAAATTTCGTATAGGCAGATAGTCGTACATAGGTTAGGCTTAGAGATCTTCTGCAATTTTAGAGACAAGAGTGTGAAGGTACAAAACGTAAGTGACTGATGTTTTATTAGTTAAATACATATGTACCTTACCTAAAACTTTTCATAAGTCCTAAGAAATTTTGTTCAGAAAAAGTCATTCAAAATTTTTACTTTTTTTTTTTTAAATTACTACAGTTAAAAAACAGTTCATTTAATTTTAATGAAAGTCTTTTCTGCATCTTTTGAAGTTATATTCTGTTAAAAAAATTTAATGCGAGTTGCTATCTTAACTAGTTCTTGAGATATCGTGGACGAAAAAAGGTATCTCGAACACATGCGTTCACGGAAATCCCTATAGAATTGACGGATTTAGATTCTTGACAAAAATGTACTTAGAAAACTTGAAAATACAAAAATGTAATATCGTAGCGAAAACATACTCACATACGTATGCAGGTATAATGACATAATTTCCAAGTTTCTCAAACACCGAACTCTATTGAAATTCTGTACGCAGGAAAATAGATGTAGACTTTGGTAGTACAAGTTAGTTAAGAACATGCATATTGCATATTATGTAGATACAGGAGGGGTTCAAAGACTTATACTCATGTGTTCATTCAACGCGTGTTTCTACCAATTTTCGTTGATACTTCCTTCATTTCTAGAAAAGGAGTACTCCATTATTCAATCCTACATATGTTGGGGGTGAGAGCAAAGAAATAAACTCTAGTCGATTCAAAAACCCAGTTGATTCTTTTACGATGGCTTCTAAATGACAATTAAGAAATAATTGTTTTCTATAGAAGTTGAAAATTAGCAACAAATTATAAATACATTGATATATTCACTATTGCCTTCATAGAAAGCAGTTTTAGTCCATTTAATGGATCGTTTATCTGTAAATATTGTCAAAATTCTTTCGGGATTTCTCTTCACTTCCCTGATTGTACTAAGGTCTCCAAAAATAGAAAAACTTAATCCAGAAACCAGAAGCACATAATAAATCTTTCTGGTTACAAGATTTTCAAAGTAGCATTGTAATTCTAGAATGTTAAATAAGAAGTACTTCATGAAAGATGAAACTCCCTTTTTCAAAACTTTAACACCTCAGTCTGTCGGTGTCGTCATATCAAAAACAGTTTAGTTAATTTTAATCTGCCTTTACCCTTAGGGGAAATATACATACATATATTATTTACTTACTTTTGCTTATGCATAATTTAAATAATCAAGCGTATTTGTTTCGGACCATGAAACTCTAATATTGTCGCAGTGCAGCCGCACTGACCCAGCCTAACTAATTCCACATAACAACCTAACCCGAAGGTATTTTGTTTGTAAATATTGGCTTTGACTGAGTTTATAAATCACGTGCGTGAGATAAAAGTCCTTAGTACCAGTGTCCCTGTCCATCAGTATACGAGTAGCTACCCCACTCGGTGTTTTTACAAAAAGCTTCCACAAAAAACTATACAAGCTATGTGTACTGGGGTACTAGGTTGAAAATTAATATTTTGTAGTTGAGATACGAGTATTTAACATATCTACTCGTACAATGTTTTCATTTATTACACTATTTATTTATTTTTTCTTTTCCATATCCATGTAATCAAATAACTCCGAAATACTTACTCAAAAGTGGATTATGAATGGTGTGCGCAAAATCGGTAAGGATAAGGAATTTTCATCCTTGTTTAAACGGGGCAAATTCTGAATTCTGATTCTGTAAGGCAAAAGTTCCTGTTTTTTTCAAGGGCTCAATAGAGTTTAGTACGTTTACCAAGTGTAGTGCCGCACACACATATCTTAGTTTCTTCCTTCTTTTGCACTTAAATAATAATATATGTAGATACTCTCGCTTCGTAGTTCTGCATACATTTGGGTTAGTTTAAATTTAGAAAATATGTGTTGTTCTTAAAATTCAAAATATATATAAGAATATATTAATAGTTGTAGTTAAATAAATAAATTTGAATTAAATTAAAAATAAAGTTAAAAAAAAAAATATGCTCGTGTAACTTTAAAAAAATGTCTGCAGATATAAAAATCTCTTCGTAACGTGTGCTCTTATTCATTTTAAATCCATCTTCTTAAAAGTAGGGGAAGTGAGTGTATTTCTGCAAAATCTCATTGCTCATAAGTCATACATAACAGCAGACAAAAAATATCTGCTTTCTTCTTCAAGTTCCAAATTCCAAGTTCCAAGTGATTGCTGTGGAAAAAATGTGCCAACAAAATGAAAACCTCTCCTGCGCCAGTAGAAATTGGTGATTGGTGAAATCATTGAAATTCCTTAACTTCGACTTCGAGTAAACACATGAAACATCATTTGGGTTTTTAGTATTTAGATTTAGTATAGGACGTTGCCTGGAACGTGTCGGTTGTTGTCGTTATACTTTCTCCTGTTTTCTATCTCCGTAACACTATTAATCAACAATTTGTTACTAACTTGTCTCCAATTCGATAAATAATAATTTTAAGTTGTTTTTTTTGTTTGGTTTCCTTTCAACTCATGAATCGAAAATCGTGCTCCTTTTGCTAAATCTTCAAACAACATCAACAAACAAAATATCTCACTCAATCCTTCAAAACACCATTCTTCAAACACCAAACTTGGGATTACGAACACGGAAATGAAAAAATAAAAAAATAAATGGAATGGAATGGATGTGATAACACAAATTCAAATTTCTAGGAGATTTATGTGAAAAAACCAAATAACCAAATAACAAAAAAAAACCCAGTGAATTCTTTCTTACTCTGTTAATTTTGTCCTTAAATCCTTGCGTTGAAAAAAGTGTGGCTGACAAAAAATAAAAAGAAAACAAAAAAAAAAAAAAATAAGGAATACAAAAAATTAATCCCATAAAAAGTTTTTAAAATTTTAAAAGTAGTGCAGTTGAAAGAATAGAAAAAAAATTCTTTGTTATGATTTTGTCGCTTGCTCATGAAAGTTTGTAATATCTGTGCGGCATCACATCACCGAAGGATACAGAGCAAAAGTACGTACATACCTAATGTATTAAGGATGAGGAATCATTGCAGTGCAGCAACGAATAAGACAATACTCACGGCCGCCCGCAATGCCATTTGATGTCTCTACTTTTGTTACTTTACTCGTTCGTAGTTTCTCATAAACATCATAAAATCAAAGGGATAATTATAATTTTCGCGAGATCCTTTTAAGGCATTGATTTTAACCATAGGAAAAACCAACATAAATATGTACATATTTTAATTTTATGCTCGGAACGGAAACATACATAAGTGGACTTAACAATGAGCGAATTCAAATTACATTCAATATTATGTACCTACTACTGTACTGGTATATGTACGATACACGAGTATTGTTGCTTGTTGCTTTTTGTACTTAAGGATGTTTCCTTAAGTGCATTATGTCCTTTGTTTTATATTGTAAGCATTATGCTCCCATTCAAGGCCAGTCCATTATCCGGAACATCCGGTGGGTGGCAGTGGCAGTGGTATAGCGTATAGGGCATTTAGGCAGTTTTGGTGATGGTAGGTTGATGTGTGGGGGGGCTGGGGACAAAAGTTAAATGACTTTTGACTTTTGGATGACAGAAAAAAGAGCGAACTATGTACATACTCGTATGTATGTATTTATGTATGTAGAAAAACTAAACCAACTCGACTTGGGACGTAAAATTTATTAAATATTCATCTATGTATCTTCGGGCAGAGTGGGTATATTTCATTTGATATCAGTCTAAAGCCCACTTAGTTTGTTTATGTAAATTTGGATGCAAATTTAAAGCACCTTTGAAAAGTTGCTTCTTTATATACATATGTATGTATATACGAGTAAATGTAGGCAACTATATACCTATGCCTGTATAGTTGTGCTCCATTCTGATGATGTCCTTTGGCGATAGCACAGCAGCGTCGTCGTCGTGTCGTCGTCATCATCATCGACAAGAAGCCCTCATTGTTTATTCAGTTTTTAGTTTTTAGTTTTCAGATTGTTGTGTTCTTTAGCTTTTAAAAAACCAAAAACGAGTATGTGATTCCGTTTTGACACGGTGGAGGTGATGTGCTATAAATTCAGTTGATAGACTTTGACTGAACTTTTTGAAGTTTGAGTGCTATTTATCTGGAAACCTATTTGGAATATTCAGTGAAGTGAAATATTTACGCGCATCATTGGTTTTATGACGTTCCATATATTGTGTATAATGTCCTCCTAAATCATATCAAAAAAAAAAGCAGGAGAAAATGGAAAATATATTTTGGCTGAACTGAAAGTGTGTTGGTCATTTGGATTTGATACTTATGAATATGATGAATGTTTAATGCGACGCAGCTATTGCTATACCTATAGTATTTAATTTATAGTTTCTATTTGTACATAATGGCCAAAATGGGGACTCAGGATACGAATATCAGAGTATCTCTAGAGTCTTTTTGCGCTATACGAATGGCTAATTGAGAATTTCCTTTCTTAAATATAAATGTTTCAAAAAAGATTAATTGCCTTGTTCTGTCACAGACATCTTCGGAGTCTCAGTCTAGTGGGAATATGAAATAATATAAATGATAAAAAAGGAAATAAATAGCAATGAGAATGGCTTGAGTTTTTTTTTTTTTGAATTTATTACAAATTGAGTTTAAGTAGGTAGTAAATAATTTGATTTGTAGTTTTTTTTTTTTTTTTTTTTTTTTTTTTGCATGGTCATGGATGTCAAAGTTAACAAGAAGAATATGGAGACTTTCAATCATTACATAAGTACATAATATAGAATTTAAATAGTACAAAAATGGGTGTGTTCGAAGGCCAATTGAATTTTGTATATTTATTTAGGTCTCTCTGTTCTTAAGACAAATTACTTTTTCTTTCGTAATCTTCTTTTGTTATTGTATTTTCGGTGTAGTAAATACGAAAATTCACCCCAGATTCAAAAAATTCAATTAGAGTTAGAATTGGAAGTTAATGGAGCAAGATTTTAGATTTTAATGGCTTACAACTAAGGCACTCGTCTTAAACTGGAAATTAGTGGTATTTTTTAAGTTGACATAGAAATTTTTAGGGAGAATGATAAATTTTTAAATTACCGAAATTTGGAAAATTTCAAACTAAACAATACATCAGTTGAATTTAGTTAATGAAATGGAAGCAAAATTTGAGTTTAACAAGAACATAATAAAAGTCTCAACCCTTCTTAGCCCATTCAATTCAAATTAAATGTTTCTTCACCTTTTCAATAAAATAATAAAAATAACTTTCTACAAAGTTTTATTAACTTTATATTTTGCATTGAATATCTATAAAAAGTTGTCCAGTCCTTACACTTCTTCGGATATTGGAGTCTTTCCTCGACGAGAATCATCACTTTTTGTAGAAGGGAAATATTTCAAACGTTGGATATTTTTCTGTTTCATAATTTTTTTCTAACTAAGAAGTCGTCAATTCAAAGAGGGGTAGATATAAATCTTATTTCATAATTTAACATGCAAAAAAATGATCAACTCCTCAAAAAGATGGTGTAAAAAACACTCTGATAGCTACTTCAAAATTTTAACTAATTTATTCAATTTGTTTAAAAAATGATAAATGCAAATGCAAACGCCTATGATATCTTTTTGCTTGAATTTAATATAACGCTTTTTTCAAAAAAAAAAAAAAAAATACAAAAATGTATTCCTTGTTTTGAATATTTCAGCCATTAATTTTGCTTGCTAAGTTAATTTTGAAAAAAAAAATACAAGTAAATAGAATTTGTCGACCCTGTTGTCGATCTCTGAAACAACACTAAGTTTCAGTTTAGATAAAGTAATGTGGATTTTTTTCCATTACACAAGAAGACAATTTTTTTCCAAATGAAGGTGGGGTGACTTAGTATTGGATTCGATTTTCTAACAAGGGCTTACCCTTCTTTCGATATGAATTTTTTGAAAACTTAACAAGATTAATTTTTCATCTACCAAATTATGGAGACCATCAAAATTATGATACGTTGTGAAACCTGCAATTACTTCAAAAATAAAACACTAAATTTCACACAATTCAGCATTTCGCTCCCTTTTCCGTGAAAAGAATTTGACGTTTCTGATTTTGGTATTCAATAAATTAAAGAGGAAGAAGTGCGAATTTGATAACAATTTTGTACTTCGTTTTATTATAATAGCCGTGTTTTGTTTTATCCCTAACATAGTATCCGAGTACCAATAAAACGCTATATTCACTTTTAAATTGTCTTCTTAAAGTTGGTGTCCCTACATTATTTGGCAATTTATTGATGTCAAAATTTCTAAATCTTCTGTCACGCACAAAATATAAAAGGAAAATGTGCACTTGAAAATAGAAAAAATTTAATACATATTGCAAACAAAAGTTGTAAATATACAAACTCACTTGTTAAAGAAATTTCTGGCTAACATCTTTACATTTTAGTTAAAAATCCAATTTGAGTTTTAAATCAAAATAAACAACAGCTGTTCTACATGGGGCGCGTTCGAAGAATGTACAATTGTGTAAATTATTGGGTCGAGTTGGAAAATGCATGAAAACGGTTGTTGAGTTGAAGTTTGCATGGAAATGCACACCGAGTTGGTTTCGAATGTGTTTTACTTATATTTGTAGTAAAACTTTGAAAATATATTGATTTTCTTGTTATATTTATCACCCACAGATTAAAGTTCACCATTTTATCAACTCCCTGTTCAATTCTATTGGTTTATATGAAAGAACGAAAAATATGGAACTAAGTTTCTGGCAACTTTAAAGACCAGTTGAATAATCGTAGTTCACTATTTTCCTTAAATTATTATAGAATTTATTAAACAGACCATTTATTTGGATAGTAAACATTCTTTTATTCTTTTTATTCAATAAATAAAATATTAAAAGACAAAATTCAACATGAAATTATAAAGAAATAATTAATAAAAATTATAAGAAGTTACTTCAAGTTGCCTGTAGAGTCAAAATTACCATTTTATTCTACTCAATACCGTATATATATAACTTTGGGTGTTTTTATAAATACATGCATTGTATACATATATGCGATCAATTGCAATCATATAAAGTAAAAAAAAATATGTTTGCTTGTCACTTTTTATAGTTTCACATTTGCTCAACAAATATTTGAGTTTTGCTTTTAAGAAAATCGGACATTTAACATGTGCATTTAAAAAAGGTATGCATTCTGCAGACTTTCACAACCATGCATTTATGGAAGCAACCTTTGTCAGCTTTTTAATGAGAACAAGCATATTTCAATAAATTTTCCACAATATGTGATGGTAAAATACACTAACAGCCTTATTACGGTTGTCAAAGATCAATTAATTGACAATTGAAACATTTTGTCAATCAATTGATACATCGGTATTATGAACCCTAGTTGATAATTTTTTGATCCATTGTGAACAAAGATCAAAAAACTATTGTGAATAGTGCCTATTTACTTAAGACAGCTGCAAATTTTAGTATGTTTGGGATGGATTGTTGCCTTTTTGTTGGCTTTAACTTGTCGTTGATATCTGAAAATACATAAGGGAAGGCTTCTTTCGAAAGTCTAAAGTTTTGAATGAATCTAGAAGAGAGCCAAATTAGTTTTTGTAATGTAATTAAAAAAGATCTTTTATCTACATACATATGTATGTTCAGCCAAATTCATGCTTCACATCGAATAATTTTCTTCGAATCTTTGCTTGCTCCAAAGTATTTTCTTCTTCAATTTCATTTTCACCGAAAAATAGTTCTATAGTAGACATGCTTTTGGCTTTCGCGATCCGTAAAATATTTTATCAACAATGAATTTGTGATTGACTGAAAATTTGATAATCAACAAACATTTTGATAACCATAATACCAAGACTGTCAATTTAAATCATTCACAATAGATCTAATTTCTGAAGAGCGTTCACAGTTTATCAAAAATTTTGATTTTTGACAACGATAATACCGATTCATTAATTTTATTGATAAATATCAAATATCGTATTGATCTTTGACAACCGTAATAAGGGTGTAATCCTAAAAAAAATTATTTTATCTCTTATCTCTTTTATCTCCTAAAAGTTTAAAAATTTTTGTAAAGTATTGATTTTAATAAATTTTTTAACGAAATAATTGCATTTTTTTAATTTCAATCCAAAAAAATGTTTGCTTTGAAATTTGTGGATCGCTTGCACTTTGCAATGCAGGCGAAGTATAAAAGAAGTGTATTTGTTAACGAACACACCCTAATGTTGCCAAAATTTGCACATTTCTTTCACTTCTTGAATGCCTCCTACATTTAACTATAGATGAAAATCTATCTTCAATAAAATACTTTAGATAAATACTAGCTTATTATTGTGCACTAATGAGGTGTTGTTGTTTTCCAAGTAAAATTTTATTAGCTAGTATTTTCAATTACCAATAAAACTCGGTTAATATTGGAACCACTTGAAATTTTGAGAGTTCTCATTTTAAATTATTCAATACAATTTAATTGAGTTAATCACTTAACGTGGTGATTACCAAATAATTTGACTATCAATTCACTTTTCATATCGACCTATTCCACCCCATTCAATGGTGTTTTGATTAAGTTGTGGGTTAAATTCCAACGATAAAACGCCTGCTGATATAAAAGTCAATAGTGAAAAGTGATAAGTAAAAAGAATAATGTGTGGGTGAAGATAGGGGTCCTTTGACTACGACCACGGTGCTTTTGGAAATTTGAAGAAAAATGCTGAAATTATATTCCGGGCTTTCGGTAACACTATTGTTTATAATTTACATGTTTGTGAGAGGCTCTCCCTAATTACCCTGGTTCCTCTCAATTTATTTATCATTTTTCGTAATATTACCGCACTCATTAACTTTGAATTGTGCCCATTTATTGCACCAAGTTCTTATTTAAAATAAAGAAAATTAAAATAAGTTAGTAGAACACGGTCATGATTCTGGGTTCAATATGTCATGCCTTAAGTAACCTTATTTGCATTAATTTAAAATCTTAAGAAAACATAAAACCATTTCTTTATTACTTTTGACTTGTCTCTTTATTATTAACATTACATATACATATAACCACGCTTCGATAACACGTACATACATAAAATGATAAGAACGAGTAATTTAAATCTGCATGCTCGAGTATCCTGAAATTGTAGTTTTCTCAGAATAATGGAATTGCGAATGTGACTTGTTTTAACTTTTTTGGATCCCTTATTCGCATTTGTGTATGTATACTCGTATGTATATAAAAGAAATCGTAATGTGTGAAAACAATCAACACAAACAAAGATACAGATACAGATACCTATACTCAAGTCAAAACAACCTGAATTACAAAAGTTTCGATAAGATCAAAGTGTCCTTGTTTCTTGTCTGGCTTTCACCTTAATAACTTTTGTAAGAAATTTTATCGAAAGAGATTCTAGCATTTCATTGTGTGGATGTGGATGTGTGTGTGTGTGTGTGTATTTTCTTTTTAAAGTTGCTCCACACATATACATACATATAAATATTTAACCCAGATGTTATAAGAAAAAGTTTAAATCCGATTTATACATATGAAGTGTTGTGCTGATATAAATGGACATTTCTGATATAAAAGCTTCATGCTTATTTGAAACATGTTCTCATTGTAGGATTGGATTTTATATTTTAAAATACAGTTTTACTTTTATTTCATTATAATACATTAGACATAGACACATACTCGTAATGAACATGTGTTGTGTATAGAATTGTTTGTTTTATTTTATTTAATTTTTTTTCAAAACAAGATAATTGCGAAGGAGTAGTATGTTTTGTATTAGGTATCGTCTTTGGATGCGATTTTGAAATGTTAATAATATTGTAATACTTTCAAAATCCTTTACTTGTCATGTAAATACACATTTCGGATATCTCTATTTTCATATTGAGTAAAGAATGATGTTTTTATTTTTTCTCAGATAGTAATTAAATTTCCCTAGTTTCAATTCAAGGACTTGTGCAGTGTCATTTTTCTGCTCACCGTAAAAACCCGTATTAAAGTTATTTTCATATTATTTAAAGCTTGAAAGGTCAACGATTTTAATAGGGGTAAAAAAAAGCTCATCTTCATTTCTATGTGAATTTTGAAGAGTAACTGTATACACAAACTTAGGCTCTTGTGTTCTCATAATGCTTGCCTAATAATTATGCAAATTATTCCTCTAAAAAAATGTAGATCGAAGTTAACCTTTTGGTGTAGGTAATATTGACGTACAACATAGACATTTATGTATGTATGTATTTGAGTATAACCACATTCTGTTTCAATATGTGTTTATAGACACAGATAGTTTTTTTTAACAGTCTATTTACTATTTTTTATTAATGAACAACCTGCTTTGTTGGTATTTACTATACATTTGTAGGCACATATGTATGTAGGCCAGGAATAAAAATGAAACTGTGTGACATGATTATGATTATGATTTAATTCAATTTACTTTTTAAGAGTCAAATATGCATAATCAACTTGTTAGTTAAAATTATTAAGATAGTTAAGACAATTTTTACTTTACTACTGCTTAAAAGCCAATAGAGAAATTTATTAAAGGTCATGGCTCAAGATCCACTTTTTTTATGTTTGACGGTTGAATTAGAAGTCCGTTTGTAATCATAGTGTGGTGAATTGGCAAGGTCGTATTTATGGTGATATTTAGTGGAAGGATAAAAACGGAATTACACAATTTCCCACACCGTTTTAAAGGATACATTGAAAAAATCAAAATGACTGAAAATGTATACCTAAGTGTTTTGATATGAGATTGAGATCCAAGATTTTTTCGATAGATATATATATAGACAAAGTAAAATGTCAATTTTAACAAATTTGTTTTAGTGGAACATGCCAACGTCACACAGTGGGGCGACTTGTATGGGAGAGCGGAAAAAACTCCATAAAATCTAAACCACTGAACCGATTTTGTTGAGATTTTCAGGAACGATACTCAGTTTCAAGAGAAATTTTCCCTATTACTTTGCGCCCCCTGACACTCCTACTTATTGTTCGTTTCAATAAAAACTAAATCTTTAAACCGATTTCAATGAAATTTTCAGGGTTGATAGTCAATGAAAACAAAATTACACTATTAATTTCCGCTCACTGCCACGCCCAGTTCGTTCTCTTGTTAATATAAACCTTTTTTAACATTTTTTGATCGACGTGGTCTTAAGGACTATACACATGAGAGCGACCAACGAATAAAAAAACAAATAGGATTTAAAACTTACATGCATATACATATAAGCTTAAATTCTTCACAAAAACTTAACAAAAAGGTAGAAATCTAGTTTATTTAATGTTAATATACTAAAATTTGGGTTGTAATTGCTGAAATAAGAGAAATTTGAGAGAATAATTTGGTCGTCACATACCATCCACACTCCAACGAATGAATTGTTAACACGTGACTAACTTAGACTTGGTCTAAGTAACAGACATTCGTGACGAAGAATAAAGTACATGTAAACAAAATGTCAAAATGGACGAATGTTCGTCATTCATCGGTCGTTCTCATATTAATATTCCTTTAGTTCGATAAAATTATAACTTTTAAATATTTTTATGAAGTTTTCAAGTATGCAGAGGAGTGTAAGAAACAACTAGTGAACATTTTGCAATCTACTTATAAAAACCGTTTATGCAATCAAAGTCACTTCTCTTCGAAATATAAATGGGGGAAAAACCTGCAAAAAAATGGAACAACTCGTTTTCATTTTATTTTTACGATTATTGCCTGCATATGTATATGTATATTAATTTATTCTATAATATTACATACAATTTAAGTACATACATATTAATTACTTCTTTAAAATTAAGTTTTAATTTACTTCTAAATTAATTTAGGTCAATGTAAATTAATTTTAGTAATTCAATTTAACTAAATCATTATTTCATATATGAAAAAATATATCAATAAATTATTATAAATTAATTCTTAATCAAGACAAAGAAAAAAATAGTAAACTAACTTCAACTACCTTAATTGCTCATAAGAATGTGGAGAACAAACTTCATACTTAGTTTAAAAAAGGGAAAAATGATTTTATAGCCTTTTGAAAAGTCGCTCTCAAACTCTTATTTTTATGACTTTGTTCAGCGGTTGTCTACAGTTGTCAATAAAATTTATAGGAATGTTAGAAAATAGTATAAGCTTTCAGAAAATGACAATTTTAGACCGGAGCTCAGAGGAGCTTTTTTTGTAGGCTTAGCAAAAGCTTGCATTATCTAGTTACTTTTCTTCACTCACTTTAAAATTTTTTTAATATCATATTTTAAGAAATGTTTCTATTTTATATTTTTTTATTTTTCTTTGTTATTTGAACTACAAATCAGTAAAGTTTCATAATTGTATCTTTACAAAAAAAGCCACAGCAAGCCAAATGTGCATAAGTAAAAAAAGACGATTTTTTGGTAATATACCATAAAACTGTCGAACTTTCAAGGTCCCTCAGAGCCACAAACAAATATCAAATCCGTTGATCTTTCTCTGGAACTTCACTTTGTTATTTTGTTTATTGAACCACATTTGCTATAGTGATTTTGACGAAAAAGCAAATAGATATGAAGAAATGGTGATCAATATATGTACGTTCAATACCTCCCATCCGTTGTTTAGACGAAGAATTTGTTCTTTTGAAGAAAATGTGTCAGTTTAAAAAAGCGAATTGGTACAACTTTTTGTTGCGGTGTTAAATTAACAAAATTTTGTAAAATTGAAAAATATTCATCATTTTTGCACGACATTTATTAAATGATATTTCTTCAACTCAATTAAGGACTTTATTTATTATATCATTTTAAAGAAATTTTCTTCAAGTTGAAAAATAGCTCTTGAAATTAATGAATACTTCGTTTTTTAAACGTTATGATTTCTTTGAATTGAAAAAAGTTGTTACGTTAACATGCTTGTTTCTTCGAATTGACAGCAAAAATCTTCAATATGATTATTTTATTCTTCTAATTTTTTCAAACTTATTTGATTTCAAACTTATAAAATATTCTTTAAAGGAATTCATTTTTTTCTTGAATTAAAAACTGTTGGTAATGGCCTTCTGTGATCCATTGCCAGTGATAAGGTTTCAAATTCGACAGGCTAGTCCAGTTTCAGTTTTTGTGTTTAGACATCAGTTTAACTGATAGCTTAACTGATAGAGCTCAACTGATCGTGTAAAAGAGGCTTAACAGATAAAACAAAATAAATTTAAAACTTCTCAAAAAATGAGCTTTCTAGTGAAGGCTTTTTTGTTAAACTAATTTGTCATTACAAGTAAATTTACTTTCCTTAAAATTTTGTCCATTATCTATAATTTCGCTTAGATCTAGATCCATTAGTTGGATCACTTTCTACGTATTAAAAAAAGGGTTTAATTTTTATTGAAAAATCATAACAGGCCGACTCCACTAGATATCTGTATCGCCAACTAAATCTCTGACATCTATGTCTGTGAAATGTCTTCTCTCTTTGCTGGGCAGTTTATGTCTTGACATTTCATTCATGCAAAAGACTCTGACTTGGAAGTATCTCTGGCAAACGTCCAATAGTAGATACTTCTTCGTCAAGCTTTTTTGAGAATATCGTATTTTGCATTGTTTGTTTATGTTATGAAAAATTAGAAATTCATTTTATGAATAAATTTTGTTTTTTTACCTTTATCTCCTCTGGGTTATTAAAAAAGTTGACATTTTTTTTTATTTCGTACTCGAAAAAAATTGTTTTGGCTCCAAACAAAACCTGCCGGCATGAGAATCAAAAAATAATGAGATGAAATATCAGCTGCACACAAAAAAGCAACAAAAACAAAACATCTGTCAAATTCATGTCAGACATCTATATCAAGACAAAACCGCTGACATAGATCGCTGACATCATGTCATAAGATGAGATATCGCGACTCCATTGGAGATTTCATGTCATGATCGGACCGCATGACATAAATTATGTCCTGTGGAGTCGTAATGTATCAACATTCAGATCTCTTCTTTTTGGATATATTGCAAGTGCTTAAAATTCACATATCGATCTGAAAAAAATCTAATACTCATAAACGATTTACAGAGACAACTTGAAGCTGCAATTCATTTAAACGCAAAAATATAACTATTATGTTTCTTATTTAAGTTTCAAAAACGTTACTTTCACTCGATTAAACTTTTGTCATCTCACCAAGTCTGAGGTGTTTTGGCAAAATTTGTTTTTTTTTGGAATTTGATAAACCGTACAGCATTTGAAGAAACTATTAATTTTGAATATTGTATATTCATTAAGAAGAGGTATTGTATAAAAGATCGTGCTGAATTGAATATCATTTCTTCAAAAATTTGTCGAAGTTCCTCTACACTCTACAATTCCTGATTGTCAAAATGAAAACAAATTTGTTAGGTTGAATAAAATACTAAATCTTATACCAGTTAAAGAAGATTTTGTGATTTTGAATATTTATTCTTGATGACGACTTAAAATTTTGTCAATTTGAATAAATGATTTTTAAGATTAACAAAAAACTTTTGTCAATATTACCTACGTGATTTGGTTCAGTGAAGTTCAAGAAGAAATCTTTGAAATGCTCTCAAATGAGGGCATCTTGTGTCTTGCTATCTAACTGGCTAACGAACGAAATAAATAAAACAACTTATTCCCAAATGCATGCACCTGCCTTGTTTAACCAACATCTCTTTCCCCCGTATCCACCACTTTTGAATAGGTTTTCCTAATATCACACATTTAAAATGTTCATAACTATAAACGAAACACCTAAAAACAAACAAACCAAAACATTTAGAAACAAAATTTATACTCTTAAAGAAAGAATCTTAAATATTAATTTTTCAGTAATACATAATTAACAAGGAGTGTAAACATAATGAAAAGGAAATCTAATCAAACCAATTATGTACAACAAAACAAACCCCTCGGTGCCTTACTTTGTGAGTTTACTCGTATATATAAAAACCCTTATCATTTAATTAAATTTGTAGTATGGGGAAATTTGTGAGTTGAGATGTTTTGTTGGTTAAAGTAAAAACAAAAAAACTATTGAAATTTTAATATTAAGTACTTTTTTCAAGGACCTTGATAAAATGTTGATGGTGTGTTGATTAAAAATTCTGCAGAAAAATTACAATCATCTTATTTATTCACATTTATATGTATGTATAGTATATGTACATGTATGTATGTATGTATAAACGGACTTTTTCATTATCATTTATCATCAGCTTAAATTTAAAACTATTTAAATAAACTGTTGTTATACCTTCAAACTTTCTTCTACTCTCTCCAAGTGTTTTCTTTTTTCTTATATTGCAATTGAACACTTAAATTGTTTGCTTTATTATAAGTAACTCACATATTCATTTTGTGATTTCAAATTGCTAGCGCGCTCATTTGACACCTGTCGAACTCAGATGTCATTTGAAGTGTTATACATATCGATACTTCCATAGTAATCTTCTATATATATAAAATTCTTCTGTCACAGTGTTTGTCCTCGAACTCCTCCAAAACGGCTGGACTGATTTTAATGAAATTTGGTATACATATTCGTTAGGTCTGCGAATAGGTTTTTATCTATTTTTCATACCCGTTTTTTGGCCATTTTTTTTTTTTTTTTTTTTATGTGTGGCTTTAAAAATTGCATGCGAAACTTAATTTTCACCATTTATCACAGACATTTGATTTAATTTTAACATTTTTTCTTGAATTTGCATTAAAAAGTAAATACTTTAAAGTTTTAAAAATTTAATTAAAAAAATTATATACTATTGTAATATAATTGTAGATCGTACGTTTTATTAAATAAATTTATTCGTAATCAATACGTGTCACTTCGTAAAGGATATTTAGGTTTTATTTTATTATGGCTAAAGAACATATGGATTTTCTTTGCAACCCGATTTTGACAATGGAACGGAAGCCCGTTAAGTTGAATAATTTTCTTTCCTTTTGCAACATTTTCCACTGATTCTTCGCTCCTATTGATAGTAGCGTAATTTTAGGTTAATTATTTAATTAATTAATAATTTAATTAGCTTAAGACCTTCCTCGACAAATTGGCTATCCAACGCAGAAAGAATTTTTCAATTCGAACCAGTGGTTTCTGAGATTAGCGCGTTGCGGACGAAGTCGCGGGTAAGAGCTAGTCATCAATAAAAACAGGATTGATGACAGTATGCAGCCCTGTCTGACCCGGCTTTGGTATTCAAATTCTTCAGACAACCTGATTTTTTTGACAGGTCATATGATAAAATAAAATTCAAATATTTGTCTGTGTATTGCTAAAAATCATGGGAATACTTGAGAAATATTAATAACAATTTTTTTTTTTTAAATTAAATAATCCAAAATAATTTTTCTTTTCTTTTACAAATGTACCAAATTTTATCCATCACTTTATAAATTTATAAAGTTTATTAAAAAAAATTTAAATTGACTGAAGCAAATAATATGCCCAAATGCAATTATGATTAAGTATAAAACACACAAAGTTCTTCAAAAGTTTGAATAATGTTTTCTTTTCAATTTAAAATCTATACGAAGTGAGGATTATTATTATTGATTTCCAAACACAAAATGTATGCAGCCTTGAAAATCTGCGGAATGATTTTTTTTAGATTTTTTTTTTTTTTTTAACTGTTCTTGAAGACTTCATCAGACTTTGTCATTAGTTCTATGTATACGAGATCTACTTAAGATGACTGCATTATGTGTTGTGTTCATATGTGTGTGTTTGTACATATTTGTATATGTATAAACACTCTCATCCATCGTAAGGTTAAGGATTAAAAAAAAAGTGTTGCATATTTCATTTTAAGTGAAATCGATGGTTGAAAGCAGCAACAAGAGATTCATATAAATTTGAATGACAGTTTGCAAAATTCAAACTTCATAGATCATAGATACTACGAAAAGTATGTACATACATATGTACCTACATATGTATATGTTAACCGAATGTTTTGAAAAAAGTCTGTTGACGTTGGTAATCGATTTTTGCGATTTGATTACTCACAAATTTCGCCTTCAATGTCAACAACTAACATAAGAGCAAATATTTACGTCGAATTATATATACATACTATATGTTTACTTTTTGATATATACATAAGTATGATGTGCTTATTCATATATTGTTAAAACTTTCTGGTGAATTCAAAACAGAAGTGTAGAAAAATACTCTATAGTTGATTCTTATTGTGTCTTGACTTAAGTTCTGATTATTAACTCTACGAAAAATATCTTGAGATTGAGTTATAAATACATACATACTTACATCACATTATATTGCTTTATGACATTTCGAATAAACAAACATTTTCTTTATAGGCATTGTAAAGGAAATCTTAATCAACTAAATGTGTAATAAAATCAAAATATCTGAACGAGCTGTTAGCCAGTTATTCACATTTACAGTTACAATAAGGTTTCAGACATTGGTATTGAGACACAAATGTTTGCCACACAAAAAACCCTAACCTCTATTGGATCTGCTGCAATTCAAGTATATAAACGAATGTATCTTTGATTACCATCATTTCCTAGACTATAAAAGTAAAATTTATGTCCAACACAGAGCAATTGTTGCTTCATATTTCTCTTTAGTAAAAGTGTTTTTTATTTTATTAACGTTTAAATGTTTTGAGTACAGACAGATGCAACAAAAATCAAAAAAATCGATTAATTATTATATTAACTATTAGTTACATTTAATGCAAGCAGACATTCCACATTTGAAGATTTTGAATGTTTAATCTCCGAAAACTGCAAAATTATGCCATAATACATGGTTTTGAGCTTAAATACTTTATTTTGAAAATATAGTTTAAATTCAGAGAACAATTTCAATGGTGGAAGTTTTACAATAATATTTATACAATACTAACATATGAAAAGCATTTTATTGCGTTACCATTCGATTAATGTACCTACTTACTTAGGCCATCAGACATTTATGAAGTCCGTTGTCCCTAGTGGGACTGAACATAGGGCCTCAACTATTCCTACGCGTCATCATCTGCGATTGCCAGCGATGTATGTATTTAACCTCCTCGACTGTTCTCCTCCTCGTGCTTCTCGGTCTACCAATTCTTATTCGTTCTTGCATTACGTGACCAACGATGCTGTCATTACTTTTTCGAAACGTGTGACGAACCCCCTGTTACATGATCCTTCGTTTAATGGTATCTATGGGTTCCTGACCTCTGTTCGCCTATATAACTCCTAGTTAGAGGTACGATTATGCCAGAAAACCCTTAAGATTATTGGAAGCCACTTATTAAGGAAGTCCAGCAGCTTCCTGGTTATTGTTGTTGTTACTATCCAGGTGCTGCATTCATATAGCATTCTTTCAATATTCTACTAATTGAAAATAGGACAATGCTCGAATTTAGAAATGTACAAAAAAAATATAACTCATACGCCACAATGGTTACAATTAATATTCTCTTTTTCTTATGATTTTCGTCCATCTTTAAATTAAATTTAGCACTTTATTATATTCCTGTGTTAATAAAATAATTTTTTTTTTGTATGTTTTTCTTTCCAGATCAGCACTTATTTTTTTCATATCTAGTTACACTAAATAATAAAAAAAAACATTAATCAATAAAATGAAGGAAAGATACCACTTAAAAATGGAGATCTTAAAAGTAAAATAAAAAAACAAAAAAGAAATATTTATCTTAAACACACATTAATCTATACGAAATATAAATAAAAGCAATTAAAAACTGAAAAATTAACAAAAGTTTTAATATTTAATCAAAAATAAAAATTTTAAAAATTAACGTCTTGAATAGAAAACCTAAAACTTAAACTTAAACTTAAATAATGCCCCAGACTAAATACCAAAAATTATAAATAAAAAAATTTAAAAAAAAATATAAAGTCAATGTCAAACAGATTCAACAACAGCAACAAGAAATATAAATATACATATATATATATCTATATACGTACTGATTTAATTTTCTTAATTAATTTCTACTTTTGATTTCAAATATACTATATATAAAGAGTAAGACACAGCGCTATGCAAACAACATCAACAATTACAGAAACAGCAATTGCAACAAAAACAACAACAACAACAACAATAACAACAACAACAACAACACCACCATTCAATATGTATTTGAATATTTTATAAACAACCCCTTGAAGCTTAAAAAACCAACGTAGTTAATAAAAGAACAAAATTCGTTGCGCATGAAATCGTTTCATCTGGATCTTAGCTGACAGGTTGCGGCCACAAAGGTTTCACGGACTCAAAACCAAAAACCAAAAAAACCAAAAAAAACCCGGCCCTTGAATGGGTCAGCATTAAGTAACTCAAAATCAGAAGATACTCAGAGGCCAACAAATCTTTGCGTCAGAATCCCCTTTCACACTCACTTTTTCTATCAACTTTAGAAAAAAAAAAAACAAAATAAAATACTCGTAACTAAAACTATACACTCTTGTCAAAAATGTTCTACCTAAAAACCATTATAATGAACTTACTACAAAAACCATTGCATGCCCTCTGCTGGATTTTACTAGGATTTGGATCAATACCTGTGCTTCCTGGTGAGTTTGTGGCTTCAAGAGTCAAGAGTTCGTAACTATAATTATGTTTGTAACCAAATCTCATATTATTTAATTCATACACATTTGAACTTATTTTTAAATATTTTATACATTGGCTAATTAAGGATGTTTGTTTTTGAAGTAGAGTTAATGAACCGTGGGAATTTGCCTAAATTCCGTATTCGTAAAGCAATAGCTAATATTAAAAATGTAACTCTGGTCATTTGCAAGTCCTTGGTTTTTGTCTTCGAGTAGATACTTCGAAGGCCAATTAGTCATCAAGTTATGTGGGACTATGTATTAACTCAAAAAACCTGCTATCAAATTGGAACCCAGTAACGCAAGGTTGATTTTCATTTTGTACCTAAAATTACAGGAAAAAAAATTAATATAATCATATCATTAAATATGCAAATGACGATGCCAATCAGGATTTTTTTTATATGAATTCTACTTATTATTCTACTGAAATTTTTGTTTTGGAATTGTTTTTTTTTTGTTTGTTTTAATTTTTTTATATTCTTATGTTTAGATCTCAAAATTTTGCAATTGCCTTTCTTTTCAAATTTTATATTTGGCAGTACACTTATAAATTTATTATGATTTCAGAAATATAGATAAAATTTATTATTATATTATTTACTAGCAGACCCGCCCACGCGTTGCTGTGGCTAAGATTTTTGTTAAATTGTACTGTAGTAAACTATTTAAGGGGAACAATACCCTGTTTAAAAATATTTATTGAAAAAAATTGACAGACGTGCGTCGCTCAATGCAAATTGTGTACCAGCACCAAAAATTGAAAAAGTATTGAATTGAAAACAATTGAATCTTACTTAGATACTATTTAGGCCTCAGACCTACGAACTCCGTTGGTGTTCCCTAGCGGAAAATAGCTGTGCTATTATATTGCAGCTTACATGAAACGTACCATAGCGCCATCTATTGAATACTTACTCAATCCATTACATATCGCCATCTTTTAAAATCATTTGGAGCTAACAGATAATTGTGACTGTCAAATAATAAATTGAGATGTAAGCTACTCTGTAAAGAAATTAATTTAAATAATAACTATCCTATCATCTAAGTTGGACCAAATTACATATACATATATGCCAACTTTCATGAATATCAGTTGAGTTGTTTTTGAGTTCATTCATGACATAGACATTGAATTTTTATATATTAAGATTTTTTTTTTTAACTTTTTCGATATTTTTTTTCCTGCATTTTTAATAAATAATATCAGCAATCTGAAAAGACAGTCACAACACAATTCTTATCAATTCAATTTGTCACTTTTTTACACAATTGTGGTGTCCTGAAAATCTCTTATTTGTTTAATTTAATTCAGAATTGTAAAAGTCCCACTCATTCAACTGATTCTTCAGGAATGCAATTGAATTTATCATCTCATTCTTTTAACTTCACAAATCCATTTTCATTCTATTTTGATGACTTAAACAATGCAATCATGAAAAGCAGTCAAAAGATTTTAAATAAAAAGAATGCATTCTTTTTTTACTGCTTGCAGTCTTTGAAAAGACTTTTACGTTCTTTTGAGTCTAATTGAAGACTTTTCACCATTCAGTTTTATTAAACAATTTTATAACAATAATAAAGTTTTAAGAAATATAATTATGCAAACTAATAATATCATTTATAAAGATAGTTATATAGTCATAAAGAAAAACTATGCGAAAACCGTTTAACTCGTATTATGACTTCAATTTTGGCATAATTTTGATTTTAAGTTGACATTTAAAATAATTTTTGAAATCTTTAACTTTCAACCGCGACTTCATTTCACGTGAAGGCTTTTTCAAGTAGTAAAAAGTCTTCAATTAGTAATAAGACTTTGAACCAGAAAAAAGACTTCAATACATTGAATGCTTTGAAAAGACTTTAAGAATGCAAAGAATGTAAAATACTTTTCAAAGTCTTCAAAGACTGCAAGCAATTCAAAAAGAATGCATTCTTTTTATTTTAATTTATTTGACTACTTCTGAAGGTTTTTAAATAAAAGACTACAAAATTGACTGGGACTTTAGTTTGAAAGTCACAGTATTGAGGTTAAATCAAATGACTTAAGAAAAGTCTTTCCATTCAATTGACTGCAATAATAAAAATACTGCATTCTTTTGAAGCTCTGTTTTTTACAAGACTGAAGAGTGTTAGGGACTTCCACTTGTAGATATTTTTCCAACTTAACAATTTATTTTTTAATAAAAAATAAAATTACATACATACATAAATGTACATATGTATATTATAATATTAAAATAATATTTGTCTTTCATTTACAGTTTGTTTTGCTGGGCCACATGAAAAAAGGTTACTCCATCAGCTACTTGACAGCTATAACAGTTTGGAGCGTCCAGTTGTCAACGAATCCGATCCATTGCAGTTGAGTTTTGGATTGACGCTTATGCAAATAATTGATGTCGTGAGTATCTCGTTGTTCATTTTTTTCATTTTTTTTTATAAAAATATGTGTAGCTCAAGGAAATGACGCAAATGAAATAAAAATCCATAAATCAAAAAACGATTGGATTAACAAAATAAATTCGAACCTCGACAAGAGTGTCGATAGTTCTTCATTAATTTATACTTGTGTACTCTTTTGAGATACATACATACAATATACATATACATATGTAAGATTGAAGAACCTATTATTGTAATGTGAAATATCGCTTTCCAACTTAATAAAAACAATATATAAATTGGATTGAAATGGCCAATTTTCAAAATTATGTATTTATTTATATAGTACAGTCTTGTATAACGGCCTTGAATTTCGAATTAAATTTCATCGAAAGTGAGTCGTTTCGAATAGGAATTGAGCATTTTAACAAATAAATTGGTAACGTTATTGGTATTATTGGGCTATTAACTCAATAAAAACCAACGTTTCCGTAAACGCCTACACCATTCCTTCGCACGTCCAAATATTGTATAAGAATGTTTAACAACAAGGGAAAATTATTATTGCCTATATCAAAAAGCAACACATGCATACTAATTTTGTGACTACATTCATAGAAGACCAACCAACCAACCAACGCCCAAAGGAGTTTACGAGTGGTATGGTGTTTCTATCATTATGAGTTTCACAATTTTCCATGAATTATCAAATCATGGGCATAATTTATTTGATGCGCCTCTTGATAGAATGATTAAGAATATTATATGTTTGTATACAAGGAAAATATTCTTTCAAAAAAGAACATAAAATAAAAAATCTAAGACATCGCGAATTAGTGCAGTTTATGAATTTCAAGTAGGTAATTAAGTTGAAGGTATACTAATTTTTATAGGAGATAAACATAAACATTTTTATTCGAGAGATTTTTATGCGGCTGAAATTTGAATAGACAAAACATTTCAAAGAGATAAATGAGATTGGAGATTATTCCATGACACAAAAATGATTTAGAAACAAAAGGGATAAACAACATTTTACATCTTACCTGGTTAGGTTAACCCGTATATCTAGAAAATAATGAAAAGCCTTGGAAGGAGTTCCTTTTGGTCTCTAGAACCCTTTTTCCTAAGTCAGTGCAAAAATTATCAAATATTTTTTTTTAATAAATTTGAACCTAGCCGTTAAGAACTATCTTTATATGTACATATAAATAATATCTAGGAACCAATAAGCTTTTAGCTCAAAAAAGAATTAATTGCAGATCCTTATTGGTGTTTGAATTTTATTCGACACCTTGGTCCATTGTGTCCCTTTGACAATGATGATTTTTGAGAATTTAGAAAATTCATTATCTTAATATATATAAATTAAGTGTTTCTCCGCGATGGACTCGTAAAGTACTAAGCCGATTTTAATCAAATTTGCACACCATATACAGTCGGATCCAGCTTTAATTATAGGATAGCTTACATCTCAATTTATGATCACAATATTATTTTATTGCAAATTATTTGTCTATTATTTGACAGTTACAATTACCTATTATCTCCAAACAATTTTAACAGATCGCGACATCTGTTGACTGGATTGAGTAGGTATTCAATAGATGGCGCTATGTCAAACGTGCTAACGTTTAATAGATGGCGCTATGTTCAAACGTCCAAACGTTTAAGCTACAATTTAATATCATAACCACCACATGTTGCTGAGGCTAAAGTATTAGTTAAATTTATTTTGTAAAATAAGCAACAACAATTGTTGTTCTATAGCTTGAGATTTTGCATTCAATTGGGGCAAGACGAAGTTTCGGAGATTTTGTAATCGGTCAGATTTGTCAAATTGAAATTTTTGACAAATCTGGCCGTTTTAAGATTCCTAGAATATAAATCCATCATTTCAAGAGAGATGTCTGTGTGTGTAAGTACGTTCGTATGTTCGAGATACCATTTTTCGTCTACAGTATCTCAAGAACTAGAAGAGATATAACTTCAAAAGAGCCTGAAAGGACTTTCATAAAAATTTATCGAGCGATTTTTTCACTATAGCAGTTTAAAACAATAGTGAAAATTGTGGTTGGTCGCAAATATCTCAGGAACGGATAATGCTATTAACTTGAAATAAATTATATTGTGTGCAATGTACCGTTATTTTTTAAAATTGAAAAACAAATTTGGCGCTCAAATATAAAATTAAGGAAAAATAGTATTATATTCAAAACAATTTTCTACAATGTGAAATTTTGTCTTTGACATCTGGTAAAATTTTGGGAAATATTCAACAGACATTTTTCTTATAAAAAATAAAAAAGTACAAAAAATTCTACCAAAAGTTAGTAAAATTTTTTTTTTGATTTCAATACCTCAAGAATGGGCAACGATCAGGGCCGGCCCTAGCTAAAATTGCGCTCTGTGCAAGATTTTTAGAAAGCGCCCTTTTTATGTTTGCGAAAATACATATAATATACATACATACACATACTAATACACATATTAAGTCCTTTCCACATTACCCCGGAGGTAGACTTTCAATGCGTTTTTTTTTATTGAGGTAGGCCTAATCCTCACTAACAAAAAAATACTTGTATGTATGAGTATCTGATATGTACTATGTAATTTAACGTAATAACGAAAATTTAGGGTCACCCAAATCTTCATTTGAAACAATATCAGAAACCTCTTCTTCTGACACCACTGCACTCCCTACCAGAACCTCATCGATACGAAATTTAGTAAAATGTATGCTTTGTTTTCGGCTTCAACAAGCTTTTTTCTGAATTCTGCCCCCGAAGGCTTTTCTTTGTCCATATTGGAAAAAAAAACAACACAAAAATTTAATAGTAAATAGGTAGTTACTAAACACTTTCACAAGCCGTCACTTGACTTTCAAATCTGATTTTATTTAAATAATCGTAAGCGAAAAAAAGTTTTAAAAAATCTGCACCAGACCAGAGTACAAAGAATTTTAACTGAAAAAATATTCAATAGAAGAAGAAAAGGAACAAAAAGGCGACTGTAAAACCCACACGCATTTTTTATCGCTTCTATGTTCTATAATGTGTAAAAACACCCGAACATTGCAATCCTTTAACTATCCGTTCGCCGCTACCGTCTTACAGTGTGACGTTTAGCTCGTTTAGGGGAATTAAATTAATAGCGCTTACAAGTTTAACCTTTTCTTTAAGTTTATAACATCCCATCCATCAACATAATGTATATAATTAACCACTAATTTTATTTTATTTTATTTTCAATTCTCTGATATTGTATCTAATGAATTTATTTCATTAATAAAAAAATAATTATTCAAAAATAATACGGAAATTGTCACACTGTACGCCGTGGTAATTGGAATAGAATGTAAGTTTTGGGACCCAGTGTGCAGGAACAAAACTCGCACTGATGAGTTGATGTGGATGAGTGTGGACTGTGTGTGTGCCTGTGAACAGTGGCCTATGGAATACACAATACACATTTGTGCAAAGTAAAAACCTGCACCTACTGGCGCATACAATTTTGTTCGAATCAGTTTTTGTTTTTGTCTTTTCTTAGAATGTAAGTCTTGGGACCCAGTGTGCAGGAAAAATACTCGCACTGATGAGTTGGTGTGGATGCGTGTATTAGGATTCTTCTTTTTTTTTTTTGTGTTGTGCGAGTATGAGAATGGTGTGAACTGTGGAATACACATTTGTGCAAAGTAAAAACCTGCACCTTATGGTTTTCTTTGTTCCCGAGAATGCGCCTCCGGAATGCTGCGCCCTGTGCACTTGCACATCCTGCACATATGGTGGGTCCGGCCCTGGCAACGATATTGACTTGAAATTTATTTTAGTTTATACAAAATATAACTACCTACATATTTTAATAGGTCTGTTCCAAGTGTTTTGTGCACAGAAATTCACAGCACACATTTTTTTAAGGAGTGGGGGTAAAATTCTCTCAGCGAGAGAGAAACTATGCACAACGGAGTGGAACGACATTTCACAGAAAATCACAAAATCTACGAAACGTCAAAAATTTAAACAAAAAATCATTTCAACAAATTCGATTCGAAAGCGCGTAAAAAGTTTCTAATTGTTTAAAATTAATTGAAAAATGGATTTGTTAAAATTGTTACGAATAGAGTGCTCAAGAGAGTCTGACGACTCGATTTGGAACTCAAAACTCTTGTTTTTCATAATGAAAACTAGAATGTAAAATTCAATTTTAAAAAAATCGTTTATTTTAACGGCAGAACTAAAATGTCAAATGTTTTTTTTTGAATTTGACAGTCTTCAATTTTCTGTGCACAGAAATTTTTGTGGCTGAAATTCACAGGGTGGGGAAATTTTTTGCTCTCTCAAGAGCTCTCTCTTCTGTGAAAAACTACGAAAAATGTGTAACTTGGAACAGCTTTTCGCAGTTTTTCGGTGATTTTCGGCGAATTTCACACACTTGGAACAGACCTAATATATGCTACAATTTTAACAAATATCAAATTGACAGTTTTAGTAAAAAAAAAAAATAAAAACTTAAACAAAAATTAATCTAAAAAGAGGCTGGGTGCGACCCACACTGATAACTTCCCATTTTGTATTTATTGTACAAAACTGTCAAATTAATATTCGTCAATATTTTACCTGTTTTAAGGTATTAACAAATGCATTATGTTGAAAATAAAATACATTTGAAGTCAATTGCTTGTTGTGATGATATTTAAGTCGAAAAACGATTTTTGTCACTTTTCTGTAAATTTCGGTTTTAGGTTTTTATTTTTCGTAAAAAAACTATCAATTCGACATTTGTCAAAATTGTAGCATATATTCATAATTGTATTTTGTATAAACTTAAATAAATATGAAGTCAATATCGGTGATCATTCTCGGGATAATCAAGTCAGAAAACACTTTTTACCAACTTTTCATAGAATTTTTTGTACTTATTTATTTTTTGTAAAAAAAATGTCAATTGAATTTTTTCGAAAATTTTACCAGATGTTAAGGACAATATTTTCTATAGTAAAAAATTATTTTGAAGATGATATCATATTTCCTTCATTGTATATTTGCACTCCAAAATTTTTTTTTTACTTTTTACTTTTTTAAAAAATAACGGTATGTTGAACTATTTCCAAATTTATACTAAACCTGTATTACATTGTTATCTACACAATAAAATTTATTTGAAGCATCATCCGTTCTTGAGATATTTGCAACAAACTAAAATTTTCACTTTTTTTTTAAACTGCTATGGTGAAAAAACCGTTCGACAAATTTTTATAAAAGTTATAACCTATCGAACAAAATTTAATTCAATTCGATACCTCTATTCATTCCCGAGATATCGTTAACGAAAAAAGGGTCTCGAACGTACGAACGTACGTACACACACACACACAGACATCTCTCTACAAATGACGAATTTAGATTCTAGGAACCATAAAACGTCCAGATTTGTCAAAAATTTCAATTTGACAAATCGGACCGATTACAATAACTCCCTATGGGAAGTTAAAAATTTCAAAAGTTGTTTCTTGACTTAAATATGTCGAGACTGGTAAATTATTTTAACTTCATATTTATTTTATTTTGATGCATGATACAACTGTTTACATTATGGTACATTTTTGATATTTTTTTTACGAAAAATAAAAAAAAAATAAAACTGAAATTTACCGAAAAGTTTCAAAATTGTTTTTCGGCTCAAATATCTTCAAAACAAGTAAAGCAATTTCAATAATAAAATATTGACAAATAACAAATTGACATTTTTTTACAATATACAAAAAAACTATAAAAAGTACAAAGAAGTTATTAAATATTGTTGTTCTGTTATAAAATCTCGAGAAAAGTCTGATAATTTTTTGTTTATAAAATCATGCATAATGACAAGTTATTAGTGTGGGTCGCATCCAGCCTCTTTTTTTTTGTATAAATTTAATAACCATTTCTCTTTTAAATGCAATTATTTTAAAAACTAAAAATTTAATTAGATATTTTCTTTTTTTCTAAAACCACACCGACAATGAATAATGTCTTTTGTGTTTAAATTACATAATCTAATATTTATTGAAGCAATCAAGGGGTATATTTTACCAGAATTCTTAAGTTTAAATCTAACTTACAAAACTTATTTTTGGTTTTTCTTCTTTCTCTCAAAAAAAAGAAAGAAAAGAAAATTCCTTTTCACATTCCTTTCGCATAATGAATAATTTTCCCGCCACTCGTTGAAGCTTGTAATTAAATTTCCTGAAATGGGGTTAATTAAAAAGTTTGATTTATTGTTAAAATTTCCATTTTTCTGTCGTCATAATTAAATCAGTTTTAGGAGGTAATTGAAGTAGTAACATAGATAACGAGTGAATTGTTATTTTTGTGCATTAATAGATGTATGTTTGTCTTCCATGTTGCATCCAATATCAATATTTCCCGCCTCATCTCAGCCCAAATTAATAATTAATTATTTAATCGATTTTCACTTGCAGGATGAAAAAAATCAACTATTAATTACAAATATTTGGCTTAAACTGGTAAGTTGAGACAATTTGTCTACGCTAAAGTAATCATTTTTAATTAATTTATCGCTTTTAATTAAATTACGTTTAACATAACCGTGTATAGTGTAGACATACATACATACATACATATCCTATACCGTAAAATATACATTTACCCCATTTTGTCTTGTTTATTTCTATTTTATTTCAACAAGGAATGGAATGACATGAATCTAAGATGGAACTCTAGTGAATTTGGCGGAGTACGAGACTTACGTATACCACCCCATCGTTTATGGAAGCCTGATGTTCTTATGTACAACAGGTAAGCCATTTTACGCCATACCATGCCATACCATATTCTTATGCTATATATAATAAGACAAAAACATCCTTAGCTGGGTTGTCTCTTAATCAGGGATAGAAAAATTTGTATGTATATTTTTTTTTGGAAACAATGTTTCCTAGCAAGGATGTCTCGTCTTTTGTTAGGAACAATATGCGAAAAACGAAAATATTATGAAACAAGTTGAATGACGAGGACAACAACTGTGAGTTAAGTTCATGGATCTCATTAAGTTTTTCATTCCAATTAGTGATGTTGATGTTGGAAATGTTTAATTGTTTAGTTTGACGTTTGAATTTTTGGAAACTTGGTTTTAATTCGTTGTTTTGTTTTGTTTTATTTAATAAATTAAAGCGCTGATGAAGGTTTTGATGGTACGTACGCCACTAATGTTGTTGTCCGAAATAATGGTTCGTGCCTTTATGTGCCGCCGGGTATATTCAAATCAACGTGTAAAATTGATATCACCTGGTTTCCTTTCGATGATCAGCGATGTGAAATGAAATTTGGTTCATGGACATACGATGGATTTCAGGTACTATAGAAAGAATAAATATGTAATGTATATGACACAAAAAGTAATCGATTCAAAAATATATAAAATTTCAGTTGGACTTACAGCTACAGGATGAAGCTGGCGGCGATATATCCAGTTTCATAACGAACGGCGAATGGGATCTCTTAGGTAAGAGGAAAATGTAAAACGTTTATCAAACCCATAATCTTAAAAAATCTTAAAATCTTTCGAAAATAATATTAACGCATGAAAAAGTAAATTTTATGAATAACATCATCATGGTAAGATTACTCGTAAATTAAAGTTTTTAAATATGAATCAATGTATAATATGTTTGTAGATAAATGTTAAATTAAACAAGAAAACAGAAAAATATACTAAATTTTATTGTTTATTTCTTTGTATATTATACCCTCCAGGTGTGCCAGGAAAACGAAATGAAATCTACTATAATTGCTGCCCTGAACCTTATATTGATATAACATTCGCCATATTGATTCGACGCAAAACTCTTTACTATTTTTTCAATTTAATTGTGCCGTGTGTACTTATTGCTTCAATGGCACTTCTAGGTTTTACACTGCCACCAGATTCTGGTGAGAAGCTCTCACTTGGTAAGTCGGAATTCATTTTCCTTTTGTCTGCATCAATTAGATGGTCGTAAAACGTTTTAATTAAAGTTACCAAACATAAGATAAATAAATAATCTATAACTTAAAATATCAGTGAATAAAAAAGTTGTTGTTGTAGTGTTTAATTTAATTTTTTTTGTTTATAACAAAAAAATAAAAAATAGCTATTTACGCTAAGTAACTTAATAAATTGATATCTATAAATGAATTTTCCTTTCGAATAAAAATAATTAAATATAGTACATAATATTCAACACAAAATCATAATAAAATCAATTAGAGCACTTTCTTTAAGTTACTGGAAGATGTGTAAAGGTTTTTTTTTTTAAGTACTGTTTTATACAGTGGCTCCCAATTTCAAGCACACAGTTCTGTAGTCTGATGGCTTTGGATTCAAAAGCGTCCTTAATTAATATCCTTCATTTAATATTCCTTAAACCATGTTTAACCATCATTTTAAAATGATTGATTCCATATTTGAAGTGTTCTCCTAAAAAGTCTCAGAGCAAGTGGCGATTTCTGCTTCAATTAGTTTTCGAAGAACTTAAGTTTTGGGAAATAATTGCTTGGCTTTCTTTAAAACCATTCTCTCAATTTCTGCAAGGCTGTTTCCAATACATAATTATTACCGAATTATACCGAAATCAAAGGTAATGCAGAATCCTTAAATTTCTGTGTTGCAAGTTGCAACTTTTTCATTGTTTTATAAAAGATCTTCAAATACCATTTTTGGGTATTTAATTTAAGGCCCATTTAAAATACCTGAACCATACACTAAAAACATTTTGCAAATCTTCCAAAACCTGTTTTTTTTTAAATACATACATATAGATACAAAAATAAGTAACTTCGTTAAGCTCGATATAATAAATAAATAAATGCATATTTAGAAGCCCGTCTTTGCACAATTTCCAAATAGCTGAATGAGCAAAACCATAATCCAATCCAAAGTATTATTTATGCTTTTTCAAAAACTATTGTGATAAAATCCTTTATCTTAAAAACCAAAACCAAATCCAAAACAAACTAAAAACACAAAATACAAACAAGGTTCTACGCAGAAATATGGTAGTAGTTTTTTATTGCATGTCAACTAAATCTAAGTTTCAAGGTAATTTTTTGGTGAACTTATTTGATTTAAAGATGTTTTAATTTATTTTTATAGTCTATAATTAATTATATGTGGTATGTTTATTTTTTTAAATGTGAACGTTTAATTTTAAATGTTGTTGTCAATTTACGTAGTTTTTTCTTTTAAATAATAAT
This sequence comes from Scaeva pyrastri, assembly GCA_905146935.1. Classification (NCBI taxonomy): domain Eukaryota; kingdom Metazoa; phylum Arthropoda; class Insecta; order Diptera; family Syrphidae; genus Scaeva; species Scaeva pyrastri. The sequence goes on from LR989929.1 coordinate 30,405,452, forward strand.
TAATTAAATTATTAACTCAATTTTATAGGAGTAACAATTTTGTTGTCACTGACAGTCTTCCTTAACATGGTGGCTGAAACAATGCCAGCCACATCTGATGCAGTGCCTCTACTAGGTAAGTTGTAAGGCTTTGTTGCTTCTCAAATTATTTAATTTTTCTGTTCTTTTGTTAAAAATTATTTTTATTTTTATTGTTTTTTTTTTTATTTTTTTTTTTAAATCAATATTCACTATTCATATGATTTTCTTGAAAAAAAATTAAATAAAAGAAAAACAATATTAATTTACTCACTCATTTATTTTTCACGAGTTCACTTAAAAAATCACAACCACCTTGATTTGACTTTATAGTTTATATTGTTTTATGTTTTTTTTCTTTTCATAAAAAAAGAAAATTTAATAAAAGAAAACTAAAAAATGGTATACACAAAATATATACATTTTAATTGAAAACATAATTAACCATTATTGGCATTTCATTCAAACACTCCATAACTTTATATAAATCGCAAACATCAAAATCCATAAAAAAATATTAAACTTGTAACTTATACTACTTTCTACCCAAAAAAAAAAAATAGCTACTATTATACAAATTTAAAATTAAGACATCTATAAAAGAGTTTGAGTTAGGTTCCAGATCGAAGAAAATGAAATATTTATTTTTTTTTGAGAAATTATTTAAGATATAACATGTCCACAAAGATAGTGCAGTAAGATATTTATTATTTTTTATTTTTATTTTATTGTTTTAATTTAATCAGTGCTGTGAATCGTATATTGTCAAACTATTCTTGTAAAATATTCAAAGAAATTTTATGTAAGTTTTCCAAACTTCAAAACAATAAATTTGACAAGCAGAAAAAATTTGAGTTTGTACCAGAATATTTATTTATATTTATGTTGACTCACAAATTCGAGAACGTCATATTGACAATCGCAGCTGTCACATGTTGTACAGTTTTTCTAAGCGGTCTGATTACTGGGGTGAAATCACAGCATCAGTTAAAGAGTCATTTGTGACTGAATAATTATGTCAATTTGGCATTACCGCTCACTTTAACGAGCAATCTAGTACTTCAATTTTGAATTCTGTGATCAGCGTTATCGAACTAGATTATAGTATTTATTATTTTATTGTTGTATTTTAAACAAAATTTGTCTTTCAAGGTCATAAACAAATTTAACCATTACCAAAAAATGCTATTAGCCTTATTACGGTTGTCAAAGATCAATTAATTGACAATTGAAATATTTTGTCAATCAATTGATACATCGGTATTATGAACCCGAGTTGATCATTTTTTGATCCATTGTGAACAAAGATCAAAAAACTATTGTGAATAGTGCCTATTTACTTAAGACAGCTGCAAATTTTGGTATGTTTGGGATGGATTGTTGCCTTTTTGTTGGCCTTAACTTGTCGTTGATATCTAAAAATACATTAAGGAAGGCTTCTTTCGAAAGTCTAAAGTTTTGAATGAATCTAGAAGTGAGCCAAATTAGTTTTTGTAATGTAATTAAAAAAGATCTTTTATCTACATACATATGTTCAGCCCAATCCATCGGATTTAAAGCATCGCGTAATTTTCTTCGAATCTTTGTTTGCTCCAAAGTATTTTCTTCTTCAATTTCATTTTCACCGAAAAATAGTTCTATAGTAGACATGCTTTTGGCTTTCGCCAACAACAAGGAATTTGTGAGTGACTAAAAATTTGATAATCAACAAACATTTTGACAACCATAATACCAAGACTGTCAATTTAAATCATTCACAATAGATCTAATTTCTGAAGAGCGATCACAGTTTATCAAAAATTTTATTTTTTGACAACGATAATACCGATTCATTAATTTTATTGATAAATATCAAATATCGTATTGATCTTTGACAACCGTAATAAGGGTGTATGGCAGAATATGTCTAAGCACCCCGATTCGATCTGGCCAAAAAGATATTACAACATCAATAAGACTTTGAATAAGTTTCGTTAAAATACTTTTACAAAGGCTTTTTTTATTCTCACCTTCATAATCACTTGATAAGAACAAAATTATAAATAATAAATTATAAAATGTAATACAATTCACATAAACACAGATGTGATCTGTCACAACTGTAGAGACTCGATGGAAATAAAAGAGGAGTTGATGTAGTAGATTATAACTACTACAATTATTAAAATCTAAACGTTACGTGTTACGTCCCACTACGTACGCCATCATCAAAATGTAGTCACTCGTTCGTTCGATAACTGCTGGATTTAACTCACTTGATGACTGATGTGGTAATTCGGCCCCTGATTTAATGCACAGTTTTTGAAATATGAGGTGAGATGCTGCAAAATCTTCAACTGAATGCATTTTGTCCAGTTCACTGTTTGTTCTCTGGCATGGCCGAAAAAAACGGAAGAGTAAGACGGTTGAAAATACTTCTGAACCTTTTAATCTTCATTCTTTTTTACTAAGATCTTTTTTAGATTGAAAAAAGAAAAGAAAAAAGTATCGAATAAGAAATAAAATCTGAGTGGATTGTAAATTTATTGTTCATCTTAGAGCATCGTTGTATTTGAATAACAGTATTTTGTATACTGTTACATAACCTTACTTTTGAAATCGAATTTCGAATTTACGGCACTGGTGATATTTCTGTTTTTGTAAATTAAATTATATTTTATATCTTAATAAATGTATAATACACTTTAGTTCAATTTATATATTTTAAAAGTTCTTGAAACAATTGTTTTTTTTTTTTAAACAATACAATCGCTTTCCTCTAGCATTTTAACATTTAATTTATATACAGTTTGTTTAAATTCTAATTTATTTAATAACAATTTTAAGAACTATATAATACACATACATACAATACACTTTACATTACATACATATATAAGATTGATTTGTTTTGAAAATATGTAATTTAATTAATAATGAAAAAGACGTTATAAGGTAATTTAAAAAAAACATGTAAATATTTTTTACATATTATATAATTACATTACATACTGTACATTTGCGCTCCAATATATTAATTATAATCACCTGTTTGAATTATCATTAACAAATCGTAGAGACCTAGCTTGAATGCATCACTTACATATTTTGTTTTCAATTTCCTCGCATATATAGTTAACTTAATTTTCCAATTTAATTTTTCTTTTTAATTAAAAAAAATATTTTTAATGTATATACCACCTACAAGAAATTAACATACCTACAAAAAATTGAAATATGAAAAAAAGTAAATTAAACTTACCCGTAAGCTTTGCCCATAATATATACTCGTACAACTAACATAGCACCTGCAACATTTACTTTCATAGCTCTATAAATGATATCAAATTATACACCTGATATCAACATAATTCATTTATGCCGAAATTTCGTTTCGTTTGTAGTATTACATAATTTATTCTCCCCAAGAATCCTACATAAAGAAAAAGCTTACTCAAAATTTGTTTCCCGCCCTTTAAAGATTCAAAAAAAAAAAAAAAAATAAAAATATTCATTCAACAACTGGCACACAAAATAATCAAATAAAATAATTCATTAAAACAAAAAAAAAAAGAAGAATATTCTCGATTTTTAGCCTCTTATGATGATTGCGGATAATTGGTTGAACACAAAATTTATATAGACGCGTTAATTTTATGCCTGCATTGTCCGCATACAAAAAAAAATTATATAAATCAAAAATCCGTAGGGAAACTAAGGGCTCAGTTTAAAGAAATCGTTTCAAATTGTTGATATTTCGCGAAATAGTTTTATTCATATATAGATTCCATATAAAAAAGAAAGCTTCCATTGTGTCTTCTTTAATTTATTTAATTAATCTCATTATTATGATTTGCAGCGCTTCTGAGAAAAAAATTGTGAAATAATTTTGACAAAAAAACAACTTTGTATTTCCCCGACTCCCACATAAAAAAAAAAAAACAAATACAAAACAAAATTAAGGCCCTAAAATGTCAGTTATATAATTTTATAAAAAGTTAATTGTTTCATTCATAAAACAAAAAACAACAGTCCAGAGACTGCGACTGATTTGACCTAGAACTTTGTCAAACGACTTTGCCATTAGAAACAATGCAATAGCTTACCGGAAATGACCGGATACAGAACTAGAAGTCCTTACTTATAATGACGGTTAAATTGTGCCTCATAAATAGATGAAGATATTTTTAGCTTGAAATATCACGATTTTAATTAAAGAAAAAAACTTTAAAAAATTACTTTCTGTCGATAACACATCGACGTCAGGTATAAAAGTTCATATTTCTGACAGATATGAAACGTCAATCACATCTAACTCCATTTTGTTTTATTGTAACACTATGTATATTGTTTTTTTTTCTTGTACAGAAAATATTCTTAAAAAATGAAAGGCAAAAGCTTACTCCTTATTAAGAATATAAATACTTATAGTCTAAAGGCCTACAAGCCTTGAATTTTCTTACAGTCCGTCAGATTTTTACAAATTCTTACATGTCGTTTTAATTGTTTGAGAATCCTTCATTTTCCTCGGAAGTATATGTACATATATAATTCCTTATTCTGGGTAAGACATCATTGCCAGCTGTAACATTGTCCAGTGGACGCGTTCATAAACATTGTTCAGACTCTGATAAATGTTGACACCTTTTAAATGTTTTACACTCAGGTGCTGTCTGTAACTCTATAGCAACTATCACAGAGCTTGAAAGTCAACCATCCATTTTTTACTTCTATTTCCAATAAAATTGACAGTTCAGTTCCAAGTTTTGTCACGCGCCTAAAACGTCAATGCTTACATGATGTCGCAAAGTCTAGATAATCACTAATCAGCCTTATTATCCAGGCCCCGTCGTCGTCGATGCATTCAAACTACGAGTTCGGAAGTAATGTATTATAGGTCCCGTCTTAGTAAAATGTTCTCTCCTACAAAGGGATTTTCTTTTGTAGTTCAGAGCAGAGCCTGAACTGTCAAACAAAAAATTGTATTTGTTTTTTAGCTCTGAACGTTCAGAGCATCTAATTTGGATTTCTTTTTTCGTTCTGAACATGTTCTGAGCTTATTCAGAGCGCCCTCTATGCGCTCAGAATAAAATAACTAAACAGACTGAGTTGAATTTTGTTCAGAGCTCGTTTATAGGATGTTCTGAGCATGTTCAGAGCTTTTTTTCTGATTTAAAGAAGAAAAACACCAAATAAAGTTTTGGTTCCGTACGGAGCTTGTGAAGTGAATTTGTTAGTATTCGTAGCGTAACAAAACATTGGGAACTTTTCTACGAGGGACTCTGGAATAGGGGTGAATAGTTGAAAACTTTTTTCAGGTGTTGTCAAGTGGTCGGAACGCCGCCGCCGCTGACTTTAAGAAAACTCAGAACAGAACAGGCCTAGCGGTTACTTTTTGTCTCTAATACCGAACTAACCTAAGTTCTAAGTATGAGTTCTTTAATTCCATTCTTTCAAGGATTCTTCCAAGGTTCACGCTTACTTTTTCAGCCAGTTTTTTTTTTGACAGGGCATAACAGTGTTGCTATTTATTGAATTGACCTTCAACACTGCCTCTTACCCTTGGGCAAAGCGGTTAGACAAAATATTCCTCATTTCTTTTTTACCTCTGCCTCAAATCAAAATGAATTTCGAAATTAAATGTCTTTTTGTACAAAATATTGAAAAGCAGGTGTAATGTTTTCATTAGCAGCAGATTGTATATTTTTTAAATGCTATTTTTTTTTCGAAAAACAATTTATCTGAAATTGGGAAAGAGTAAGCCTATTTACATGAATAAAATTAAAAATGTTTTAATTGTACAATTATTTCTTGGAAGAATTAAGATTGGTCTTAATTGCAGAGCATGTTACATACGTTATTTTTAATAATAAAACCATAGGCAGGGTGTCTATATAAATAAGCTCTATAGGAGGTCAAACTTTTTAGTTGACAATTTTAAATAAAGATAAGGAATGCATATGCACTTATTTTTCTTTTAATCGCATTTCGCTCTATCTTTTTTCTTTTCTTTTATTTGCCTAATAATCTTTCATTTGATTTTAAATCATTTTTAATACAAAACAGAAATCATCCTCGAGGTGAGCGAGGAGAATAAAAAAATTACAAAAAAAAAAAACAAACAACTCAATTTTGCTATTTTCACTTCACTTGCTAATAATTTTAAATGCTATCACATTTTTTCGAAACAAAAAAAAAACTCATTTTTTTTGCTACTATGCTACTTTGTTATTTTCTTTTTTTCATTTTACTACATTTTCTCAAAATCAAAAAATGTTTTAAATTATTTTTCGAAGAGTATTGAAAAAAATGCTCGTTTGTAAATATTGTATACGAGAACGAGAATCTGAAGTTTATTTTTGGGCGCTCAAAAAGGCATTTGTCTTTTATTGATTTTGGACAAAGTTTATTGTGTTGACAAAACTATAATAATTCTTTTCAGAGTTAATAGACTTTTTTAAGTCTTAAACGACTACACAAATAAATAATACAAAATAAGTAAGATTGAAAACTGTTTGGCCCCGCATAATGCAGAAAATACGTTATGGAGACATCAAAATTCACGACAACGGAATAGGTGTTTTGAACCAATGTTAAATATGTTTCAAATGACACCAAATAAAGGAATTTTCTAAAAGATAGTACAGATTTTCAAAAAAAAAAAAAAAACGGTTTTCGAGTCATAGTTTGCTTATTCACAATTTTCTGTTTGTTAGTAAAAATTCGTTAGCAGACAAATTTATTTGAATTTATTTTTTTTTTATTTTTATTGAGTCTAGGTATAGGTTTTTTGTTTTTTTTTGTGTTTTGTTTTTTGAAAATCAATCATTCGTGTTTTAGGGGTTATCAATAATTTGTTACATTTAAATTGAGCCCTAAGTTTCTAAAAAAAAAAAACTACTTTAAAACACATAATTTGAAATTTATCAAATTTTATATGCAGAATCAAAACATTTATATCAAATCATATACCATTACCTCCATATAATTAATTATTTAAAAAATTATAATATAATCATAAAATGTTTGAAGAGGTTTTGTATTTTTTTTTTAATTTTCTTGTTTTGTTTGGCTTGGAAGTTATATTATAAAAGTAGTAGTGGTCAAAATGTTTGAAATTCAATATATACTTACTTATAAAAAAAACGATTGAGTAGAACCTTTCCCTGTGTTGTTATAATCATAATTATATAAACATTAAAATTTTAATTTGTTAATACAAAATTAAAAAAAAAACGAATTTTTTAAACTAAAAATGAAAATTTTTATGTATTTGTTTTTATAATTACTTTATATATATAATTAATTAATTTTTATTTAATAAACAACGCAAAATCAAATGAAATAAAATTTATTATAAATTTATTGGGTATACAATTCTGATAAATAAACTTTGGCTATTGAAATGCACAATATTATAGTAAAACTATGTCAGTGGAAAACTTAAAAATTATTTTTATTTAATTTTTATTTTATTTAAATTTCAATCTATGTTTTAAGGAAAATTAAACAAATATAGTATTAAGAATTAACTTTTTTTTATAAGTTGAAAGCAAAACAACTTTTTTTTTGAGAAATCCTATTGAAATTTAAAATTTTATTGTTTAGGAATTTTATTTAAATAAAACCTCAGTGGTATTAATCAATTAGAACTTGATAAATTATTCATTTGAAGATCTTCAAATTTTTTTTTTTTATGAGAACGTGATTTTATCTGATTGTTAGGTAGGACCAAATTTGTAGCTAAATTAATTATTATCGACGTTTTATGATACTCGTCGATTTATGCAAATAACATGGCCACTATTCAATAAAATAAAGAATACAAAATTGTGAACAAAACACATTGCTTTACATCACCAGCAGATTGACAACTATTGACTAGTTTCATATTTTCCAACTGCTGAAATTTAATTAATATAAGAATTTGACTTCTGGAAAGAAAAATGAAAATTTCAATAATAATTTTCTGTAATTTTTTGTTTTCACACAAATTAAACTTCAAAAGAGAGATTCTATTGTTAACTTCTTTGATTTTAGGATTCCTTAGTATAACCAATCGAAAAACAACTAAAACTTATTTTGTTTTTGAAATTTCGCCTAGGAAATATATTAATACAAGGATGTTAAAAAAAACATTGTAGTTGTACTTTTTTGATTTATTTAAATTCAATCGATTCGATATGTATTAAGACAAGATTTGAGTATTTTGTCAAGGACATCGAAAATGTTATCATTTATGGTTTTTTTCTTATACAACCTTATTAAAATTAATTTTTGGTGTTTTTGAAATTATTTTTGAAAAAATAATGTTCTTCATTATAAAGGTCATTTTTATTGTGTTTTAATGTTAATTTTTACTCAACTTTTTCAATTCAAGTGTTGAATATTGATTTGTTAAATTCAATAATAATATTGACAGAATCCATGGTTTGTATATTATTTAAAATCAACAACAACACCATATTTTTTTTTCAATGCTTTATTCAATCATTAACAACACATCTACAGCTTAATATACTTCACACCACTAAAGTTAACTTAAACGCACACACATAACACACTCAATATATAAACACTTTTTAATAAAATGAAAACAACGACCAAGTACTTCATGTAGTGGTTCGAGTATCAAATCAAATATTTTCATAGACACTTTATTATACATCCATACATGCATATATATGTACATATATATCAGGCACGAGGCGTGACTTTTTTGGAAGCGGAAGCACTTATGATTGAACTTAAATACAAAGTTTTTATCAAAATCATATTTCTTTTATTACACAAATGTAAAAGAAAATTTTATAAAATTCATTTAGTAAAATATTAAATTGAGTAATAAGTTAAAACTAATGTAAAACTAAATATTAGTTTCATTTTTTAAGAAAAATATCATTGATCACAAAATATTAGCATTATTGACAATGCGATTGGCACACACACAGATAAAAAACATAACAAGAAAAAGGAACACACAAGTGTTAAATAAACTTTTCAACCCCTATTTCAATGAATGAGAAGAAGCAAATAACTCAAATCTCTCCTTTCCTGCTCTACTTTTGTTTTCATAATGAGTTCACTCAATTCAATCTTCGCTTCTTATGTGAACCCCAACAAATTAAAAAATTTGCTTTGAACGAGATTGAGTGAGAGTTGAGTGTAGGCGATACATCAGAATGCCTAGCTGGTATGCATTCCAAATATTTGTTTGCAAACGTGAGTGTATAATGGAGTGATATTGTGCATTCCCCGTGGAATTGAAGTATGAGTTTTTGTAGTTATAGATTTGCATTCTTTTTCCTGAACGACTTTTATTATGAGATTTTATTAATTTACAGAAGAGATTAAATAAAATTCGATTAGGTCAGTTTCGAATTAAAATTTCTTTGCTTAAATCATATAATTTTTTGAATTGCTTTACGGAAGCACTCATTCCACTCAATATATGGACGCTTCGTCCCTGGTGCATAATTATGTTTTTCCCTATAATTGATTTGAAATGTTGTCGAAAAATGTTGTACCTTAAATGATCCAAGGTTAAGGTTTGTATGATAAAAAATACAAGTTAATGAAAATTAAATACCTACTTCAATTTTTTTTTTTTTAAATCTACACACATGCATACAAAATAATTAAAAATATTATAAAGTTATAAATTTTCTACAAATTAAAGAACGTTAAATAAAATTTTTGAATGAAGTAATTTTCAGGGAGGAAGAAGTTTATGAAAACATGAATATTAATTTATTTAATGAACTAAAGGTGGAACTTCCTAAAAATAACGAAATTTAAAATATTGAAAATCCAAATGCAGGGGGCTTTCATCAACTCTGTAAGTTAACAGTTTTTGACATTTAGAAAACGAACGAACTTCCAACCTTTTCAAATCTAAAGAAACCAAGATAGATTCTGTTTTGCCAGGACTTCATTCCTTTGGTTCAGCTGTTGATTTGTCTAGCTCAACGTTGATCATATTGTCTTTATATAAAATGTGTGTTTTATATATATCGTCAAAATTTTGTATTGGTTTTAGCAGGACCGGTGGCCGTTAAATGGGTGAACCTTGGCGAATTCAACAGATATAGCTTCAATAATATGTCCGCTATCAACTGTCAAATTTCGAAACCCAAGTATATTTTGTTCAAGGCAAATTTACAAATATAGAATTATTATAAACGATCAACAAGCTCTTAACTTAAAAACCTATCTCTGGGAAGTTTTAAAACATTCAGTCTTATTAAGGTTGTCAAAGATCAATTATTTGACAATTGAAATATTTTGTCAATCAATTGATACATCTGTATTATGAACCCTAGTTGATAATTTTTTGATCCATTGTGAACAAAGATCAAAAAAATATTGTGAATAGTGCCTATTTACTTAAGACAGCTGCAAATTTTGGTATGTTTGGGATGGATTGTTGCCTTTTCGTTGGCTTTAACTTGTCGTTGATATCTAAAAATACATTAAGGAAGGCTTCTTTCGAAAGCCTAAAGTTTTGAATGAATCTAGAAGTGAGCCAAATTAGTTTTTGTAATGTAATTAAAAAAGATCTTTTATCTACATACCTATGTTCAGCCCAATCCATCGGATTTGAAGCATCGCGTTATTTTCTTCGAATCTTTGCTTGCTCCAAAATATTTTCGTCTTCAATTTCATTTTCACCGAAAAATAGTTCTATAGTAGACATGCTTTTGGCTTTCGCGATCTGTAAAATATTTTATCAACAAGGAATTTGTGTTTGACTGAAAATTTGATAATCAACAAATATTTTGACAACCATAATACCAAGACTGTCAATTTAAATCATTCACAATAGATCTAATTTCTGAAGACCGTTCACAGTTTATTAAAAATTTTGATTTTTGACAACGATAATACCGATTCATTAATTTTATTGATAAATATCAAATATCGTATTGATCTTTGACAACCGTAATAAGGGCGATTGGCTTGCAGACATACGGTTGTCGGCAATGCGTTTACGAAATGAAAAATGTTCAAAAATATATAATTCAGACAAAAAATTAAAAAGAAAGAAAAAAAAGGCTGGCTATATCTTGGATTTGATGTCAAGCAAAAATAGATACAAATTAATTGTCTAGGCTTTAGCAAATAAAATTAACAATGGCCGATTTATTTATATTCGAATATTACAGTCAATACATTTTTTTAAAAAATGTCATAGACCAGGAATTGTATGGGTGTGCCGTTTCAAAGTCAAAGTTTATTATTTTTTTTTTGTAATTTAATTTAATAATTTAAACATTTTTAATTATAAAGTATTAAAAAAAATTTACTCCCGGTGACTTGATTTTTTTTTCCAAACATTTTGGATTATTTCAATTTAATTTTTATTTAAAGATAAAAATGTTTTCTGTATTGAATTATTCAGACAAATTCAACTGCTACTTTTGTTATATAAATATTTTTAAGTTTTTAATTTAAGCGGTAAAAGGCTAAAACAGCAATCGCTTTATATAGTTTAAATACAATTTTAGTAGATTATATAAGACATAATACATATTTCAAGCCAAAAACAATTTAAAAGTTAATATTATATTTAATCATATATGAAATGTAAATATTTTTGATAAATATAGAATTAATTATTATGAAAAGGAAATGAAAAGTAATGATTTTTTTTTTATAAAAGTATGTACATATATAAAATACATATTATGAAAATGAAAGTCTTGAATACAAAAGAGGCACAATTTTAGTTAGTTATTTTTTACATAATTTAATTAAAATTAAAATAAATATACGAAAAATTAAATTCATACTTCAAATAATTCTTAAAAATTCATGAGAACTTAATAAAACTAAACAAAAAGAATTATTATGCTATAGTAGATTAATTTGTTTCTCCTTTTTCTCAATAAACTTAAATTTTAACAAATAATTTAAATATTTATATATTTTTTTAAATTCTAATTAAATGATAGTAGATCGTAAAATTTCATAAAATAATGGAATATATTAAATTCGTAGTTCGTGTCTAACTTACATACAAAAGTAATAATAATCAATATTTTTATATGAATCATTTAAGTTTAATTAAATTGTAGCCTAACACATACAAAAGTTTCTTTTTTTTTTAATAAATTTGAAGTTATAAGTTATAAGTTATAATATAAATAAATGATTAAAGAAAGGTATAAGAATATTAAAAGAAAATATTGAACTTAAGGTAATGCAAAATTTTTGTTTAAAGAATTTCCATTCAATTTACGGGAAAAAATATCTTTCACATCCATTTTTTTTTCAATTAACTTCGGTTTAAGTTAAACCAAAAACTTAAAAACTAAACTTAGTAAAAATCTAAAAAGTTGAAATAGATAAGTGAAACTTAATGGATTACTATAGAAATTTTAATTGGAGTGGAATTCAGAAGGTTGAAAATAAGTTGAATGTTGAAATTTGAAATATGTACCAACAAAATGTCAATGAATGACAACCGAACTTTTAAGTTCTAGCTTAGTTATAGGTAAATTTCCGACAAATAATTGAAATGAAAAAAGTCGTTGCTATAAAATATGAAATACAAAATTTTAAATGATTTTTTACAATGTGCCAATTGAATTACAAAATTAATTTTTTGGAAATAAAAATCCACCAGGAAAAAAGTCCTTAGAATATATGAATTCTTGGCATTTCTGAATACAGTTGAATTTCGGGCTTTTTAAATCAATGCCAACAATTTGAAATGTTTCAAAAAATATAGAAAAGATTTATGAACTTGCATATCGATCATGTTTTCGTATCACTTTAAAAAGGTTTTTGATTTTTTCCCTAAATTCGATTACAAAGGACAGCAATGATATTGTAATATATAATAGAATAGTCAATTCAAAAAGCCTAAAAGTATTTATTTCAAACAGTTTTTGGTGAATAGACATAATTCTTATTAAATATTTAAAATTAATTGTAACGAACGTAAGTTCTTAAATGGGTGCAATAATTAAAAAAATATCAATTTCATAAAAATACATACATTATGTATTTTGAAAACTTTTAACACCAAAGTTTTATTTACTAAAAAAAATCTTTAACTTTTATTTACACTTTTTTTGTGTTAAATTTCGGGCATATGGCATATTTTCGTTTCCTTAAGAAAGTTCTTAAAATTTGGACTTTAACAAGTTCCATACTTAAATCATTTATTACAAAGCTAAATCCAATCTATTCAAAATGATAAACTGCTTTATTTGAGATGTGAATGAATCGACTTTTGGGTTTTTTTGTATAATTTAATAAAAAAAAGAACTTACATAATTTAAATTAATTGATTTAAAAATTTGTATAGACAAGTAAAGTCTAAAGAATAACAATTATTTATTTATGAATACATTTTGAAATTTCACTAAATTAAAAGTACCTACATAAATGTATAAATTAAACTCACATCGACAATCGTGATAAGAAGCCTCAATTTAAGTATGCATCTACAAAAGTAATATGAAAAATAAGTACAAATGATATTAAGTATAATTTAAGTCTATAGTTATATTAGTTAAATTCGTTTAAAAAAAAAATGAGACAAAAAGGACAGCATTACTTCGCAAAATCATAACTGCAAGCCACTAATATTATTTAAGCTTATATTTAAAGATGAAAAAAAAAAAAAAAATACATCCAAGAGAAAACCAATAAGCCATATAGAGAAATCCAAATTGTACAATTTTGTGTAATTTTTGTGTCCTTCTAGGAACTTATTTCAATTGCATTATGTTTATGGTGGCCTCATCAGTTGTGTCAACCATACTTATCCTCAATTATCATCATAGAAATCCAGATACGCATGAAATGAGTGAATGGGTAATATAAAAAATATATCACATAACAAAACTACTAAAATTCACACAACCATTATACATTCAAAAAATAAAAAAAAAACCAAAAGCTTATATCAGCCAACCAAAAATATTTATATACTTACTTAGAGTTATTTAGTAAAATTATATACTCACAAAACATAGAATATTAAACTTATTAGAAATTAAATTAAAAACAAAAAAACAAACACACTTTAGTAAACAAACAAAACACGTAAAGCAGTATAATTCAATGGGATTAATTGCATAATTAAATTACTATTATACATAGTAAAAATAAAAAGAAAACGATTTAATTTTTCATTATGAATTTGAATTTGTCCTATAATCTATACCTTTTAATTGCATGCTTTGAAAAAGTCTACAAACACGCCTGTTATGAATGTAGCATTTTGAATAACCTTTGAAATCTATAGCCTAAAAAAATTACTTAAAATCAAATCTCCTTCATAGATTCGAGTTATATTCCTCTATTGGTTGCCTTGTATATTACGAATGCAAAGACCGGGACAAGTTGGTTACGAATGTCCACCGCCTCCGTCGAGCTCGTCTTCAGATAAAAAACAGCAAATGCAAAATGTTGAACTTAAGGAAAGGTAATCATTGAAACAACCAAACCAACATGATCGTGTGGCACTGGCATTGACTTAAAGGCCCAGATGTGATTTCATATATTTACATACATACATAAATTGTGTTTTAGATTGGTTGGAGTTTTGTTATACATACATAATATTTTATATAAATTTTTCTCTGATCCATATCAAGAGAATACATACACAATAAATTTGAAATTATTGATAAAATTTGTTTCTAGATCCTCGAAATCTTTGCTGGCAAATGTTTTGGATATCGATGATGATTTCCGATGCAATCACAGATGTTCCAGTGCTACGATACCACACCAACAGGCTTACTACCGAGCTGTTTATAGGTATGGAATTTAATAGTGGATATTAATTTATTGGTTTGTACGAGTATCTCAATAAAATCAAGGAAAATGTCACTTTCTAGTGTATAAAAGATATTATCAAACTTGACACAACTAAGGTTTATGGTATAAATAACATCGTCTTTATTATGGAATTAAAACTCTTAAAATTCAAGTTAATAATTAGTTGAATATAAATAAAATATAATATGTTGTGCCCATAACAACAACTTATCTCAACTTTACTAGTTACATATTGTGTAAGCTGATTGAAAGAATATCGGGAAAAATTTTGACAGCTGTCAAAAAAAAACAAGGTAAACGATACTTTTCAAGTTGCCAAACTAACATAAAAAGTCTCCATCTGTTTTTTCTGCAAAAATAATGTTCCAATCATTATTTTGCTAGACAAATTTTGACAGCTGTCAAAAAAAACAAGGTAAACGATACTTTTCAAGTTGCCAAACTAACATAAAAAGTCTCCACCTGGTTTTTCTGCAAAAATAATGTTCTAATCATTATTTTGCTAGACAAATTTTGACAGCTGTAAAAA
Organism: Scaeva pyrastri; assembly: GCA_905146935.1. Lineage (NCBI taxonomy): Eukaryota > Metazoa > Arthropoda > Insecta > Diptera > Syrphidae > Scaeva > Scaeva pyrastri. The sequence continues at coordinate 30,420,777 of LR989929.1, forward strand.
AAAAAAGGTAAACGATACCTTTTCAAGTTGCCAAACTAACATAAAAAGTCTCCACTTGTTTTTTTCTGCAAAAATAATGTTCTAATCATTATTTTGCTAGACAAATTTTGAAAGCTGTCACAAATATGACAGTCTAGTTATGAATCAAGTAAAACGTTTCAAAATGATTTCAACCGAAATTTTACTGGACACTTTCCCGAAAATAATGATTTGATACAAAAAAACTATTCAAAATGGACTCATTAGCAAAAATAATATTCTTAATAAAATATAAAGGGTTATAAAAGAACAGTTGTGCCTTATAATCACCAACACTGAGGTTTTTTTATTTCTCCAACTTCAAACTTTTGCTCGGGCATCTTGTAGAGATAAATTTTATCTTGTTCCGATCTGCGTACTAGCCTTAACATTCTAAAGAAGGTTAATTACTTTTGATCACCAATATTTTTCTTAAAAGTTTTTCCCGCTTTTAGTTTTCATTAGTGCAGTATATAAGTGCACTTGACGAATAAAACATCAAAAATGTATTGGATCTTAAGAAACAAGTGTTTATATGGATGGTGTTTTTTTTTTCTGCATTATTGAATTCTTATGACCTTAGTATACGTAATGAACAATAGCGTTTTTCAAATTCCAAATTAATATACAATGATTACCTCAAATTCTGGTTTTATAATACTGATCTCACAAATTCTATTTTCATACTGTAAAATTTAAATAACTTGTGATGCTTTTCAAACTCGGATTAAAGAATTACTTTATTTCGACGTTTTTAACTTAAGTACTAGATTAACACGTTGTTTCATATATTGCTTAAATTAACAATTGCTTTATATATCTCTATTGTTAACAAATTATTTCATATAATTCACAACTGATAATAATTTTTAATAAGATAACTCGGTATTTCATATAATATAAATTTACTACAATGATACTAGAGTTACATCACTAGCACCAAAGTAGAGAAAAAACGGGCGGCCGAAGCCTTGTCCGTCGTACACTTAGAAGATGTGGACAGCGGAATAAAACAGGACTCAAATATCCTTCGTGTCCGTGGCAGCAAATCAGCGGAATAAACGGTGCTCTAACTCGCGGTGGTAGACTATGTCCGTAGTTCCCTTACGTAGGTTACTACGGAATAAACAGTGAGGTTCCGTCCTATGCCCCCAGTAACAAACTATTGAATAAACGTGTAGGCCTTGACCGTAATACGCTTAGAAGAAGTGGACTGCGGAATAAAAGGGGAGAAATAGATTTATAGGACCCAAAAATTGTTAAGGGACAAGGACAATCCTGTATTAAAGTACTAGCCGTCTTCGGGTTTCTTTCCTTTCTGTACTCGAGATTGGTACACAACGGGTAAAGAAGACAAATTCTGGGATGGAAGTGGATGTGAATCGTAAACGTGCGAATGACAAAATACCTTTAAATTCCTCAGCACATGAATCTATTGGCTTCGGCGTGGTGCTACTTTTGCGGAATCGATATCGTGGGCTGGTGAGGCGTCGGAAGTGTAACACTTCGAAAGAAAACCATTATCACAAACTTTACAAATTTACTCACACTTAATTCTTTATCATTTTTCTAACCTTATAATAATTTTAAAATTGAACAATAATTCTAAAATTTTAGAAATAGGTACTTTTTAAAAAAATACAAGCGTTTTCGGTGATAAACCAACTTAACATTTTTTCAATTGTGTCCATTTTTGACAGTAAGATCTCTTTTAACGTTTTAATTAAAAATCAAAGTATTTGGATAGCAAACTTGTTGCTTGAAAAATATATTGGCATTATCAAAGCAATCTTCGTTGGACTTATTATTTGTTGCGTTTAAAGCCCATGAGGTGACCATTGTTTGGTTGGCCTATTCCTGGAGTTTCATTTAATAAATCAATTAATATATGGTGCTGCATATTTAAAGATGAAAACTGTTGATGCTTTATATACATACATACGTACATACACATAATATATAAAATCGTTATATTCGGTCAACTTGAAAAATTTCTTCAACAAGAGTCTCCAATTATAAAATTAATTTAATAACAGAATATCAACTCTCCAAACAAAGATCATAGTTTGAAACAGAAACTCTGTTGGAATATATTCTTTAATTTCTAGACAAGGTGACGATGGAAGTGTAGGTCCAGTAGGAGAAAGTAGAATCCATGAAGCTATCTCCCACACTTGTTTGAGTTCATCTGCAGAATACGAACTGGCTCTTATTCTAAAAGAACTTCGATGGATAACAGATCAGGTAAAAATATTCAAAAAAATTTCCATTTTAATAGATACAAAATAAAAAGATACAAATATTCTCTTAATTAATGTAAATCTCTTTTTATTCCTCACAACAACACAAAAAAAAAAAATACTTAAGTTAAAAAAAGAAGACGAAACAGGCGATGTAACGCGTGATTGGAAATTTGCTGCAATGGTAGTCGACCGCCTGTGCCTTATAATTTTCACGCTGTTTACAATTATCGCAACACTAGCTGTATTGTTTTCTGCCCCACATTTCATTGTAAGTTCAAAATTAGGACCGCATATGAATAAAATAAAAATTTGAAAAACACCAGCCGAAAGTTGGTGTTCCAAAATTTATTCATGCGGATCTAAGATTTTTTTTTTTAATATTTTGAGTTCCTTACAAATTCTAATAAAACTATTTTCTTAACTTTTTTTCTTGACACTTTTCATAAATCATAGTTTTAAGTTAAAACAATTATTATCCCACATACGCAAAATAGGAAAATGTTCAAATGACAAATTATAAATTTTGTTATTAGATTGTGCCTAGTTATTATAAACATAAATATATTTCTGTAATAAAGTTTATATAAGTTTTATTTAAGGGTATGTTCATCAATATTTTTTTTGTTGTCATTTAAGTTTAAAAACGAAAAAAAAGTGTAACATTAATTTTTTCTAACGATATAACGAATTAATGAGATGAAAACACATAAAACATGGTTGGTGCTGTGATAACGGACAATTGTTAAAAAGTAAATGAAATGTTATAATTAATTTTACAATATAATTACGAATTCTGTTTGTTGTTTCTTTTTTATAAATAAATAAATTAAAAAAAAAACGCATAAATGTATCATTTATCTGCTTTTTGATAATTATTTAAATCATGCATAAATAAATGAATATATTAATCGCAATTAGTGAACACTTTTAAATAAACTATTTACAAATTTAACAAAACAAATTAAAAAAAAAAGAAGAAAACAACAAAAAACAAACAACAACAAAATCGTATTTATAAGCAAAAGTAAATAAACATTTAAACAAAACAAAAATACATTGATGAAAATTAATATTTAAACAAAACAAATACATAATACAAAATTAACATAACCTAAAAGTTAACTATTTTAATTAAAACGAAGTAATATAACAGATATATAATATTAATTACATACATTGATTTCTATGGCAAACACTAAGATTTAGTGTTTCCAAGAAGATGGAAAATAATAAACATAAATTAAGTAGATAAATTATTATTTTACTAAAAAATTGGATTAAAATACTTTTAGAAAAAAAAACAAAAAAATGGGATAATCGAAAATAATGACAAATACCCTTAACTACGGAATTTGATAGTTTAAAAAAAAACAAACAAAAGTTAAATAAAAGCAATGTATGATTTTACAAACAATTAAACGAACAAAAAACAAATATCATTAAAATATTGAGTAGTGTAGTTAACATCTTCTATAAAAACAAAATTGTTATGAACAAATAATATCATTTGTTTGAGTTGCGATTGAAAAGGTTATGATATGAACAATTTGTGAAAAAATCAATTTGATGCAATTTTGAAAATAAAAACACTTGGATGCAGATATAAAAGGAACAAACATTAGATTGCAAGTAATTGCTTTCTTTTAACAGTCGATTTTTTTTTAAATTGAATTGAATCTTTTAACTTATATATGAAATAATTGAAATAAATGAAATTTCAAATTTTACAAGAATGAAAAAGAATCTAACCGAAAACGACAGTGACTTGGTCATTAATTTTAAAATATATCATGGATTTGATTTGTTTGATTAAAACATGCAAAAATTAGTCGGTTATTATTATTTTTTTTAATTGCATACTCAAACTGTAACACGAAACGAGTTAACAGTTTCCAATTCTGTATTTGTATTAAAATCAATAAATGTTTGCACATTTCATTTTATTTTTTTTTTCAAATGTTAGTTTGAATTATTAAATGACTCAAAACTTCGTCTTAAATTTATTTTGAATCAAATTTATTATATTGCTGTCTAGGAAGGGTATAGAAGTACAAAAGGAAACTAAATTCCAAGAAAAATCAAAGATTTTTCAACTATTAAAACAAAAAAAAAACATTCCAACAATTGCATATTCAAATATCGCAGTTGTTTAATTGATAATTAACTTTGTCCTATAATGAAAAGCCTTTCTGCTCAAGGATTGTGTCCAAGTAGCCGTTTTTTAAACACTATAAACCTATCCCTATCAAAACCTTATCAAACGCATTTTAAACATTGATATATATTTTCTTGCATCTCCAAAACGACACCTATATAGATGCATTTTCATAGTACATAATAAATACGAATATATTTGTACAACCACATAAGCTAAACACATATATTACAAATAAATCATAAGTTTAAATAAAAATAATAATACACAATGACGATAACATAATGTTACATAAGTGAGATAATTAACATTTAAAACATAGATATTAAATACATACATAAATTAAACAAAAACCTAAATCAAATCTAATGTTATCAGCCGTTAAACATTTTATAACGAATCAAACACATGTTATGGTTGAAAACATTATGTCATATTGACATAAATATTGTTAGTCACTGAAAATAAAATTAATACAAAAAAATAAAAAAAAAATAAAAAAATACACTAAATCAATATTATGAGTCGTGAATACTCATAGATTTATAAGTCAGAGTTTTTGAATTTCGATTGCGTCTATACAAAGTGTTGTATTGTAGTCTTGAGATAACATTTTTTGGGCGTACTTTTGACGACGACGCGACGTAAGAAGACATACCCAGGTTTGGTGGTATTTAAAAATATTATAAAACAAAAACAAAAACAAAAAGTAAATATAAGATTATTGTCTTCCTTGCTTAATACAGGAAATTATATTCCACTTAAGAATATATTTTGTGAATTTACTTTCCAAGAAAATAATATTCTGTTAATTTTATTTATGTATTATTTTCTTTAATTTTAAGTATAATTCTTTTATGTCCTACATAAAAAATAAAAAAAATATTTGAAAATTAAACACTCAGGAGAAAGAAATTTAAAAACAAAAGTATTATTATATGTAGCTTTAATTAAGCTCTCGAATAAACAAAAACAAAAAGAAGATGTTTTATTTCAAACGAATGCATAAATCAGAAATTGAAAATATTGTTCATTATTTTTCCTGAATACCAAAAAAAAAAAAAATAAAAAATAATTTCTATATTTTAGAAATATGATTCAAAATTCAAAAAAGGAAACAAAAATATAAAAAACAAAAATTGCAAATCCGACATCTATCGCACCTCAATAATACTCTAAAAAGTTAAAAACAAAAAAACCTAAAGTTTACAAATAAACATTAGTTGCAATATTTCCAGAACACACAAATTAGTACACACTGTTTTTAAACCAAATTTGAGATTGTAAATTTCTCAAGTTCTGTGGCTTCATATTCTAAAACAAATAATTTTAATAAAACCATAACACACACACACACACAATCTGAGGATACATTTATAAAATCTATCAAACCACTAATAAGAAATGACACAGAAAACTGCCAACAAGCAATCACTATGAACTTATCAATTAAAAAACAAAATCAAAAATTTAATTCAATATAATTATGTACTCCAATGCAAAATGCAACAATTTGCCAAATTTTATTAATCTTCGATTACGTTTTCGTTTTCTTTTTGTAGTTTGTATTTTTTATTTGATTTAATTGCATATATTATGTATAATTTTATTTAACAGTGGAAACCAATCAACAAAACAGGAAATTTAAAATCAAATACAAAATAAAAAAACAAATAAGGATTTAAAGGGTTTTTGAATTACATATGGTTTCAATTAATAAAATAAGTAACAAGAACTAATGAAACATGTCATAGAAAAATTGCATTCAGTCATTACAGAAAGAAAGAGCGAGAGGAGAAAAGAATTTTCTCAAATTCAGATCACATTATAATTTATAGAAAATTTGAATGTTATTATAATTTATAATTTTATATATATTACAATTTCATATTTATGAATATGATTATGATGTACGAGATGCTCAGCCGCGGTTGGTGACTGTATTTCTTTTGTTAAATATATTTAAAATTATTTAACAAGAAATCCCAGGATCACTTCAGACAAACCTACTTAAAAAAAAAAAACAACAAAAAAAATGGAACAACGTAAACAACCGAGAGTAAGAAACTTTGTTTGTATTAAATAAATTAAGAATTTATTTTAAGATTACTGTTTATTTACTAAGGTATATTTATTACCTAGCAACAAATAAGATATTTATATGAATTTCATTGTAGAACAACAAAATCGCAAATATGTTAACATTATGTTAAGTTTTCTCAGAATATGTTTACTAAGACTATGTAAATAAATCTCATCAATTTTGCATTAGTTGAAAAGGGTGTTTAATTTAGGAAACGGATGTGGAGTCGCAGATGATGGACCAGATGGCTATAGAACAGAATGGTAGGTCAAATGTTATTCTCGAAAGTAATCCTCTTACATAAATCATTCAACGATCACATTAGTGAAATTTAAGCCTTCAAGGTGGTCGGGTGGCCGAGATATGCGTCGTCAAAAAACCAAAAGTTTGACCCATCTAGGACGCGTATTTTAGGAGATATTCGCATTTGAAGTTTGGGTTCGATTTTGCTTGATTAATTTTTGTAAAATGGTAAAGGTGGGCATACCGTTGGAAAGAGGAGGTTTCCACGATCACATTAGTGAAATTTCAGCCTTCGAGGTGGTCGGGTCGCCGAGATATGCGTCGTCAAAAAACCAAAAGTTTGACCCATCTAGGACGCGTATTTTAGGAGATATTCGCATTTGAAGTTTGGGTTCGATTTTGCTTGATTAATTTTTGTAAAATGGTAAAGGTGGGCATACCGTTGGAAAGAGGAGGTTTCCACGATCACATTAGTGAAATTTCAGCCTTCGAGGTGGTCGGGTCGCCGAGATATGCCTCGTCAAAAAACCAAAAGTTTGACCCATCTAGGACGCGTATTTTAGGAGATATTCGCATTTGAAGTTTGGGTTCGATTTTGCTTGATTAATTTTTGTAAAATGGTAAAGGTGGGCATACCGTTGGAAAGAGGAGGTTTCCACGATCACATTAGTGAAATTTCAGCCTTCGAGGTGGTCGGGTCGCCGAGATATGCGTCGTCAAAAAACCAAAAGTTTGACCCATCTCGGACGAGTATTTTAGGAGATATTCGCATTTGAAGTTTGGGTTCGACTTTGCTTGATTAATTTTTGTAAAATGGTAAAGGTGGGCATACCGTTGGAAAGAGGAGGTTTCCACGATCACATTAGTGAAATTTCAGCCTTCGAGGTGGTCGGGTCGCCGAGATATGCGTCGTCAAAAAACCAAAAGTTTGACCCATCTAGGACGCGTATTTTAGGAGATATTCGCATTTGAAGTTTGGGTTCGATTTTGCTTTATTAATTTTTGTAAAATGGTAAAGATGGGCACACCGTTGGAAAGAGGAGGTTTCCACGATCACATTAGTGAAATTTCAGCCTTCGAGGTGGTCGGGTCGCCGAGATATGCGTCGTCAAAAAACCAAAAGTTTGACCCATCTAGGACGCGTATTTTAGGAGATATTCGCATTTGAAGTTTGGGTTCGATTTTGCTTGATTAATTTTTGTAAAATGGTAAAGGTGGGCATACCGTTGGAAAGAGGAGGTTTCCACGATCATATTAGTGAAATTTCAGCCTTCGAGGTGGTCGGGTCGCCGAGATATGCGTCGTCAAAAAACCAAAAGTTTGACCCATCTCGGACGAGTATTTTAGGAGATATTCGCATTTGAAGTTTGGGTTCGACTTTGCTTGATTAATTTTTGTAAAATGGTAAAGGTGGGCACACCGTTGGAAAGAGGAGGTTTCCACGATCACATTAGTGAAATTTCAGCCTTCGAGGTGGTCGGGTCGCCGAGATATGCGTCGTCAAAAAACCAAAAGTTTGACCCATCTAGGACGCGTATTTTAGGAGATATTCGCATTTGAAGTTTGGGTTCGATTTTGCTTGATTAATTTTTGTAAAATGGTAAAGGTGGGCATACCGTTGGAAAGAGGAGGTTTCCACGATCATATTAGTGAAATTTCAGCCTTCGAGGTGGTCGGGTCGCCGAGATATGCGTCGTCAAAAAACCAAAAGTTTGACCCATTTCGGACGAGTATTTTAGGAGATATTCGCATTTGAAGTTTGGGTTCGACTTTGCTTGATTATTTTTTGTAAAATGGTAAAGGTGGGCATACCGTTGGAAAGAGGAGGTTTCCACGATCACATTAGTGAAATTTCAGCCTTCGAGGTGGTCGGGTCGCCGAGATATGCATCGTCAAAAAACCAAAAGTTTGACCCATCTAGGACGCGTATTTTAGGAGATATTCGCATTTGAAGTTTGGGTTCGATTTTGCTTGATTAATTTTTGTAAAATGGTAAAGGTGGGCATACCGTTGGAAAGAGGAGGTTTCCACGATCACATTAGTGAAATTTCAGCCTTCGAGGTGGTCGGGTCGCCGAGATATGCGTCGTCAAAAAACCAAAAGTTTGACCCATCTAGGACGCGTATTTTAGGAGATATTCGCATTTGAAGTTTGGGTTCGATTTTGCTTGATTAATTTTTGTAAAATGGTAAAGGTGGGCATACCGTTGGAAAGAGGAGGTTTCCACGATCATATTAGTGAAATTTCAGCCTTCGAGGTGGTCGGGTCGCCGAGATATGCGTCGTCAAAAAACCAAAAGTTTGACCCATCTAGGACGCGTATTTTAGGAGATATTCGCATTTGAAGTTTGGGTTCGATTTTGCTTGATTAAGTTTTGTAAAATGGTAAAGGTGGGCATACCGTTGGAAAGAGGAGGTTTCCACGATCACATTAGTGAAATTTCAGCCTTCGAGGTGGTCGGGTCGCCGAGATATGCAACGTCAAAAAACCAAAAGTTTGACCCATCTAGGACGCGTATTTTAGGAGATATTCGCATTTGAAGTTTGGGTTCGATTTTGCTTGATTAATTTTTGTAAAATGGTAAAGGTGGGCATACCGTTGGAAAGAGGAGGTTTTCACGATCACATTAGTGAAATTTCAGCCTTCGAGGTGGTCGGGTCGCCGAGATATGCGTCGTCAAAAAACCAAAAGTTTGACCCATCTAGGACGCGTATTTTAGGAGATATTCGCATTTGAAGTTTGGGTTCGATTTTGCTTGATTAATTTTTGTAAAATGGTAAAGGTGGGCATACCGTTGGAAAGAGGAGGTTTTCACGATCACATTAGTGAAATTTCAGCCTTCGAGGTGGTCGGGTCGCCGAGATATGCGTCGTCAAAAAACCAAAAGTTTGACCCATCTCGGACGAGTATTTTAGGAGATATTCGCATTTGAAGTTAGGGTTCGACTTTGCTTGATTAATTTTTGTAAAATGGTAAAGGTGGGCATACCGTTGGAAAGAGGAGGTTTCCACGATCACATTAGTGAAATTTCAGCCTTCGAGGTGGTCGGGTCGCCGAGATATGCGTCGTCAAAAAACCAAAAGCTTGACCCATCTAGGACGAGTATTTTAGGAGATATTCGCATTTGAAGTTTGGGTTCGATTTTGCTTGATTAATTTTTGTAAAATGGTAAAGGTGGGCATACCGTTGGAAAGAGGAGGTTTCCACGATTATATTAGTGAAATTTCAGCCTTCGAGGTGGTCGGGTCGCCGAGATATGCGTCGTCAAAAAACCAAAAGTTTGACCCATCTCGGACGAGTATTTTAGGAGATATTCGCATTTGAAGTTTGGGTTCGACTTTGCTTGATTAATTTTTGTAAAATGGTAAAGGTGGGCATACCGTTGGAAAGAGGAGGTTTCCACGATCACATTAGTGAAATTTCAGCCTTCGAGGTGGTCGGGTCGCCGAGATATGCGTCGTCAAAAAACCAAAAGTTTGACCCATCTAGGACGCGTATTTTAGGAGATATTCGCATTTGAAGTTTGGGTTCGATTTTCCTTGATTAATTTTTGTAAAATGGTAAAGGTGGGCATACCGTTGGAAAGAGGAGGTTTCCACGATCACATTAGTGAAATTTCAGCCTTCGAGGTGGTCGGGTCGCCGAGATATGCGTCGTCAAAAAACCAAAAGTTTGACCCATCTCGGACGAGTATTTTAGGAGATATTCGCATTTGAAGTTTGGGTTCGATTTTGCTTGATTAATTTTTGTAAAATGGTAAAGGTGGGCATACCGTTGGAAAGAGGAGGTTTCCACGATCACATTAGTGAAATTTCAGCCTTCGAGGTGGTCGGGTCGCCGAGATATGCGTCGTCAAAAAACCAAAAGTTTGACCCATCTAGGACGCGTATTTTAGGAGATATTCGCATTTGAAGTTTGGGTTCGATTTTGCTTGATTAATTTTTGTAAAATGGTAAAGGTGGGCATACCGTTGGAAAGAGGAGGTTTCCACGATCATATTAATGAAATTTCAGCCTTCGAGGTGGTCGGGTCGCCGAGATATGCGTCGTCAAAAAACCAAAAGTTTGACCCATCTCGGACGAGTATTTTAGGAGATATTCGCATTTGAAGTTTGGGTTCGACTTTGCTTGATTAATTTTTGTAAAATGGTAAAGGTGGGCATACCGTTGGAAAGAGGAGGTTTCCACGATCACATTAGTGAAATTTCAGCCTTCGAGGTGGTCGGGTCGCCGAGATATGCGTCGTCAAAAAACCAAAAGTTTGACCCATCTAGGACGCGTATTTTAGGAGATATTCGCATTTGAAGTTTGGGTTCGATTTTGCTTGATTAATTTTTGTAAAATGGTAAAGGTGGGCATACCGTTGGAAAGAGGAGGTTTCCACGATCACATTAGTGAAATTTCAGCCTTCGAGGTGGTCGGGTCGCCGAGATATGCGTCGTCAAAAAACCAAAAGTTTGACCCATCTAGGACGCGTATTTTAGGAGATATTCGCATTTGAAGTTTGGGTTCGATTTTCCTTGATTAATTTTTGTAAAATGGTAAAGGTGGGCATACCGTTGGAAAGAGGAGGTTTCCACGATCACATTAGTGAAATTTCAGCCTTCGAGGTGGTCGGGTCGCCGAGATATGCGTCGTCAAAAAACCAAAAGTTTGACCCATCTCGGACGAGTATTTTAGGAGATATTCGCATTTGAAGTTTGGGTTCGACTTTGCTTGATTAATTTTTGTAAAATGGTAAAGGTGGGCATACCGTTGGAAAGAGGAGGTTTCCACGATCACATTAGTGAAATTTCAGCCTTCGAGGTGGTCGGGTCGCCGAGATATGCGTCGTCAAAAAACCAAAAGTTTGACCCATCTAGGACGCGTATTTTAGGAGATATTCGCATTTGAAGTTTGGGTTCGATTTTGCTTGATTAATTTTTGTAAAATGGTAAAGGTGGGCATACCGTTGGAAAGAGGAGGTTTCCACGATCATATTAATGAAATTTCAGCCTTCGAGGTGGTCGGGTCGCCGAGATATGCGTCGTCAAAAAACCAAAAGTTTGACCCATCTCGGACGAGTATTTTAGGAGATATTCGCATTTGAAGTTTGGGTTCGACTTTGCTTGATTAATTTTTGTAAAATGGTAAAGGTGGGCATACCGTTGGAAAGAGGAGGTTTCCACGATCACATTAGTGAAATTTCAGCCTTCGAGGTGGTCGGGTCGCCGAGATATGCGTCGTCAAAAAACCAAAAGTTTGACCCATCTAGGACGCGTATTTTAGGAGATATTCGCATTTGAAGTTTGGGTTCGATTTTGCTTGATTAAGTTTTGTAAAATGGTAAAGGTGGGCATACCGTTGGAAAGAGGAGGTTTCCACGATCACATTAGTGAAATTTCAGCCTTCGAGGTGGTCTGGTCGCCGAGATATGCGTCGTCAAAAAACCAAAAGTTTGACCCATCTAGGACGCGTATTTTAGGAGATATTCGCATTTGAAGTTTGGGTTCGATTTTGCTTTATTAATTTTTGTAAAATGGTAAAGATGGGCACACCGTTGGAAAGAGGAGGTTTCCACGATCACATTAGTGAAATTTCAGCCTTCGAGGTGGTCGGGTCGCCGAGATATGCGTCGTCAAAAAACCAAAAGTTTGACCCATCTAGGACGCGTATTTTAGGAGATATTCGCATTTGAAGTTTGGGTTCGATTTTGCTTTATTAATTTTTGTAAAATGGTAAAGATGGGCACACCGTTGGAAAGAGGAGGTTTCCACGATCACATTAGTGAAATTTCAGCCTTCGAGGTGGTCGGGTCGCCGAGATATGCGTCGTCAAAAAACCAAAAGTTTGACCCATCTAGGACGCGTATTTTAGGAGATATTCGCATTTGAAGTTTGGGTTCGATTTTGCTTGATTAATTTTTGTAAAATGGTAAGGGTGGGCATACCGTTGGAAAGAGGAGGTTTCCACGATCATATTAGTGAAATTTCAGCCTTCGAGGTGGTCGGGTCGCCGAGATATGCGTCGTCAAAAAACCAAAAGTTTGACCCATCTCGGACGAGTATTTTAGGAGATATTCGCATTTGAAGTTTGGGTTCGACTTTGCTTGATTAATTTTTGTAAAATGGTAAAGGTGGGCACACCGTTGGAAAGAGGAGGTTTCCACGATCACATTAGTGAAATTTCAGCCTTCGAGGTGGTCGGGTCGCCGAGATATGCGTCGTCAAAAAACCAAAAGTTTGACCCATCTAGGACGCGTATTTTAGGAGATATTCGCATTTGAAGTTTGGGTTCGATTTTGCTTGATTAATTTTTGTAAAATGGTAAAGGTGGGCATACCGTTGGAAAGAGGAGGTTTCCACGATCACATTAGTGAAATTTCAGCCTTCGAGGTGGTCGGGTCGAAGAGATATGCGTCGTCAAAAAACCAAAAGTTTGACCCATCTCGGACGAGTATTTTAGGAGATATTCGCATTTGAAGTTTGGGTTCGACTTTGCTTGATTAATTTTTGTAAAATGGTAAAGGTGGGCATACCGTTGGAAAGAGGAGGTTTCCACGATCATATTAGTGAAATTTCAGCCTTCGAGGTGGTCGGGTCGCCGAGATATGCGTCGTCAAAAAACCAAAAGTTTGACCCATCTAGGACGCGTATTTTAGGAGATATTCGCATTTGAAGTTTGGGTTCGATTTTGCTTGATTAATTTTTGTAAAATGGTAAAGGTGGGCATACCTTTGGAAAGAGGAGGTTTCCACGATCATATTAGTGAAATTTCAGCCTTCGAGGTGGTCGGGTCGCCGAGATATGCGTCGTCAAAAAACCAAAAGTTTGACCCATCTAGGACGCGTATTTTAGGAGATATTCGCATTTGAAGTTTGGGTTCGATTTTGCTTGATTAATTTTTGTAAAATGGTAAAGGTGGGCATACCGTTGGAAAGAGGAGGTTTCCACGATCATATTAGTGAAATTTCAGCCTTCGAGGTGGTCGGGTCGCCGAGATATGCGTCGTCAAAAAACCAAAAGTTTGACCCATCTAGGACGCGTATTTTAGGAGATATTCGCATTTGAAGTTTGGGTTCGATTTTGCTTGATTAATTTTTGTAAAATGGTAAAGGTGGGCATACCGTTGGAAAGAGGAGGTTTCCACGATCATATTAGTGAAATTTCAGCCTTCGAGGTGGTCGGGTCGCCGAGATATGCGTCGTCAAAAAACCAAAAGTTTGACCCATCTCGGACGAGTATTTTAGGAGATATTCGCATTTGAAGTTTGGGTTCGACTTTGCTTGATTAATTTTTGTAAAATGGTAAAGGTGGGCATACCGTTGGAAAGAGGAGGTTTCCACGATCACATTAGTGAAATTTCAGCCTTCGAGGTGGTCGGGTCGCCGAGATATGCGTCGTCAAAAAACCAAAAGTTTGACCCATCTAGGACGCGTATTTTAGGAGATATTCGCATTTGAAGTTTGGGTTCGATTTTGCTTGATTAATTTTTGTAAAATGGTAAAGGTGGGCATACCGTTGGAAAGAGGAGGTTTCCACGATCATATTAGTGAAATTTCAGCCTTCGAGGTGGTCGGGTCGCCGAGATATGCGTCGTCAAAAAACCAAAAGTTTGACCCATCTAGGACGCGTATTTTAGGAGATATTCGCATTTGAAGTTTGGGTTCGATTTTGCTTAATTAATTTTTGTAAAATGGTAAAGGTGGGCATACCGTTGGAAAGAGGAGGTTTCCACGATCACATTAGTGAAATTTCAGCCTTCGAGGTGGTCGGGTCGCCGAGATATGCAACGTCAAAAAACCAAAAGTTTGACCCATCTAGGACGCGTATTTTAGGAGATATTCGCATTTGAAGTTTGGGTTCGATTTTGCTTGATTAATTTTTGTAAAATGGTAAAGGTGGGCATACCGTTGGAAAGAGGAGGTTTTCACGATCACATTAGTGAAATTTCAGCCTTCGAGGTGGTCGGGTCGCCGAGATATGCGTCGTCAAAAAACCAAAAGTTTGACCCATCTCGGACGAGTATTTTAGGAGATATTCGCATTTGAAGTTAGGGTTCGACTTTGCTTGATTAATTTTTGTAAAATGGTAAAGGTGGGCATACCGTTGGAAAGAGGAGGTTTCCACGATCACATTAGTGAAATTTCAGCCTTTGAGGTGGTCGGGTCGCCGAGATATGCGTCGTCAAAAAACCAAAAGTTTGACCCATCTAGGACGCGTATTTTAGGAGATATTCGCATTTGAAGTTTGGGTTCGATTTTGCTTGATTAATTTTTGTAAAATGGTAAAGGTGGGCATACCGTTGGAAAGAGGAGGTTTCCACGATCATATTAGTGAAATTTCAGCCTTCGAGGTGGTCGGGTCGCCGAGATATGCGTCGTCAAAAAACCAAAAGTTTGACCCATCTCGGACGAGTATTTTAGGAGATATTCGCATTTGAAGTTTGGGTTCGATTTTGCTTGATTAATTTTTGTAAAATGGTAAAGGTGGGCATACCGTTGGAAAGAGGAGGTTTCCACGATCACATTAGTGAAATTTCAGCCTTCGAGGTGGTCGGGTCGCCGAGATATGCGTCGTCAAAAAACCAAAAGTTTGACCCATCTCGGACGAGTATTTTAGGAGATATTCGCATTTGAAGTTTGGGTTCGACTTTGCTTGATTAATTTTTGTAAAATGGTAAAGGTGGGCATACCGTTGGAAAGAGGAGGTTTCCACGATCACATTAGTGAAATTTCAGCCTTCGAGGTGGTCGGGTCGCCGAGATATGCGTCGTCAAAAAACCAAAAGTTTGACCCATCTAGGACGCGTATTTTAGGAGATATTCGCATTTGAAGTTTGGGTTCGATTTTGCTTGATTAATTTTTGTAAAATGGTAAAGGTGGGCATACCGTTGGAAAGAGGAGGTTTCCACGATCATATTAGTGAAATTTCAGCCTTCGAGGTGGTCGGGTCGCCGAGATATGCGTCGTCAAAAAACGAAAAGTTTGACCCATCTCGGACGAGTATTTTAGGAGATATTCGCATTTGAAGTTTGGGTTCGACTTTGCTTGATTAATTTTTGTAAAATGGTAAAGGTGGGCATACCGTTGGAAAGAGGAGGTTTCCACGATCACATTAGTAAAATTTCAGCCTTCGAGGTGGTCGGGTCGCCGAGATATGCGTCGTCAAAAAACCAAAAGTTTGACCCATCTAGGACGCGTATTTTAGGAGATATTCGCATTTGAAGTTTGGGTTCGATTTTGCTTGATTAATTTTTGTAAAATGGTAAAGGTGGGCATACCGTTGGAAAGAGGAGGTTTCCACGATCACATTAGTGAAATTTCAGCCTTCGAGGTGGTCGGGTCGCCGAGATATGCGTCGTCAAAAAACCAAAAGTTTGACCCATCTAGGACGCGTATTTTAGGAGATATTCGCATTTGAAGTTTGGGTTCGATTTTGCTTGATTAATTTTTGTAAAATGGTAAAGATGGGCATACCGTTGGAAAGAGGAGGTTTCCACGATCATATTAGTAAAATTTCAGCCTTCGAGGTGGTCGGGTCGCCGAGATATGCGTCGTCAAAAAACCAAAAGTTTGACCCATCTCGGACGAGTATTTTAGGAGATATTCGCATTTGAAGTTTGGGTTCAATTTTGCTTGATTAATTTTTGTAAAATGGTAAAGATGGGCATACCGTTGGAAAGAGGAGGTTTCCACGATCACATTAGTGAAATTTCAGCCTTCGAGGTGGTCGGGTCGCCGAGATATGCGTCGTCAAAAAACCAAAAGTTTGACCCATCTCGGACGAGTATTTTAGGAGATATTCGCATTTGAAGTTTGGGTTCAATTTTGCTTGATTAATTTTTGTAAAATGGTAAAGATGGGCATACCGTTGGAAAGAGGAGGTTTCCACGATCACATTAGTGAAATTTCAGCCTTCGAGGTGGTCGGGTCGCCGAGATATGCGTCGTCAAAAAACCAAAAGTTTGACCCATCTAGGACGCGTATTTTAGGAGATATTCGCATTTGAAGTTTGGGTTCGATTTTGCTCGATTAATTTTTGTAAAATGGTAAAGGTGGGCATACCGTTGGAAAGAGGAGGTTTCCACGATCACATTAGTGAAATTTCAGCCTTCGAGGTGGTCGGGTCGCCGAGATATGCGTCGTCAAAAAACCAAAAGTTTGACCCATCTCGGACGAGTATTTTAGGAGATATTCGCATTTGAAGTTTGGGTTCGACTTTGCTTGATTAATTTTTGTAAAATGGTAAAGGTGGGCATACCGTTGGAAAGAGGAGGTTTCCACGATCATATTAGTGAAATTTCAGCCTTCGAGGTGGTCGGGTCGCCGAGATATGCGTCGTCAAAAAACCAAAAGTTTGACCCATCTCGGACGAGTATTTTAGGAGATATTCGCATTTGAAGTTTGGGTTCGACTTTGCTTGATTAATTTTTGTAAAATGGTAAAGGTGGGCATACCGTTGGAAAGAGGAGGTTTCCACGATCATATTAGTGAAATTTCAGCCTTCGAGGTGGTCGGGTCGCCGAGATATGCGTCGTCAAAAAACCAAAAGTTTGACCCATCTAGGACGCGTATTTTAGGAGATATTCGCATTTGAAGTTTGGGTTCGATTTTGCTTGATTAATTTTTGTAAAATGGTAAAGGTGGGCATACCGTTGGAAAGAGGAGGTTTCCACGATCACATTAGTGAAATTTCAGCCTTCGAGGTGGTCGGGTCGCCGAGATATGCGTCGTCAAAAAACCAAAAGTTTGACCCATCTCGGACGCGTATTTTAGGAGATATTCGCATTTGAAGTTTGGGTTCGATTTTGCTTGATTAATTTTTGTAAAATGGTAAAGGTGGGCATACCGTTGGAAAGAGGAGGTTTCCACGATCATATTAGTGAAATTTCAGCCTTCGAGGTGGTCGGGTCGCCGAGATATGCGTCGTCAAAAAACCAAAAGTTTGACCCATCTAGGACGCGTATTTTAGGAGATATTCGCATTTGAAGTTTGGGTTCGATTTTGCTTGATTAATTTTTGTAAAATGGTAAAGGTGGGCATACCGTTGGAAAGAGGAGGTTTCCACGATCACATTAGTGAAATTTCAGCCTTCGAGGTGGTCGGGTCGCCGAGATATGCGTCGTCAAAAAACCAAAAGTTTGACCCATCTCGGACGAGTATTTTAGGAGATATTCGCATTTGAAGTTTGGGTTCGACTTTGCTTGATTAATTTTTGTAAAATGGTAAAGGTGGGCATACCGTTGGAAAGAGGAGGTATCCACGATCATATTAGTGAAATTTCAGCCTTCGAGGTGGTCGGGTCGCCGAGATATGCGTCGTCAAAAAACCAAAAGTTTGACCCATCTAGGACGCGTATTTTAGGAGATATTCGCATTTGAAGTTTGGGTTCGATTTTGCTTGATTAATTTTTGTAAAATGGTAAAGGTGGGCATACCGTTGGAAAGAGGAGGTTTCCACGATCACATTAGTGAAATTTCAGCCTTCGAGGTGGTCGGGTCGCCGAGATATGCGTCGTCAAAAAACCAAAAGTTTGACCCATCTCGGACGCGTATTTTAGGAGATATTCGCATTTGAAGTTTGGGTTCGATTTTGCTTGATTAATTTTTGTAAAATGGTAAAGGTGGGCATACCGTTGGAAAGAGGAGGTTTCCACCATCACATTAGTGAAATTTCAGCCTTCGAGGTGGTCGGGTCGCCGAGATATGCGTCGTCAAAAAACCAAAAGTTTGACCCATCTAGGACGCGTATTTTAGGAGATATTCGCATTTGAAGTTTGGGTTCGATTTTGCTTGATTAATTTTTGTAAAATGGTAAAGGTGGGCATACCGTTGGAAAGAGGAGGTTTCCACCATCACATTAGTGAAATTTCAGCCTTCGAGGTGGTCGGGTCGCCGAGATATGCGTCGTCAAAAAACCAAAAGTTTGACCCATCTAGGACGCGTATTTTAGGAGATATTCGCATTTGAAGTTTGGGTTCGATTTTGCTTGATTAATTTTTGTAAAATGGTAAAGGTGGGCATACCGTTGGAAAGAGGAGGTTTCCACGATCATATTAGTGAAATTTCAGCCTTCGAGGTGGTCGGGTCGCCGAGATATGCGTCGTCAAAAAACCAAAAGTTTGACCCATCTAGGACGCGTATTTTAGGAGATATTCGCATTTGAAGTTTGGGTTCGATTTTGCTTGATTATTTTTTGTAAAATGGTAAAGGTGGGCATACCGTTGGAAAGAGGAGGTTTTCACGATCACATTAGTGAAATTTCAGCCTTCGAGGTGGTCGGGTCGCCGAGATATGCGTCGTCAAAAAACCAAAAGTTTGACCCATCTAGGACGCGTATTTTAGGAGATATTCGCATTTGAAGTTTGGGTTCGATTTTGCTTGATTATTTTTTGTAAAATGGTAAAGGTGGGCATACCGTTGGAAAGAGGAGGTTTCCACGATCACATTAGTGAAATTTCAGCCTTCGAGGTGGTCGGGTCGCCGAGATATGCGTCGTCAAAAAACCAAAAGTTTGACCCATCTCGGACGAGTATTTTAGGAGATATTCGCATTTGAAGTTTGGGTTTGACTTTGCTCGATTAATTTTTGTAAAATGGTAAAGGTGGGCATACCGTTGGAAAGAGGAGGTTTCCACGATCACATTAGTGAAATTTCAGCCTTCGAGGTGGTCGGGTCGCCGAGATATGCGTCGTCAAAAAACCAAAAGTTTGACCCATCTAGGACGCGTATTTTAGGAGATATTCGCATTTGAAGTTTGGGTTCGATTTTGCTTGATTAATTTTTGTAAAATGGTAAAGGTGGGCATACCGTTGGAAAGAGGAGGTTTCCACGATCATATTAGTGAAATTTCAGCCTTCGAGGTGGTCGGGTCGCCGAGATATGCGTCGTCAAAAAACCAAAAGTTTGACCCATCTCGGACGAGTATTTTAGGAGATATTCGCATTTGAAGTTTGGGTTTGACTTTGCTCGATTAATTTTTGTAAAATGGTAAAGGTGGGCATACCGTTGGAAAGAGGAGGTTTCCACGATCACATTAGTGAAATTTCAGCCTTCGAGGTGGTCGGGTCGCCGAGATATGCGTCGTCAAAAAACCAAAAGTTTGACCCATCTCGGACGCGTATTTTAGGAGATATTCGCATTTGAAGTTTGGGTTCGATTTTGCTTGATTAATTTTTGTAAAATGGTAAAGGTGGGCATACCGTTGGAAAGAGGAGGTTTCCACGATCACATTAGTGAAATTTCAGCCTTCGAGGTGGTCGGGTCGCCGAGATATGCGTCGTCAAAAAACCAAAAGTTTGACCCATCTAGGACGCGTATTTTAGGAGATATTCGCATTTGAAGTTTGGGTTCGATTTTGCTTGATTAATTTTTGTAAAATGGTAAAGGTGGGCATACCGTTGGAAAGAGGAGGTTTCCACCATCACATTAGTGAAATTTCAGCCTTCGAGGTGGTCGGGTCGCCGAGATATGCGTCGTCAAAAAACCAAAAGTTTGACCCATCTAGGACGCGTATTTTAGGAGATATTCGCATTTGAAGTTTGGGTTCGATTTTGCTTGATTAATTTTTGTAAAATGGTAAAGGTGGGCATACCGTTGGAAAGAGGAGGTTTCCACGATCATATTAGTGAAATTTCAGCCTTCGAGGTGGTCGGATCGCCGAGATATGCGTCGTCAAAAAACCAAAAGTTTGACCCATCTAGGACGCGTATTTTAGGAGATATTCGCATTTGAAGTTTGGGTTCGATTTTGCTTGATTAATTTTTGTAAAATGGTAAAGGTGGGCATACCGTTGGAAAGAGGAGGTTTCCACGATCATATTAGTGAAATTTCAGCCTTCGAGGTGGTCGGGTCGCCGAGATATGCGTCGTCAAAAAACCAAAAGTTTGACCCATCTAGGACGCGTATTTTAGGAGATATTCGCATTTGAAGTTTGGGTTCGATTTTGCTTGATTAATTTTTGTAAAATGGTAAAGGTGGGCATACCGTTGGAAAGAGGAGGTTTCCACGATCATATTAGTGAAATTTCAGCCTTCGAGGTGGTCGGGTCGCCGAGATATGCGTCGTCAAAAAACCAAAAGTTTGACCCATCTCGGACGAGTATTTTAGGAGATATTCGCATTTGAAGTTTGGGTTTGACTTTGCTTGATTAATTTTTGTAAAATGGTAAAGGTGGGCATACCGTTGGAAAGAGGAGGTTTCCACGATCATATTAGTGAAATTTCAGCCTTCGAGGTGGTCGGGTCGCCGAGATATGCGTCGTCAAAAAACCAAAAGTTTGACCCATCTCGGACGAGTATTTTAGGAGATATTCGCATTTGAAGTTTGGGTTTGACTTTGCTCGATTAATTTTTGTAAAATGGTAAAGGTGGGCATACCGTTGGAAAGAGGAGGTTTCCACGATCACATTAGTGAAATTTCAGCCTTCGAGGTGGTCGGGTCGCCGAGATATGCGTCGTCAAAAAACCAAAAGTTTGACCCATCTAGGACGCGTATTTTAGGAGATATTCGCATTTGAAGTTTGGGTTCGATTTTGCTTGATTAATTTTTGTAAAATGGTAAAGGTGGGC
The DNA here is from genome assembly GCA_905146935.1 of Scaeva pyrastri. NCBI lineage: Eukaryota > Metazoa > Arthropoda > Insecta > Diptera > Syrphidae > Scaeva > Scaeva pyrastri. Next base: position 30,442,067 of record LR989929.1, read on the forward strand.
ATACCGTTGGAAAGAGGAGGTTTCCACGATCATATTAGTGAAATTTCAGCCTTCGAGGTGGTCGGGTCGCCGAGATATGCGTCGTCAAAAAACCAAAAGTTTGACCCATCTCGGACGAGTATTTTAGGAGATATTCGCATTTGAAGTTTGGGTTTGACTTTGCTCGATTAATTTTTGTAAAATGGTAAAGGTGGGCATACCGTTGGAAAGAGGAGGTTTCCACGATCACATTAGTGAAATTTCAGCCTTCGAGGTGGTCGGGTCGCCGAGATATGCGTCGTCAAAAAACCAAAAGTTTGACCCATCTAGGACGCGTATTTAGGAGATATTCGCATTTGAAGTTTGGGTTCGATTTTGCTTGATTATTTTTTGTAAAATGGTTAAGGTGGGCATACCGTTGGAAAGAGGAGGTTTCCACGATCACATTAGTGAAATTTCAGCCTTCGAGGTGGTCGGGTCGCCGAGATATGCGTCGTCAAAAAACCAAAAGTTTGACCCATCTAGGACGCGTATTTTAGGAGATATTCGCATTTGAAGTTTGGGTTCGATTTTGCTTGATTAATTTTTGTAAAATGGTAAAGGTGGGCATACCGTTGGAAAGAGGAGGTTTCCACGATCATATTAGTGAAATTTCAGCCTTCGAGGTGGTCGGGTCGCCGAGATATGCGTCGTCAAAAAACCAAAAGTTTGACCCATCTCGGACGCGTATTTTAGGAGATATTCGCATTTGAAGTTTGGGTTTGACTTTGCTTGATTAATTTTTGTAAAATGGTAAAGGTGGGCATACCGTTGGAAAGAGGAGGTTTCCACGATCATATTAGTGAAATTTCAGCCTTCGAGGTGGTCGGGTCGCCGAGATATGCGTCGTCAAAAAACCAAAAGTTTGACCCATCTAGGACGCGTATTTTAGGAGATATTCGCATTTGAAGTTTGGGTTCGATTTTGCTTGATTAATTTTTGTAAAATGGTAAAGGTGGGCATACCGTTGGAAAGAGGAGGTTTCCACGATCATATTAGTGAAATTTCAGCCTTCGAGGTGGTCGGGTCGCCGAGATATGCGTCGTCAAAAAACCAAAAGTTTGACCCATCTCGGACGAGTATTTTAGGAGATATTCGCATTTGAAGTTTGGGTTCGATTTTGCTTGATTAATTTTTGTAAAATGGTAAAGGTGGGCATACCGTTGGAAAGAGGAGGTTTCCACGATCACATTAGTGAAATTTCAGCCTTCGAGGTGGTCGGGTCGCCGAGATATGCGTCGTCAAAAAACCAAAAGTTTGACCCATCTAGGACGCGTATTTTAGGAGATATTCGCATTTGAAGTTTGGGTTCGATTTTGCTTGATTATTTTTTGTAAAATGGTTAAGGTGGGCATACCGTTGGAAAGAGGAGGTTTCCACGATCACATTAGTGAAATTTCAGCCTTCGAGGTGGTCGGGTCGCCGAGATATGCGTCGTCAAAAAACCAAAAGTTTGACCCATCTAGGACGCGTATTTTAGGAGATATTCGCATTTGAAGTTTGGGTTCGATTTTGCTTGATTAATTTTTGTAAAATGGTAAAGGTGGGCATACCGTTGGAAAGAGGAGGTTTCCACGATCACATTAGTGAAATTTCAGCCTTCGAGGTGGTCGGGTCGCCGAGATATGCGTCGTCAAAAAACCAAAAGTTTGACCCATCTAGGACGCGTATTTTAGGAGATATTCGCATTTGAAGTTTGGGTTCGATTTTGCTTGATTAATTTTTGTAAAATGGTAAAGGTGGGCATACCGTTGGAAAGAGGAGGTTTCCACGATCACATTAGTGAAATTTCAGCCTTCGAGGTGGTCGGGTCGCCGAGATATGCGTCGTCAAAAAACCAAAAGTTTGACCCATCTAGGACGCGTATTTTAGGAGATATTCGCATTTGAAGTTTGGGTTCGATTTTGCTTGATTATTTTTTGTAAAATGGTTAAGGTGGGCATACCGTTGGAAAGAGGAGGTTTCCACGATCACATTAGTGAAATTTCAGGCTTCGAGGTGGTCGGGTCGCCGAGATATGCGTCGTCAAAAAACCAAAAGTTTGACCCATCTAGGACGCGTATTTTAGGAGATATTCGCATTTGAAGTTTGGGTTCGATTTTGCTTGATTAATTTTTGTAAAATGGTAAAGGTGGGCATACCGTTGGAAAGAGGAGGTTTCCACGATCATATTAGTGAAATTTCAGCCTTCGAGGTGGTCGGGTCGCCGAGATATGCGTCGTCAAAAAACCAAAAGTTTGACCCATCTCGGACGAGTATTTTAGGAGATATTCGCATTTGAAGTTTGGGTTTGACTTTGCTCGATTAATTTTTGTAAAATGGTAAAGGTGGGCATACCGTTGGAAAGAGGAGGTTTCCACCATCACATTAGTGAAATTTCAGCCTTCGAGGTGGTCGGGTCGCCGAGATATGCGTCGTCAAAAAACCAAAAGTTTGACCCATCTAGGACGCGTATTTAGGAGATATTCGCATTTGAAGTTTGGGTTCGATTTTGCTTGATTATTTTTTGTAAAATGGTTAAGGTGGGCATACCGTTGGAAAGAGGAGGTTTCCACGATCACATTAGTGAAATTTCAGCCTTCGAGGTGGTCGGGTCGCCGAGATATGCGTCGTCAAAAAACCAAAAGTTTGACCCATCTAGGACGCGTATTTTAGGAGATATTCGCATTTGAAGTTTGGGTTCGATTTTGCTTGATTAATTTTTGTAAAATGGTAAAGGTGGGCATACCGTTGGAAAGAGGAGGTTTCCACGATCACATTAGTGAAATTTCAGCCTTCGAGGTGGTCGGGTCGCCGAGATATGCGTCGTCAAAAAACCAAAAGTTTGACCCATCTCGGACGCGTATTTTAGGAGATATTCGCATTTGAAGTTTGGGTTCGATTTTGCTTGATTATTTTTTGTAAAATGGTTAAGGTGGGCATACCGTTGGAAAGAGGAGGTTTCCACGATCACATTAGTGAAATTTCAGCCTTCGAGGTGGTCGGGTCGCCGAGATATGCGTCGTCAAAAAACCAAAAGTTTGACCCATCTAGGACGCGTATTTTAGGAGATATTCGCATTTGAAGTTTGGGTTCGATTTTGCTTGATTAATTTTTGTAAAATGGTAAAGGTGGGCATACCGTTGGAAAGAGGAGGTTTCCACGATCACATTAGTGAAATTTCAGCCTTCGAGGTGGTCGGGTCGCCGAGATATGCGTCGTCAAAAAACCAAAAGTTTGACCCATCTAGGACGCGTATTTTAGGAGATATTCGCATTTGAAGTTTGGGTTCGATTTTGCTTGATTATTTTTTGTAAAATGGTTAAGGTGGGCATACCGTTGGAAAGAGGAGGTTTCCACGATCACATTAGTGAAATTTCAGCCTTCGAGGTGGTCGGGTCGCCGAGATATGCGTCGTCAAAAAACCAAAAGTTTGACCCATCTAGGACGCGTATTTTAGGAGATATTCGCATTTGAAGTTTGGGTTCGATTTTGCTTGATTAATTTTTGTAAAATGGTAAAGGTGGGCATACCGTTGGAAAGAGGAGGTTTCCACGATCACATTAGTGAAATTTCAGCCTTCGAGGTGGTCGGGTCGCCGAGATATGCGTCGTCAAAAAACCAAAAGTTTGACCCATCTAGGACGCGTATTTTAGGAGATATTCGCATTTGAAGTTTGGGTTCGATTTTGCTTGATTAATTTTTGTAAAATGGTAAAGGTGGGCATACCGTTGGAAAAAGGAGGTTTCCACGATCACATTAGTGAAATTTCAGCCTTCGAGGTGGTCGGGTCGCCGAGATATGCGTCGTCAAAAAACCAAAAGTTTGACCCTTCTCGGACGCGTATTTTAGGAGATATTCGCATTTGAAGTTTGGGTTCGATTTTGCTTGATTATTTTTTGTAAAATGGTTAAGGTGGGCATACCGTTGGAAAGAGGAGGTTTCCACGATCACATTAGTGAAATTTCAGCCTTCGAGGTGGTCGGGTCGCCGAGATATGCGTCGTCAAAAAACCAAAAGTTTGACCCATCTAGGACGCGTATTTTAGGAGATATTCGCATTTGAAGTTTGGGTTCGATTTTGCTTGATTAATTTTTGTAAAATGGTAAAGGTGGGCATACCGTTGGAAAGAGGAGGTTTCCACGATCACATTAGTGAAATTTCAGCCTTCGAGGTGGTCGGGTCGCCGAGATATGCGTCGTCAAAAAACCAAAAGTTTGACCCATCTAGGACGCGTATTTTAGGAGATATTCGCATTTGAAGTTTGGGTTCGATTTTGCTTGATTATTTTTTGTAAAATGGTTAAGGTGGGCATACCGTTGGAAAGAGGAGGTTTCCACGATCACATTAGTGAAATTTCAGGCTTCGAGGTGGTCGGGTCGCCGAGATATGCGTCGTCAAAAAACCAAAAGTTTGACCCATCTAGGACGCGTATTTTAGGAGATATTCGCATTTGAAGTTTGGGTTCGATTTTGCTTGATTAATTTTTGTAAAATGGTAAAGGTGGGCATACCGTTGGAAAGAGGAGGTTTCCACGATCACATTAGTGAAATTTCAGCCTTCGAGGTGGTCGGGTCGCCGAGATATGCGTCGTCAAAAAACCAAAAGTTTGACCCATCTAGGACGCGTATTTTAGGAGATATTCGCATTTGAAGTTTGGGTTCGATTTTGCTTGATTAATTTTTGTAAAATGGTAAAGGTGGGCATACCGTTGGAAAGAGGAGGTTTCCACGATCACATTAGTGAAATTTCAGCCTTCGAGGTGGTCGGGTCGCCGAGATATGCGTCGTCAAAAAACCAAAAGTTTGACCCATCTAGGACGCGTATTTTAGGAGATATTCGCATTTGAAGTTTGGGTTCGATTTTGCTTGATTAATTTTTGTAAAATGGTAAAGGTGGGCATACCGTTGGAAAGAGGAGGTTTCCACGATCACATTAGTGAAATTTCAGCCTTCGAGGTGGTCGGGTCGCCGAGATATGCGTCGTCAAAAAACCAAAAGTTTGACCCATCTAGGACGCGTATTTAGGAGATATTCGAATTTGAAGTTTGGGTTCGATTTTGCTTGATTATTTTTTGTAAAATGGTTAAGGTGGGCATACCGTTGGAAAGAGGAGGTTTCCACGATCACATTAGTGAAATTTCAGCCTTCGAGGTGGTCGGGTCGCCGAGATATGCGTCGTCAAAAAACCAAAAGTTTGACCCATCTAGGACGCGTATTTTAGGAGATATTCGCATTTGAAGTTTGGGTTCGATTTTGCTTGATTAATTTTTGTAAAATGGTAAAGGTGGGCATACCGTTGGAAAGAGGAGGTTTCCACGATCACATTAGTGAAATTTCAGCCTTCGAGGTGGTCGGGTCGCCGAGATATGCGTCGTCAAAAAACCAAAAGTTTGACCCATCTCGGACGCGTATTTTAGGAGATATTCGCATTTGAAGTTTGGGTTCGATGTTGCTTGATTATTTTTTGTAAAATGGTTAAGGTGGGCATACCGTTGGAAAGAGGAGGTTTCCACGATCACATTAGTGAAATTTCAGCCTTCGAGGTGGTCGGGTCGCCGAGATATGCGTCGTCAAAAAACCAAAAGTTTGACCCATCTAGGACGCGTATTTTAGGAGATATTCGCATTTGAAGTTTGGGTTCGATTTTGCTTGATTAATTTTTGTAAAATGGTAAAGGTGGGCATACCGTTGGAAAGAGGAGGTTTCCACGATCACATTAGTGAAATTTCAGCCTTCGAGGTGGTCGGGTCGCCGAGATATGCGTCGTCAAAAAACCAAAAGTTTGACCCATCTCGGACGCGTATTTTAGGAGATATTCGCATTTGAAGTTTGGGTTCGATTTTGCTTGATTATTTTTTGTAAAATGGTTAAGGTGGGCATACCGTTGGAAAGAGGAGGTTTCCACGATCACATTAGTGAAATTTCAGGCTTCGAGGTGGTCGGGTCGCCGAGATATGCGTCGTCAAAAAACCAAAAGTTTGACCCATCTAGGACGCGTATTTTAGGAGATATTCGCATTTGAAGTTTGGGTTCGATTTTGCTTGATTAATTTTTGTAAAATGGTAAAGGTGGGCATACCGTTGGAAAGAGGAGGTTTCCACGATCACATTAGTGAAATTTCAGCCTTCGAGGTGGTCGGGTCGCCGAGATATGCGTCGTCAAAAAACCAAAAGTTTGACCCATCTAGGACGCGTATTTTAGGAGATATTCGCATTTGAAGTTTGGGTTCGATTTTGCTTGATTAATTTTTGTAAAATGGTAAAGGTGGGCATACCGTTGGAAAGAGGAGGTTTCCACGATCACATTAGTGAAATTTCAGCCTTCGAGGTGGTCGGGTCGCCGAGATATGCGTCGTCAAAAAACCAAAAGTTTGACCCATCTAGGACGCGTATTTTAGGAGATATTCGCATTTGAAGTTTGGGTTCGATTTTGCTTGATTAATTTTTGTAAAATGGTAAAGGTGGGCATACCGTTGGAAAGAGGAGGTTTCCACGATCACATTAGTGAAATTTCAGCCTTCGAGGTGGTCGGGTCGCCGAGATATGCGTCGTCAAAAAACCAAAAGTTTGACCCATCTAGGACGCGTATTTAGGAGATATTCGAATTTGAAGTTTGGGTTCGATTTTGCTTGATTATTTTTTGTAAAATGGTTAAGGTGGGCATACCGTTGGAAAGAGGAGGTTTCCACGATCACATTAGTGAAATTTCAGCCTTCGAGGTGGTCGGGTCGCCGAGATATGCGTCGTCAAAAAACCAAAAGTTTGACCCATCTAGGACGCGTATTTTAGGAGATATTCGCATTTGAAGTTTGGGTTCGATTTTGCTTGATTAATTTTTGTAAAATGGTAAAGGTGGGCATACCGTTGGAAAGAGGAGGTTTCCACGATCACATTAGTGAAATTTCAGCCTTCGAGGTGGTCGGGTCGCCGAGATATGCGTCGTCAAAAAACCAAAAGTTTGACCCATCTCGGACGCGTATTTTAGGAGATATTCGCATTTGAAGTTTGGGTTCGATTTTGCTTGATTATTTTTTGTAAAATGGTTACGGTGGGCATACCGTTGGAAAGAGGAGGTTTCCACGATCACATTAGTGAAATTTCAGCCTTCGAGGTGGTCGGGTCGCCGAGATATGCGTCGTCAAAAAACCAAAAGTTTGACCCATCTAGGACGCGTATTTTAGGAGATATTCGCATTTGAAGTTTGGGTTCGATTTTGCTTGATTAATTTTTGTAAAATGGTAAAGGTGGGCATACCGTTGGAAAGAGGAGGTTTCCACGATCACATTAGTGAAATTTCAGCCTTCGAGGTGGTCGGGTCGCCGAGATATGCGTCGTCAAAAAACCAAAAGTTTGACCCATCTCGGACGCGTATTTTAGGAGATATTCGCATTTGAAGTTTGGGTTCGATTTTGCTTGATTATTTTTTATAAAATGGTTAAGGTGGGCATACCGTTGGAAAGAGGAGGTTTCCACGATCACATTAGTGAAATTTCAGCCTTCGAGGTGGTCGGGTCGCCGAGATATGCGTCGTCAAAAAACCAAAAGTTTGACCCATCTAGGACGCGTATTTTAGGAGATATTCGCATTTGAAGTTTGGGTTCGATTTTGCTTGATTATTTTTTGTAAAATGGTTAAGGTGGGCATACCGTTGGAAAGAGGAGGTTTCCACGATCACATTAGTGAAATTTCAGCCTTCGAGGTGGTCGGGTCGCCGAGATATGCGTCGTCAAAAAACCAAAAGTTTGACCCATCTAGGACGCGTATTTTAGGAGATATTCGCATTTGAAGTTTGGGTTCGATTTTGCTTGATTAATTTTTGTAAAATGGTAAAGGTGGGCATACCGTTGGAAAGAGGAGGTTTCCACGATCACATTAGTGAAATTTCAGCCTTCGAGGTGGTCGGGTCGCCGAGATATGCGTCGTCAAAAAACCAAAAGTTTGACCCATCTCGGACGCGTATTTTAGGAGATATTCGCATTTGAAGTTTGGGTTCGATTTTGCTTGATTATTTTTTGTAAAATGGTTAAGGTGGGCATACCGTTGGAAAGAGGAGGTTTCCACGATCACATTAGTGAAATTTCAGCCTTCGAGGTGGTCGGGTCGCCGAGATATGCGTCGTCAAAAAACCAAAAGTTTGACCCATCTAGGACGCGTATTTTAGGAGATATTCGCATTTTGAAGTTTGGGTTCGATTTTGCTTGATTAATTTTTGTAAAATGGTAAAGGTGGGCATACCGTTGGAAAGAGGAGGTTTCCACGATCACATTAGTGAAATTTCAGCCTTCGAGGTGGTCGGGTCGCCGAGATATGCGTCGTCAAAAAACCAAAAGTTTGACCCATCTCGGACGCGTATTTTAGGAGATATTCGCATTTGAAGTTTGGGTTCGATTTTGCTTGATTATTTTTTGTAAAATGGTTAAGGTGGGCATACCGTTGGAAAGAGGAGGTTTCCACGATCACATTAGTGAAATTTCAGCCTTCGAGGTGGTCGGGTCGCCGAGATATGCGTCGTCAAAAAACCAAAAGTTTGACCCATCTAGGACGCGTATTTTAGGAGATATTCGCATTTGAAGTTTGGGTTCGATTTTGCTTGATTATTTTTTGTAATATGGTTAAGGTGGGCATACCGTTGGAAAGAGGAGGTTTCCACGATCACATTAGTGAAATTTCAGCCTTCGAGGTGGTCGGGTCGCCGAGATATGCGTCGTCAAAAAACCAAAAGTTTGACCCATCTAGGACGCGTATTTTAGGAGATATTCGCATTTGAAGTTTGGGTTCGATTTTGCTTGATTATTTTTTGTAAAATGGTAAAGGTGGGCATACCGTTGGAAAGAGGAGGTTTCCACGATCACATTAGTGAAATTTCAGCCTTCGAGGTGGTCGGGTCGCCGAGATATGCGTCGTCAAAAAACCAAAAGTTTGACCCATCTAGGACGCGTATTTTAGGAGATATTCGCATTTGAAGTTTGGGTTCGATTTTGCTTGATTATTTTTTGTAAAATGGTTAAGGTGGGCATACCGTTGGAAAGAGGAGGTTTCCACGATCACATTAGTGAAATTTCAGCCTTCGAGGTGGTCGGGTCGCCGAGATATGCGTCGTCAAAAAACCAAAAGTTTGACCCATCTAGGACGCGTATTTTAGGAGATATTCGCATTTGAAGTTTGGGTTCGATTTTGCTTGATTAATTTTTGTAAAATGGTTAAGGTGGGCATACCGTTGGAAAGAGGAGGTTTCCACGATCACATTAGTGAAATTTCAGCCTTCGAGGTGGTCGGGTCGCCGAGATATGCGTCGTCAAAAAACCAAAAGTTTGACCCATCTAGGACGCGTATTTTAGGAGATATTCGCATTTGAAGTTTGGGTTCGATTTTGCTTGATTAATTTTTGTAAAATGGTAAAGGTGGGCATACCGTTGGAAAGAGGAGGTTTCCACGATCACATTATGAAATTTCAGCCTTCGAGGTGGTCGGGTCGCCGAGATATGCGTCGTCAAAAAACCAAAAGTTTGACCCATCTAGGACGCGTATTTTAGGAGATATTCGCATTTGAAGTTTGGGTTCGATTTTGCTTGATTAATTTTTGTAAAATGGTAAAGGTGGGCATACCGTTGGAAAGAGGAGGTTTCCACGATCACATTAGTGAAATTTCAGCCTTCGAGGTGGTCGGGTCGCCGAGATATGCGTCGTCAAAAAACCAAAAGTTTGACCCATCTAGGACGCGTATTTTAGGAGATATTCGCATTTGAAGTTTGGGTTCGATTTTGCTTGATTATTTTTTTGTAAAATGGTTAAGGTGGGCATACCGTTGGAAAGAGGAGGTTTCCACGATCACATTAGTGAAATTTCAGCCTTCGAGGTGGTCGGGTCGCCGAGATATGCGTCGTCAAAAAACCAAAAGTTTGACCCATCTAGGACGCGTATTTTAGGAGATATTCGCATTTGAAGTTTGGGTTCGATTTTGCTTGATTATTTTTTGTAAAATGGTTAAGGTGGGCATACCGTTGGAAAGAGGAGGTTTCCACGATCACATTAGTGAAATTTCAGCCTTCGAGGTGGTCGGGTCGCCGAGATATGCGTCGTCAAAAAACCAAAAGTTTGACCCATCTAGGACGCGTATTTTAGGAGATATTCGCATTTGAAGTTTGGGTTCGATTTTGCTTGATTAATTTTTGTAAAATGGTAAAGGTGGGCATACCGTTGGAAAGAGGAGGTTTCCACGATCACATTAGTGAAATTTCAGCCTTCGAGGTGGTCGGGTCGCCGAGATATGCGTCGTCAAAAACCAAAAGTTTGACCCATCTAGGACGCGTATTTTAGGAGATATTCGCATTTGAAGTTTGGGTTCGATTTTGCTTGATTAATTTTTGTAAAATGGTAAAGGTGGGCATACCGTTGGAAAGAGGAGGTTTCCACGATCACATTAGTGAAATTTCAGCCTTCGAGGTGGTCGGGTCGCCGAGATATGCGTCGTCAAAAAACCAAAAGTTTGACCCATCTCGGACGCGTATTTTAGGAGATATTCGCATTTGAAGTTTGGGTTCGATGTTGCTTGATTATTTTTTGTAAAATGGTTAAGGTGGGCATACCGTTGGAAAGAGGAGGTTTCCACGATCACATTAGTGAAATTTCAGCCTTCGAGGTGGTCGGGTCGCCGAGATATGCGTCGTCAAAAAACCAAAAGTTTGACCCATCTAGGACGCGTATTTTAGGAGATATTCGCATTTGAAGTTTGGGTTCGATTTTGCTTGATTATTTTTTGTAAAATGGTTAAGGTGGGCATACCGTTGGAAAGAGGAGGTTTCCACGATCACATTAGTGAAATTTCAGCCTTCGAGGTGGTCGGGTCGCCGAGATATGCGTCGTCAAAAAACCAAAAGTTTGACCCATCTAGGACGCGTATTTTAGGAGATATTCGCATTTGAAGTTTGGGTTCGATTTTGCTTGATTAATTTTTGTAAAATGGTAAAGGTGGGCATACCGTTGGAAAGAGGAGGTTTCCACGATCACATTAGTGAAATTTCAGCCTTCGAGGTGGTCGGGTCGCCGAGATATGCGTCGTCAAAAAACCAAAAGTTTGACCCATCTAGGACGCGTATTTTAGGAGATATTCGCATTTGAAGTTTGGGTTCGATTTTGCTTGATTAATTTTTGTAAAATGGTAAAGGTGGGCATACCGTTGGAAAGAGGAGGTTTCCACGATCACATTAGTGAAATTTCAGCCTTCGAGGTGGTCGGGTCGCCGAGATATGCGTCGTCAAAAAACCAAAAGTTTGACCATCTCGGACGAGTATTTTAGGAGATATTCGCATTTGAAGTTTGGGTTCGACTTTGCTTGATTAATTTTTGTAAAATGGTAAAGGTGGGCATACCGTTGGAAAGAGGAGGTTTCCACGATCACATTAGTGAAATTTCAGCCTTCGAGGTGGTCGGGTCGCCGAGATATGCGTCGTCAAAAAACCAAAAGTTTGACCCATCTAGGACGCGTATTTTAGGAGATATTCGCATTTGAAGTTTGGGTTCGATTTTGCTTGATTAATTTTTGTAAAATGGTTAAGGTGGGCATACCGTTGGAAAGAGGAGGTTTCCACGATCACATTAGTGAAATTTCAGCCTTCGAGGTGGTCGGGTCGCCGAGATATGCGTCGTCAAAAAACTAAAAGTTTGACCCATCTAGGACGCGTATTTTAGGAGATATTCGCATTTGAAGTTTGGGTTCGATTTTGCTTGATTATTTTTTGTAAAATGGTTAAGGTGGGCATACCGTTGGAAAGAGGAGGTTTCCACGATCACATTAGTGAAATTTCAGCCTTCGAGGTGGTCGGGTCGCCGAGATATGCGTCGTCAAAAAACCAAAAGTTTGACCCATCTCGGACGCGTATTTTAGGAGATATTCGCATTTGAAGTTTGGTTCGATTTTGCTTGATTATTTTTTGTAAAATGGTTAAGGTGGGCATACCGTTGGAAAGAGGAGGTTTCCACGATCACATTAGTGAAATTTCAGCCTTCGAGGTGGTCGGGTCGCCGAGATATGCGTCGTCAAAAAACCAAAAGTTTGACCCATCTAGGACGCGTATTTTAGGAGATATTCGCATTTGAAGTTTGGGTTCGATTTTGCTTGATTAATTTTTGTAAAATGGTAAAGGTGGGCATACCGTTGGAAAGAGGAGGTTTCCACGATCATATTAGTGAAATTTCAGCCTTCGAGGTGGTCGGGTCGCCGAGATATGCGTCGTCAAAAAACCAAAAGTTTGACCCATCTCGGACGCGTATTTTAGGAGATATTCGCATTTGAAGTTTGGGTTCGATTTTGCTTGATTAATTTTTGTAAAATGGTAAAGGTGGGCATACCGTTGGAAAGAGGAGGTTTCCACGATCACATTAGTGAAATTTCAGCCTTCGAGGTGGTCGGGTCGCCGAGATATGCGTCGTCAAAAAACCAAAAGTTTGACCCATCTAGGACGCGTATTTTAGGAGATATTCGCATTTGAAGTTTGGGTTCGATTTTGCTTGATTAATTTTTGTAAAATGGTAAAGGTGGGCATACCGTTGGAAAGAAGAGGTTTCCACGATCACATTAGTGAAATTTCAGCCTTCGAGGTGGTCGGGTCGCCGAGATATGCGTCGTCAAAAAACCAAAAGTTTGACCCATCTAGGACGCGTATTTTAGGAGATATTCGCATTTGAAGTTTGGGTTCGACTTTGCTTGATTAATTTTTGTAAAATGGTAAAGGTGGGCATACCGTTGGAAAGAGGAGGTTTCCACGATCACATTAGTGAAATTTCAGCCTTCGAGGTGGTCGGGTCGCCGAGATATGCGTCGTCAAAAAACCAAAAGTTTGACCCATCTAGGACGCGTATTTTAGGAGATATTCGCATTTGAAGTTTGGGTTCGATTTTGGTTGATTAATTTTTGTAAAATGGTAAAGGTGGGCATACCGTTGGAAAGAGGAGGTTTCCACGATCATATTAGTGAAATTTCAGCCTTCGAGGTGGTCGGGTCGCCGAGATATGCGTCGTCAAAAAACCAAAAGTTTGACCCATCTCGACGCGTATTTTAGGAGATATTCGCATTTGAAGTTTGGGTTCGATTTTGCTTGATTAATTTTTGTAAAATGGTAAAGGTGGGCATACCGTTGGAAAGAGGAGGTTTCCACGATCACATTAGTGAAATTTCAGCCTTCGAGGTGGTCGGGTCGCCGAGATATGCGTCGTCAAAAAACCAAAAGTTTGACCCATCTAGGACGCGTATTTTAGGAGATATTCGCATTTGAAGTTTGGGTTCGATTTTGCTTGATTAATTTTTGTAAAATGGTAAAGGTGGGCATACCGTTGGAAAGAGGAGGTTTCCACGATCACATTAGTGAAATTTCAGCCTTCGAGGTGGTCGGGTCGCCGAGATATGCGTCGTCAAAAAACCAAAAGTTTGACCCATCTAGGACGCGTATTTTAGGAGATATTCGCATTTGAAGTTTGGGTTCGATTTTGCTTGATTATTTTTTGTAAAATGGTTAAGGTGGGCATACCGTTGGAAAGAGGAGGTTTCCACGATCACATTAGTGAAATTTCAGCCTTCGAGGTGGTCGGGTCGCCGAGATATGCGTCGTCAAAAAACCAAAAGTTTGACCCATCTAGGACGCGTATTTTAGGAGATATTCGCATTTGAAGTTTGGGTTCGATTTTGCTTGATTAATTTTTGTAAAATGGTAAAGTTGGGCATGGGCATACCGTTGGGAAGAGGAGGTTTCCACGATCACATTAGTGAAATTTCAGCCTTCGAGGTGGTCGGGTCGCCGAGATATGCGTCGTCAAAAAACCAAAAGTTTGACCCATCTAGGACGCGTATTTTAGGAGATATTCGCATTTGAAGTTTGGGTTCGATTTTGCTTGATTAATTTTTGTAAAATGGTAAAGGTGGGCATACCGTTGGAAAGAGGAGGTTTCCACGATCACATTAGTGAAATTTCAGCCTTCGAGGTGGTCGGGTCGCCGAGATATGCGTCGTCGAAAAACCAAAAGTTTGACCCATCTAGGACGCGTATTTTAGGAGATATTCGCATTTGAAGTTTGGGTTCGATTTTGCTTGATTAATTTTTGTAAAATGGTAAAGGTGGGCATACCGTTGGAAAGAGGAGGTTTCCACGATCACATTAGTGAAATTTCAGCCTTCGAGGTGGTCGGGTCGCCGAGATATGCGTCGTCAAAAAACCAAAAGTTTGACCCATCTAGGACGCGTATTTTAGGAGATATTCGCATTTGAAGTTTGGGTTCGATTTTGCTTGATTAATTTTTGTAAAATGGTAAAGTTGGGCATGGGCATACCGTTGGGAAGAGGAGGTTTCCACGATCACATTAGTGAAATTTCAGGCTTCGAGGTGGTCGGGTCGCCGAGATATGCGTCGTCAAAAAACCAAAAGTTTGACCCATCTAGGACGCGTATTTTAGGAGATATTCGCATTTGAAGTTTGGGTTCGATTTTGCTTGATTAATTTTTGTAAAATGGTAAAGGTGGGCATACCGTTGGAAAGAGGAGGTTTCCACGATCACATTAGTGAAATTTCAGCCTTCGAGGTGGTCGGGTCGCCGAGATATGCGTCGTCAAAAAACCAAAAGTTTGACCCATCTAGGACGCGTATTTTAGGAGATATTCGCATTTGAAGTTTGGGTTCGATTTTGCTTGATTAATTTTTGTAAAATGGTAAAGGTGGGCATACCGTTGGAAAGAGGAGGTTTCCACGATCACATTAGTGAAATTTCAGCTTTCGAGGTGGTCGGGTCGCCGAGATATGCGTCGTCAAAAAACCAAAAGTTTGACCCATCTAGGACGCGTATTTTAGGAGATATTCGCATTTGAAGTTTGGGTTCGATTTTGCTTGATTAATTTTTGTAAATGGTAAAGGTGGGCATACCGTTGGAAAGAGGAGGTTTCCACGATCACATTAGTGAAATTTCAGCCTTCGAGGTGGTCGGGTCGCGTGATATGCGTCGTCAAAAACCAAAAGTTTGACCCATCTAGGACGCGTATTTTAGGAGATATTCGCATTTGAAGTTTGGGTTCGATTTTGCTTGATTAATTTTTGTAAAATGGTAAGGTGGGCATACCGTTGGAAAGAGGAGGTTTCCACGATCACATTAGTGAAATTTCAGCCTTCGAGGTGGTCGGGTCGCCGAGATATGCGTCGTCAAAAAACCAAAAGTTTGACCCATCTAGGAAGCGTATTTTAGGAGATATTCGCATTTGAAGTTTGGGTTCGATTTTGCTTGATTAATTTTTGTAAAATGGTAAAGGTGGGCATACCGTTGGAAAGAGGAGGTTTCCACGATCACATTAGTGAAATTTCAGCCTTCGAGGTGGTCGGGTCGCCGAGATATGCGTCGTCAAAAAACCAAAAGTTTGACCCATCTAGGACGCGTATTTTAGGAGATATTCGCATTTGAAGTTTGGGTTCGATTTTGCTTGATTAATTTTGTAAAATGGTAAAGGTGGGCATACCGTTGGAAAGAGGAGGTTTCCACGATCACATTAGTGAAATTTCAGCCTTCGAGGTGGTCGGGTCGCCGAGATATGCGT